>VZTE01000966.1:73976-186292 GCA_013397775.1 Eulacestoma nigropectus | reverse complement strand
TTTTTTTTTTTTTTTTTTGATACGTGTCTTCTAAAACTTATTCTTTTTCTCACAAATGTGGTGATTGCTTCCGAGAAGTAAGGCCAGGAAAAACATGGACGTGGTTGTAAGTAAACAGGAGTTTATTCATGCTCTGAGGTATATTCGAGTCTGCCAGCATGGAAGATGCAGATGTGTGATATCAGTATCCATCCTTCCTTTACCTAAACTTCAGAGGCTGCCGGTGTGAAGCTCTGTGGTGCTGCGGCCAGACCCGTGCTCTCTTCCCCCTTCCCGTCAGCGGGAAGATGATCCGTGTCCAACCGAGCATGCTGGCTGCATGCTGCCGCCTTTGCCACACAAAATATTAACAGATGATGTGGCGAGGGTGATTTTCACACCTGTTTTAAAAGCGGCCCAGAGCGCGCTCCTCTGTCTGAAGCGCGGTGCTCATTCCCATCCCGTGTTTTGGGGTCCCTGCCTATGCAGAACGAGCTCCACCTGCTGAAAAGGCTGGTGCCACAGGTGCATTCGTCTGTGCTCTGCCTGAGCTGCTGAAGCATTCCCCAGCTGGTGCAGCAAGCCTGTGTCGGGGCTCTGGCCGCTTTGCTTCAGTTTGGGAGCCTGTCTCACGTTGTGATCAGAGTTTGCTCAGAGTCAATCCGAGAGATGAGGAAGGGCGTTTGGCGCAGTAGACCCGGCTGCCGTGCAGAGCTGGGAGTGACAGGGAGAAGAATCATTTTACAGGTGGAAATTTTCCACAGCGCCCACTGCGTCCACTGGCGCCGCAGGGGCCCAAAGCGAGCGGGCTCTCTGGGGAGCCTCGGATGCAGCCTGGTGCTCTCTGGCGTTTGTGTTGTGCACAGGAGGTGCACAGCTAAATATTTCTATTTAGCTGTTTTGGTGTTTCTCCCACATAAAAACGCGGGGTTTAAGATCCAGCAGAAACTTTTGACTAGGCTGTGGTGCTTTTGTGTCGAGTGGCATCTCTCTCTCCCTGCTGCCCTGGCAGGAGGCTCCGGGGTGGTTTCCGCCGCGCACTGTTTGGAGCGCACGTGGCGTATGCAGGTCCCAGCATCCTCGGTGCCAGAGGGAGCGATGGCAGCGTGAGGCTGGGCACGGGCTTCCCTGGGGTGCGGTGGAGATGCTGCAGTGGCTGCTGCTCCTGGAGAGCCTTGGCGTCGAGGCACGGTCCAGCTCAGAAGCCCTAGGCTTGAATCCCCTCTTGGCGTGATGCATGCTCGTTTTGAGTGCTGCTGCTGTTCTCAGTCAGTCCCCTTCCCCTCAGGCACCGTTTCAGCCGTGGCCTGGGTCCGCAGGAGCAGGGCTTTTCGGGTCGCTGCTGACCTGTGTGTGCAGAGGGTGTTGGGTGCCAGAGCCTCCTTGTGAGGTGTGTGTGTACCTGCACGTTCCCGCAGGAAACAGGGTAGAGCCCTTCTGGAGAGGCAGGTAACCACAGCGGTCTGATTGATAAACCGTCTGGAGCAGGCAACTCCAGTGGACACGGCACAAGCCCTGGGTCTCTGCTCTGGGAGCTCCCAGTGCTTTCCTGAGGGACTTAATCTGATCTCTCCATGTCTCGTTTGGCTGGGTCTCAAACACAAGGCCGCTTTGTGAAGTGAGTGTGAGATCTCCTGATGCTAAATGATGTGTAATAACAAAGTGTTAAAACCTTGTACCGTTATATGAGGCTCGTTCCAATGGTCTCTGTATTGCACAAGGGTCAAGCTTTCGGAAATAGATACAGTGCTGAGGAGAAATCCAAGTTCATGCAGTTTGTCTGGGCAGTGATCATACAGCTGGGGTGCCTCTCTCTTGCTTCCTGGCAGTGTAACTCTGTGGTTATGCTCTGACATGAAGGAAGTCACGCTGGTAACTGAGAGGTGTAAGTGAGAGCAAGCACAGCCCTGCAGACCCCAAATCCAGCTGCCAACCGCTGGCTGCCCGAGTCTGCCACCCGCGCAGGAAGGGTCGAACGAAGCGTGAAGTTGGGTTTATTTTTTTTCCCCCCTTCCTTATCCCCTCCATCACTCTGACTCAAATTCTCTCTTCCAAAGAGAGGGAGGAGTGGAGACTTCATTATATGAGGCCAACTTCTAAATTGTAATGATTCAGGTTTTTCAAGGGAGGCTTCTGAGTCAGGCCTTCTACCAGTTTGCTGTCACGGGCAGCAGAAATAGCAGGGGCATCAGTCAGTGGGATTTTTCTTTTCTTCTTTGTGTCTGTGTCTTTGGCAGGATGGTGAGGAAAAGCTGGGTCTGATTCTGCAGCCCTTACTCATGGGGATGGGCACATCCAAGCACATGGAGTTGCCTGCGTGATTCAAGTGTGTGGAAGATTTGAGTTGCTTTTAAGTCTTGTTTTAACTTGATGGGAGTGAAGTGTTCAGAATGGCGGAGCAGGGCCTGCCAGATGCGTTTTGACTGGCTCTGAGACTTACCCCAAAAACGAAGCTCAGGCTGTTTTCACAGGACTGCTATTCGCCTGGTCCTCGTGGGCTGTGGTGCGTTGAGAGCATCCATGTCACGAAAACACACTCAGAAAGCCTCCGAGCAATCCTGGGTGGCGTGATGAGAGACGGGGAGCAGAGATCCTGGGCACGTCCGCCTCGCACCCCGGTGCTGGTTGGAGGAGCTCACGAGACTGGAATGAGCCACGTGGGCTGTTTGATCCTGACCGCTCTGTCACGGGCCCTGCCTCAAAGGGCTTTTCCTTACAGATCTCCTTACTGCCAAAATAGCGCTGAAGAGCCTTGGTGCGGCAGATCCCGGTCCTCTAGCTGAGAGTTGAGCGAAAACTCCCTGATTTCGTTTGAATGTTTTGGTTTGTGCAAACCCAAGAAACCCAAACCGCACTTTGGAGGTCATGCAATGAAAGCACAAAAGCAGTTGTTTTCCTCACCTCTTCAGCGGAGCGTAATCCTAGCTCCAGCATGAGTAATCCTAGCCCAGATGTATTGCTGTAATCGTTGGACCCCTGGATATGGGAATTTACCCTCATAAACTCGGGAGAGGCATCAGGCCAGAGCGTGGTATGTGACCTCTTTGGCAGGGAGCGTGTTTGGCCTTGCAGGAAATGACTTGTTCATTTATTTAGTACTTGTTCAAGGTCCTGCACCGACAACTGACTGAGACGGAGCCCTTGTGTTGAGCAGCTCGGGGAGAGCAGGGATGGGACACGCGGCGCTGCTCGGAGGGGTGAGGGAGCCGTGCTTGGCTGTCGGCGTCTGCTCCGGGTGCCAGCAGAGCAGGGCTCGCCCACCTGGCTGGGGCTGACACCTCTCCCGGCCCGTTCGGCGTCCCCTTCCTTGAGGTGTTGCGGAAGCGCTGGGCTGCGTGCCAGGCTGGGTGCCCGAGGTGCACTCTGGCGCACCACCTGGAACCACGGGGTCGCGGAGCTCGGGATGAGGATGCGGGGTGCTGGGGAGCGCTGGCTCCAGCGGGGCGTGGGGGCAGAGGGCTGCTGGCCGCCCCAGCTGCTCGCCAGCAGAGAGAACGCCGGGCTGGGAGAGGGTGAGTTGCAGGAAGACTCAGCAGCTGATGTTCCTGTGGTGCCTGTCGAGGTGAGGTGGGCTTGTGCTGCACACCTACCTGCCTGTGCTGATGGAGCTGTACGGCCTCAGTCCTGCCCTGTCCCTGGCTTGTGGCCGCTCCTGCCCTCATTGGTGCCTCGTGCCTGGGCTCTGGCACGGTGGTGGCGCTTAGCTGAGCCTTTTCAGCGGGCTAACCCAGCAGAAAGCTAGCCCAGGATAAATAAAGGAGGTTTTGTGCCAGATTAGCACACTGAAATGACTTGGTGAGGGGCATTAACAAGCCGTGGCCGAACAGAGAGCCCTTGGGTGCTGGCTGTGGTCCGAACAGCAGAGCTCATGAGGAGGTGGGCATGGCAGGTTGGTTCTGTCCCAGCCCTTTCTTAGTACTTCCCTCCCCCTGCTAATCTTGAATAGTCCGTAACTAGAAAAGGCAGGCCGGTCACACTCTCCGTTTTTGGTCAGAGATCCTCAAAAGGCTCGGCTGGGCCTGTCATATATTCATGTGGCAGGTATTTGTGTCTGTATCCTCCCGGGAGGATTCAGACATTGAAAAAAGGTCTGCCCCGGTATGGGACAGGGTCATTTAGGAGATCAGCATCCAGCCCTGCAGCTGGAAAACTCCCCTCGCCCCTGGACCTGAACTGCTTCTAGGTGTTATCCTGGCACTTTTCTCTGTTTTGTCTCTGTTCCTTAAATTGATGGCAACTCTGTGGTAGTGAGGAAGATCATTGGGTTTTCTCCTGGTTTCTGTTCCTTTGGAGTGGTTTAAGTTACCCCTTCTGGCTTTCCTGTCGACGAGCATAGAAAATCTAGTTTTCATAAAGCTTTCCCTAAGGTAAAACTTGGAGGAAAGAGCTGGGTTTCGTGAAACCTGTCCCTGAAAACTTCAGAGTTTTGTGTTTTGGAATGAAAAACCACGTGGGGTTCGCAGGAATGCGGAGTCTGAGGGATGCACCTTAGGATCCCGTGCAGCAGCCTCCGGCAGCTCCCGCAAAGCCGCGGGATTCTCCTGCGGGCGCGGCGACGGAGCCGTGCCGTGTGGTGGTGGGAGCTGCACCCTGCTGTCCTCTCGCTCCCACTGCTTTTCACAGCCCACAGCCAGGCCAGTTGAGCTACAGCACGGTGTTTTTTAAAGAAAGGGGGTTTTACTCTTTTTCTAGCCTCGTCTTCCTTGCCCTTCTCTGGAGCAGTCTTTAGACTTGGGGTTTTAGGGAGCACTGGGGCTGTTGGAAAGCTTTGTTCTGCTCTGGGTTTCATCAGCAGGAGCCAAGTCAGACCGATGCCAAGAGCCACCGGTAACCTCATCCTAATTTTTTTCCACTGCTGTGGCTTTACGGGAAGGAGCGGCCAGGCATGGCCAGGTGTGGGCAGCGTGTTCACAGTCCTTCCAGGGTAACCATCCTTCCTGCAGGCGTGCTCTCGGGAGAGTGGGGTTACCCGGTGAGCAAATCCTTGTGGCTGCTCCGCATTACTCACAGCATCAAAGGGAAATCCTTTGAAAACAAAGTGGTGAATGTGTGTAATTCGCAGCTCGTGAATGGGCTCTTGGCTGACCCTAGAGGGATGCAGGTGTTCTGTCTCTCCGCCCTGTGGGGTCCGTGCTGGACTGTCAGACTCCTCCAGCCCTGAGCAGCCTGTCCTTGTTACCGACTGCCGAGGGTCTCCGGATGGGGAGTTTGCGGTTAGCTGGGAATCCCTCGGGGTCAGGTCCCTCTGTCTTGTCTCGCGGCAAAGTTCACGTTACCTTTTCCTGCATCACCTTCTGCAGAACGTCAGGTCTCCGCTGCAGTCAGCACAGGAATGTTCAGGTGAGACTGAGACCCGATTTTGCCAGCTTGGAATGGGTAGCATAGTGGAGCTGCCTGGACAGGGAGCTGGCCATGGGATGAGCCTGCTATGCTTGCGAATTTGGGAGGGTGTTGAGGCCTCCATCGCTTCGGCCAGGAGACAGCTCCATCAAAGGAACAGCTGTACCTGTCTGTGTGAGACAGGAAACAGGTGCAGTCCCTGTGTCCGTACTGTGGCACGGCTGGATTTCAGCTGAATGCTCAGATTTAAAAATAAAATGGGTACAACCTCTAGATGCTCAGCTTTTCTTTAGAAGCAGGCTGAGAAGACTCTGGAAATAAGAGGATTTCTCAGTGTGTTTGATTGTTGGAGGGAAAAGAAGGAAAGGGAGTGGGATAGGGTGCTGCATTCAGCAGAAAGGGCTGGTCTCCAGACTGGATTAAAAACTGAAGCTTGATGTGAACTGGAGGTGTTGATCTGAGATTTTTCTTGTTTTTTTTTTTTTTTTTTTTTTTTTTTTTTTTTTTGGTTTTGTTTTGTTTTTTTTGGGTTTTTTTTTTTTTTTTTGGGGGGGGGGGGGGTTTGTTTNGGTGGGGTTGGGTTGGTTTTTTTTTTTTTGTATTCCTGAGACTAGCAGCACTGTACGAAGGACTCCAGGGAAAGGTCCTGGGTCTTGTTCTTCTGGAAGAAGGGAGGCATTGAAGAGGAGTCCAGATGTGGTGTCCAGGGAGAAAGCTGTGTGAGACAGTACTTGCTGGGACTTTATTTGCCTTTTATGGACTCTGTTGGCTAACATGGGATGTCATCAGCCCGTAAGCCCTGCCTGTGGGAAGCAGATGGTCCCCAGGTCCCGGCTGGGACCTGGGAATGGCCCGTGGGGAGGGGAGCAGGGGGTGACTCCGTTGTACCTCCTGCCCTGCAGCGTCCCCTTGCTCAGCTCTGTTCTGCCCGTGGCAGCCCAGGGCACGGGTCCTGTGTCGCGGATGTGAGTGTGTGTTGGGGAGGGGAAATACCATCCC
Organism: Eulacestoma nigropectus; assembly: GCA_013397775.1. NCBI lineage: Eukaryota > Metazoa > Chordata > Aves > Passeriformes > Eulacestoma > Eulacestoma nigropectus. Next base: position 179,974 of record VZTE01000966.1, on the reverse strand, counting down.
TAGGGGAAAACACTCCTGGGCACAAAGGAGTGTTGGGAGGGGTTTGAAGGCAAGGATTTGGTGGTTTTGGGACATTCCTGTGCCGAGCTGGGAGCCGAGCAGCTGTGTGAAGTGGCAGGGATGCACAGCCTGGCCTGACCTTGCTGTTCCTCGATGGTGCAGGCAGTGCTTCAGCTCAGAGCTGGGTTTGTGCCCACAGGCAGCCAGGCCAGGGACCAGGGCCAGGGTGTGAAGTGCTGGGGTTGAGTTCAGGTGGTTTCGTGCGTCTACGAGGTTACCCAGGCCCTTCCTCACTCCAGCCATTCCTCAGCCCCCGATCCCGCGGGAGGAAGTGAGGCGCGAGCGAGCGTGTCCTCAGAGTGCAAGGGAGGGAAACCGAGGCACGAGAGAATTCGCGGGATTCTCCTGGCGCAGGAGTGACAGGCACCCCCGCGGAGCTCCGGTCCGCAGCGTTCTGCCCTGTCCCTGTGGGTTAGCCCCGGGAAGTGTCCCGGGCCCCCGTGGTGGCTCCCTGGCAGGGTCCCGTTGTCAGTCGCAGCGCCGGGAGGGGAGAAAGATGAGACAGAGCTGAGCATGTGCCCCCAGAGGGAACCTTGGCGTGCCAGGGCTCATCCTCAGTGTTTGCTCCAGCAGCGGGCATCACCTATCTATCCAGCCAGAACTGCCAACAGACTTAATGGCTCGGCTGGGAAAGAGCCTGCTAAAGTCCAGGCGAAGAATCTTTTTGATATGCAAGCCAAAAACACGCTAACTGAGCTACAAACAGCTGAAGGGTCTGCTGTTAAAGTAATCCTCATTCAGAGATAGACACAACTGGTTTTTTTCCCTAAGATGGCCAGAACATCCTGTAACAAACAGCAGGAGGAGAAACGAGCCTTACATGGACATTCCTTTTTCCTCTGACAAGTTCTGCCCTCCAGTTCTCAGTGCACCCCTGGACATGATAGTCGACTTGTATTTTGTTGAGAGAACGGGGCAGAAGGAAACGCTTGTAAATGAACGTTGCCTGTGCTGAGACGGTGCAGGAGTTCATTTTAGGGGAAGCTGGAGCATCAGCCATGGCAGCTGAGGTTACGCGCCATGACGTGTCCAAAAAGGCTCCTAGCACTGGAGTTGTTAAAGAAGAGTGGGTACCTGTGATGTGCAACCCCCAAGCTGTTGGCAAGCAGCAAAGAGTTGTTAAGTGCCTTGCTGTGGTGGCCAGGGAGTGCCACACGGTTCGGGAGCAGGTGGGGGTTCTGGCTGTGATCCCACTCGATGTGTAGGCTCTGGGTGCCCGGTGCTGCGGTGGGGCTTGGGGCAAAGGGCGCTGCAGAGCCCTGGGACACAGCTCTGCTGAGCTGCACGGCAAGGAGAGGTCTCACTGGTGGCGTGGCACCGCGTCCTCCCAAGGGTGCGGGCTGCTAAGGCACTGTGGGTCAGACCTTTTGTCAGGGCACAGGTTTGGTGTCTGGGGTCGTGGTGAGCAGCCCGTCCTGCCCAGGACTGAGTGACCACGCTCCTCACAGGCCTTGTGAAAGGAGAGCCCTTGTCCCAAAGAGCTCCTGTCCAAGCCAGTGGCCTGTCACACGCAGCTGGCTTGTTCCACAGGTTCCGTCAGCCGTGCTCACAGCAACGTGCTGCTGGCTCTGGGCTGCTCCTGGGGCAGCAGTGGCGCGGGAGGGGAGGAAGGGGGAGAAGAGGCAGCACTTAAAAACACCCTCCAGACTGTTGACAGAGCACAACAAATTGAGTTTCACGTTCCTTGGATTTGTTCTTGCACTAAATCGGAGGAGGCAGCAAATCAAGCTTGTTCAGAAGTGGAGGAGTTGTCCAAAAAAGTAACTGAGTAATGCAAAAGCCTCTTGAGCGAAGAAATGATCCAAAGGGAGGTTGCAGGGGTGCCTGTCTCCATAGCAGAGGCGCTCCAGCCCTCTGAGCATCTTTGTGGCCTCCTCTGGACTTGCTCCAACAGGTCCATCCATCCTTCTGATGTTGGTGGCCCCGGAGCCGGATTCCAGGTGGGGTCCCACCGCAGCACAGTGCTGTTTTTAAAGCCTTGACCATAGGGCCATTTAAAACAATCCCCAAAACCAAAATAGGCTTTTTGTTTCATTTTGTGAAAACCACGTACTGTCCAAGGGAAACGTGAGTTCTCTTCGCCCCACTCCGTGTCCCTCGGGTCGCGTGGGGCTGCGTGCGGGTGGCAGAGCTGTTCGGGAGAGGGAGGCTGAGGACCCGGGGGCTCTGGGGCTGGCGTCTCCAATTGTTTAAATTGACTGTGGTGGCACGGTGCCAGCTGACACCAGCTGAGAATCTGGACAGAACAACTTGTCCAAGGTCACCTCACGGGCTAATAGCAGAGCGGTGAATTAAACCCGGGTCTGCAGTGTCTCGCTTCAGGGTAAACAAAGAATTGCTTACTGCTCCTTGGAGGGTCTGCCCGTCTTAAAGCCTTATAAAGAAAGGCCAGCATCAAACACTTGATTCTGGTATGATGTGGAGCACTATCCTTTTGTTCCAGGATCTCTGGTTAAAAATAGAAGGTTTTTTTTTTCCCCCCTCTATACTATTATTTATTTCCTTAAGACACTTTGGAACGTTCCAGGCCAGGCTCATTTCTCAGAGGAGGGCAGGGGTGCTGCTGTGCTGCTCGGGACTGGTACCTGTTGCCTTGGTGCCTGCCTTTTCCAGCGGGTAGGGAACATCTCCCAGGTGGAAAAGTAAGAGTGTAGTTACCAGTTTGGACAGGGATTGCATCCATGTCCTCTACTTTTAGGGACAGGCTGCCTTTTCAGGGATGTGCTGAGGAGCCTCTACAAGCTTCAGTCAAGCCTCAAGTAAAGATCTGCCTTGAAAGGCTTCAGCAGCCTTGTACTCCTGTGCCACCCTGATAAGGGCCTGTCCAAAACCTGCTGAAGCCAAGGACAGTTTTTGATAGTTTTCTCTACTGATCTGTGGTGATTTATGAGGAGCTTCCTGGATGTGTCTGGAGAGGCTTTTCTTTTCCTTTTTCCTTTTTTTCCTTTTCCTTTTTTTAAAGTGGCTGGCTGAGCCTGGAGGCCCCTGGCAGGCAGGACAGCCCCGGATGTTCTGGAGTGTTTGGGTTTGGATCATCAGTGTGGAAGGGATGTCGTGGGAGGGGATCTGTGGCAGGACAAGACTTACTTTTTCCTGATAGCCCAAGCTGGCAATTTAAACTGAAATGTGCCCGGCTCCGGTTCTGTGGTTCCCAGGCTGCTTGGCCGTGTCCCTCTCTTCCCTGATTACCAGGTTTATTTCTAGATGTTTGTTTACTTCTAATAAATGTAAGAAAGAGATGTCCTGAGGCTTCCACATATATTTGTCTGTAATTAAGGTAGGATTAATTGCTTAAAATTGTGTTTAAGGGCCTGTTATGAGATCAGCAGATAGGAGCATGGGATAAAATGCATAATGAATACATGATGTTATAAATAATGGACACAGCCAGTGCACTGGCATCCCTGAAAGGTAATAGCTCTTTCAATATTTAATTAAGTGGGTGCCGTAGGGAAAACACTCTCTGTCACTAAGGTAATTTTCAGCTTGGCTTGGAGACACAAAGATCAGTCTGAGGGAGGGCGGGAACCCACGTGCAGTGGGGGCACCTTGGTGGGCACCATTCGTGGTGACAGAGTGGTGTGGAGCCAGGCTTCCCAAGAGGTGGAACCAGGCTTCCCAGCCCTTGGTGGGTGCTCCCTGCTGCTCTCGGAGCCCGTTTTCACGTGGCTGACTTGGGGCAGCTCCAGACCAGATGCATTTGCTGGCCAGTGGCAGGGAACGGGACCACAGGCACCCTGCGGCCTCTCCTGTGTTAATTCCAGCTGCAGGACTGGGAACCAAGGAGATGCGTCGGTGCCAGGAGCTCAGTTTCCTGGGGAGGAAGGCACAGCATCAGTCACGGGCCAGCAGCTGCCCTTCAGCATATTTCAGCACTGATAAAAATCATCTCGCGGGTTTTCTGAACAGACGCAGGAAAAGGGGAATTACCACCGCTCCGCAAGGCCTGGATTCACACCTCTGTCCCTGACTGCTCGTTTCACAGTCCCCAGCTCCTCCTCACTCCCGTCTCACTGTGTTTTATCCCTGTCCTTCTACTCTCTGCACTGCAGTTCTGCGCTGGCTGGTGAGGGCTGGCTGTCAGTGAATTGTCCCGAGTGTCACCTCACGTTAGGAGTGGTTTTAGGGAGCAGATCCAGACTTGGTGCCGAACAGCGGGGTTAAATATCAGAGCCGATGTCTTGCCTGGGCCTGGACTCGTCTCTGTTCTCCAAGTGCCTTTCCAGCACTGTGGAAGCAGTAAATAGCAGCGATTAAACAAACACCAGTTACAGATTCATGTGGTGGTGTTGCAGGGAAACACAAGGGGAAAAGAGTTGTAAGGCAAAGGGACAGGAGAAAGTGTCTTTTTAACTTGAAAAACATGTTTGTATTGAAATTGGACACAGAAGCTCCCTTTTCCCTCGTGCTTGTTTATTTTTTGGCAAGATCCAGTTTTTTCATTATCTTTTGTGGAGAAAAGCATGGAAAAAAATCTCTCTTGTGATGTTTCCCCTATCATCAGAGATACCAGAGCAGGAGCCAGGGCTTATGACAATCTTTTTTCCCTTTCCTTTCTTTCCTGGAAGGGGTGGCTTGTTTTTGGTGCTCGCAGGAGCCAGCAGGCCTGTCCCAGCTGCTGTTCCTGGGAGCCCTGTGGTTGCTGTGTGCTTTCCCTGCAGCCTGGCTGCTGTGGAGCGGGGCTGGAGGAGGGACACGGAGCCCGCGGGGCAGGACCTCTGGTGGTGCCCGGCAGCGCGGTGTGGGAAGGGGATGGAGGAGCCCGTCCTGCCCGTCCTCCTCGTCCGAGGAATTCACTTTGCTGTGCCACGGGTGGATTTCACAGGATCATGGAATCCTAGCGTGGTTTGTGTGGGACGGGGCCTTGAAGCTCATCCTGTTCCAGCCCCTGCTGTGGGCAGGGACACCTTCCACTGGACCTTGTTGCTCCGAGCCCCGTCCAGCCTGGCCTTGGACACTGACCGAAATTTTTCAGGCAAAGCTGCAAGGGTGTCACTTTTCATATATTTTAGAATTTAACTGGGATAAAGTCATGGTTTCCCTTCCCTTTTTGTTGGTTTTTTTTGGGGGGTTTTTTTTGGGTTTTTTTGGTGGAAGAGCTGCTATGTTTCTTTTCCCGGCACATTTTTATGGTATTTTCAGACTAAATTTAATTCTGCGGAATTATATTTAGCTGGAAGTGTGAAAGAGAGCAAACCAAAATAAAATGTTTTATTCCACTAAAACATTTCATCTGACCCAAAACCGTCTTTCCTCCCACTGTGTCAGCTCAAAATTAGGAGAGAAATACATAAATGTGGGGGAAGGAGCAGTGGCTGTTCATCTCCTGAGCACAAAACCCCCAATCAAACCGCAGGTATTGGCCCCTGTCACAGGAGTTTGAAACACAGCTTGTTTTTTCACTGCTTTTTAAAAGAGAAATGCCTTCTCCAGAGAATTAGCTCTTTCTGTAACACATTACCCAATCCTTCCGAGAAGCAAGGGTCTGTCTGGTAACAGTGAGGCTCTCAAGTACTGCTTTTCCAGCCTTGTATGGTCGTGATTTCCAGGTTCAAGCAGCCACAGGATCCTGGAGCTGTATAAGAAGTAGCACTGTTGCTGATGGCAGGTCGGCTTTAGATTAATTCGTTGCTGCTCTTTCTTTCCTCGCTGTCTACCATGAAGTAGGGAAATCGTGATGCATGGTTTTGATAGGGGTGACCCAGATGTGCAGCCACCTGTAGCACACTCTTACTGCTGTGATTCTTGCCTTCTGTGAGCTGGGTTTTCTAATGGGAAATGAAATGTGGGAAAGGGAAAGAGCAGGGGATCTGGATGTGCTTTAGGATTCCCTGGCATCCCTCACGGGGAGCAGGGAGGAGGGGGAGATGCACTGGAAGGGGGAGCTTGGTCAGGGAGAGGAGCTGCCCCGAGGAAGTGCTGGGGAGGGGAATTTGCTCTCCGTCTTCCTTTTCTGCCTCTGAAAATCTCTATTTATTTTGGGGTGGGGGGGAAAGTGCTGGCGTCTGCAGCAGGGTAATGTGAAGGATGCTGCTTGAAATTTTCCTCTGTGAAGCTCCTGAAATTTTCCTCTGTGGCAGCCACCAAGAGCAGGAGGAGGTGAAAGCAGAGTTCTCTGGCCAGTATTAGGAGCCCGTGCCACGCTTGGGACAGAAGGCTGACGGAACGGGCAGCAGCTCTGCCAGGGGAGATGTGCTGTGCCAGCGAGCTGTGGAAATCACGCCAGGCAGTCCACGGCTGCCAGGCACAGAGATCACATCAACAGTGTCCAGGCTTTCCACTCGTGCCAGGTGAAATGTTAATGAGGTGAGAGTGCCAGCAGGGAGTGAGATATCCCTGGGAAACCAGAGTAGGGAATCGGGCTCGAGGTACCGAGTGCTGTTGTACAGACCGCTGGGAAACTGCTGCCTTGAGAATCGCCTGCCTTTTGGGCAGGGTCACAGAGCTCTGTCCAGGGTAGAACTGGGCAATTTAACAGAGGCATGGCAAGATTATCAAGAAAAGAAAAAACCCTGTTTACATTAGGGAGGAGCCGAGTCACACGAGGCTGTGATAGGGAGGAGTAAAAAGTGGTATTTTTTACCGGGTGCAGAACTGTTCCTTTTGCACTTAGGTAGATCATGAAGAAGGGAATGGTCAAATTTAATGGCCAAGCTGAGATGAATACTAAAGAAAACCTAAGTTTCTGCACAAACTGGTAATGAACAATCATGGAAGCTTGGAGTAATCACAAATCCAGTAACAGTTTTTGGCACGACACAGTGAACACAAGACGGAATTTTATCTTCACTTAACTAAGCTTAACCCAACACTCTTTGGGATGCAGAAACCCAGGAGTTCCTGGGGAGTCTGTTCATCTCTTGCAGGGATACTTTTCCATCCCCTGGGCTTTGCTGTGTGAAGTGGTGCAGGGGCTTCCCCTGGAGCTCGATGAGCCTGAGTGGATTTCTACCGAGCGCTGCCTGTCCTTGAAGTTTCCTTTGCTCTCAGGGTGGGAGCAGAGGCAGACCCCAGCAGAGTGCACGTGAAACTTTACTTTCAGAGGGTGGGCAGCTTTTCAGAGTTAAAATAAACCAAAAGTCGCATTTTGCTGTTGCTGTGAGAGCTGTGGAGCTGTTGTTGGACCTTCGGAGCGTGCTCTGCCCTCCCAGCTCCAGCTGGGCTTTGCTGAGAGCAGTGCTCAGCTTGGCTGGGAGGGGCAGAGGCTTCACGGGGCCCTCAGTGGGCTCTGTGCTCCTTAGGAGGGAGCTGGGGAGCCTGTCTGAGGGTGTGTGGGAGCCGTGGGCTCGGCGAGCGGGACTGGCAGCCCGGGCGGCGGGCGCGCAGAGCGCGGGTTGTGCTCTGATGGGCACCTGGCTTCTGCCTCGCTCCTCCGAGGGTGCTCGTCAGGAGTGAGGGCTACAGAGGCAGCATTTGTGATTTGTGTGGTGTGGTTGAGGCTAGGACAGGGTTCTGGGCTCAGGCAGTGATCCTTTCTGATGCTTCCGAAGGGTCTTCAAGCTGGCAGAGAGGAGGGTCGGTTTGGACAGAGTCTGAGTGTGTGGTCACTGCTGGTGGGGGAACAGGAGGACTCGTTCACCCCTCCGGATCCGTGAGCCTCCTCTGGGACCGGGCTGGATGTTTATCTGAGGCTGCAGTTACTTCTGTGGCACAGCAAGAAGCATTTTGGATGTAATTGTGCCTGAGGTTTTGTGGGAGCTATGTTTTGGGTTTTTTTCTACTGATGGTCACATAGAAAATGTGTGGGAGGGTGTGTGGTGAGGGGCTGTTGGTGCAGGGACCCTGCACTGCTTGGTCACTGCCTGCAGCTTGGCTCTGGCCTCGTTGCCTCGCTCGCGTGGTACAGGTGTTACCAGCAGTGTGCTTTCCATGCCCTTCTGCTCCTTTCCATGTAGGTGGGGATGCATGGAAATGCAGCTTTGGAATCAGGTGTAAAGGAGCAGGCTGCTTGTCAAAGCCGGGTGTAGGATTTCTGGGGGTTTTTGTTGTTTGTTTGGGATTTTTTTCCCCTGAGGAAAAAAGACTATTTATGGTCTTTGCTGCTGATGATTTTGGAAGAAAAGCATCTCCCAAATCAGCCTAGGAAAAGAGCTAATCCATTTATGACACGCTTATGCAACTCCGAGCTCAGATTATGTGGTGGCTGTCTGCAGCAGGTCTGGCGGTGGTGGTGGGGGAAACCCATGTGCAGGGGCTGGCTGGACACGTCCCTGTGGGTCTGGGGCCAGTGGCCACAGGGACATGGCCGTGGCAGGGCAGCTGTAGAGCAGTGCTGCAGCTCACTCAGCTGAGCGTTGCTCTTCCACCAGGATTCACCTGGTCTGTCTTGAGCTCACCACAGCACTGCTCTCCACCTCTGCGCTGGCTTATGTGGCAGCTCGTGCTTGTCCCAGCTTTTTTCTTCCTCCAAAACTTTTCCCTGTTGTATTATAACTGCAGGAAAGTTTCAGGGAGACGGAGATAATTCAGCTGGTTGTGAAACCAACCCTCCAAAACCCAAAGCTACCACCGTGAAAACAATAGATAAAAGGGACAGACGAGAGAGGAGGAGGAAGGGCAAGCATATTTCGGAAAAGCTGTGCTGTTTTTGGCTCCGGCCAGTAGTTTGCACAGAAAGTAGTTTATTGTCAGTGAGAGCTGCGGGTACCTGCCAGCTCTCAGAGCCCTGCCTGCGCAGCAGTGCTTTGTGCCAGGGAAAGGCAGGGGTGACAGAGCTGCCCCTGGCCCATCAGCTCTTCCCTGCTCCAGCTGGCTGCTCACAAGCACCTTCCATCTTCGTTGCCCTTCTTCACCTCAGCATTGCTGGGCCGAACCCTCCACTGCAGCAGATGAGTTTCTTCTCCTCTTCCAGCGCTGGCTTGGGGTGCTCTTGTCTCACTCAGCTGCTTGGGCCAGCTGTGCAAAGGCCTCCCTGTCCCGCGGGACCCCCATCTCCACGCCGGCCTGCCTTGTCCCCCCATAGAAACTGGGTGTCTGCTCCGAGGTCTTGCTGCTGCTCCATCTTGTTGGGGTTCCTGTGCCTTGCTGCTGAAAATAAATGCACTTGTGAGATCAGAGTGCAATTGGGGAGCGTGGGGATGTTGTTCAGGGTTGTGAAGTGGTGCTCTTCATGCTGGGAAGTGCAGCCAGGATGCGTTTGGCTGTGTTTCTGCAGTGCTGGAAGTTGTAAACTCCAGCCAGAGCCATCTGGAATAGCGTAAGGAGCTCCTGAGTTCCCACGTGGAGATCTGGGTCACACACAGAGCCTTTTCAGGAGTTCTGAGCAGTCCGGTCAGCTCTTTTTTCCATTCTGCTTCATTTCCATGATCATAGGTGGGACAGGTCAGCAGTGTTGCTGGAGAGGCTGTTCCCACCACCCCAGCTTGGCCGGGACGGGAGCTCCCAGCAAGCACACCCTCGTGTGCTCCCTGTCCTATGTGAAGAGACGCGGCCACTGGGAATGCACCGTCTGCATTGTCTTAGTTCTCTTATGAAATGCAGAGCAGGCACCACGACAGGGAAAAATGACTCATGTGCTTGTTGTCCATGGGAATATCTCCAGGAGGAAGCACAAGTAAAGCTCTCCAGAACCTGGGTTCCCAGTGTGTAATGTAAAACTGGTGCTGGGTAATTGGAATTGCGGAAAATACCTTGTGGCGACGTTCAGCGCTTAAAAAAAGTAATTCGCTCACTTTTAAATGTGCTATGGTACAGAACTTTGGAAAAATTCCTCATTGTACCAAAGCTTTAGAGGATGTCACAGGGTTATTTTAGTATGAAGCCAGCAGCTAGAACATTAATAAGAAAAGTGTTCAATCTGGCTTGCCCAAAATGGCACTGTAGCTAAGGTGGGATGTTCAGCAGTCTTTACCTCTGCTGAGAAAATGAAAAAACCTCTTTGTTGTGTTTCCCCTTAAAAATCATCCAAACCTGAATAACTGCATTTGAGAAAGAAAACTGTTAGCTTTCTTTTGTGTAAGTTTCCCTGCTTTTCCTTGGGAAGAAGAGTTTGGCCACGGTGGTGGCGGCCTGGCAGCCCCGTTGTGGGATGCTGTGGCCGAGGTGATGTCCCTCCCTGGTGCCTGTGCCTCGTGCCAGGACCCAAAGCAGGGCAGGCCTTGAGCTGCCTCCACCACACCGCAAGGAGACTGGTGCCAGCGCACGGGGAAACCACAGGGATCCTGTTGTGTGTCACCAGGTGTCCTTGTTAGCAAGGTTAAAATCGTGATTTCACAGGGAAATCCTTGGAAGGCCAAAGCTTTGAAAAAGGTTAATCTCTAACTTTTGTTTTCTATTGCTCTGTTGAGTGAAATGTGTTTTAGAATGGAGATGCCCTGGGCAGGATTTTGGGGGCGGTGGGCTGCAAGTTCTGTGGTGGGACAGCTGGCCCTGCTCAGACCTGGAGGTGCCAGAGGAGAGCTTTTCCTGGTGTCAGCCACAGCCGTCCCATCGAGCTCGGCCGTGGACCCAGGTCCGCTGCTATTTACGCTGGTTTCTGTCCGTGCTGGATGTAGCCTTTATAAACACTTCTACTGCCAAATTAAGCTCTTCCCCTTCCAAAGTCACCTTAGATGACTTTCTTCCTCTTTACCCCTCGCTTGGAAGAGTTTGCCATCCGAGGGAGGCAGAGCGGAGGGAGCAGGAGAGGTTCTGCCGGGGCTCTAGGGCCGTGGCAGCCCCTGTGTTCTCCCTCATGCCATTGCTCTGTGCAGTGACACGGAGAAGCCTTGCCTGCTTGAAGAAAAGTTCCTCTGCTTTGAAAGCAGCTTGTACATGGAACTGAAACTGCTTTGCTCAGGCTACCAGAGTGTTTGTTGTTATGGGAGATGCCCGATGCTGCATTACGACTTGCGCTCCTTCTTGGAAACGCAGTCCGCTTCCATCAGCTTCATCTTACCGGTGCTCACAGGCTAAACTGACAGCAAATTCCATTCCCTGACGTTTGTAAAGCATTGAAAGGACAAACTGCTTGAAGCTTCAAATGATGGCATTTACCATTACCAAGGTAAATGAGGTTTTTTTGCTTAGAAAACAGGAGTGCTTCAGGCTGCCTGTGCAGCTGCGGCTCTTCCCCCAAACACGCACCCAGCCGGCTCCTGCGTATCCTGGGAGTGTTGGTCCTAGTTACTGCTGGTGGCCTGGGATGCAGATTCCCAGGCAGCCCTTTCCCAAGCATTGCCTCCTTGCTGCTAGCATGATGTGGAGCGGCCTGAGCAGAGCATGATCTGGGCAAGGCAGACAAGCCTCAGGTTGGCCACTTCTCTCAACTGGATGTGCCAGGGAACCTAACAAAAGGGTTGGGACCTGCAGAGAACCTTTTCCTTTGTCCTTAAGCACCCTCTGAGACATTGGCCCAAGACTTGAATCTCTGTCTCACTGCTTCTTTGCTTGTGGTCTGTTTCCAAAGTAGTGGACAAAACTGGGGATAATTCAGAAGTCCTTGTGAGAGAGCCCATGTTGTGTTTGGTGGGACGGAGATGGATGGGAGGAAATCCCTCTGCAATGCTGTTTGTTACTGGAGGGCCGCGAGGTCCCCATTGCAGGAGGGCTGATTTGGTGTGCAGGTACCTTCCGGCTTAAACTTAGCGTTTTTTCTCCCTCCCTTGAATCTGAACCGGTGTAGGGGCATGGAACTGACACGTGAGCCTGTGTGTCCCTGACTAGGCAGACATGGCATGGCCGGGGCTGACCAGCCTCGTGCCAGGAACACTGTGGAAATCGGCCAGCTGTCTTCGTTGACATTGCTGAAATAGAGCTTCGCTTAGCAGCACCAAGGCAAAGCTGAAGGGCAGGGCAGAGCGAGGGCTGAGTCAAAGGCAGCGAGACAAAGTAATGCCCCTCGTGCTGGTGGGTATTTCTTGTTATTGGAAGCATGGAGGTGTGGAAGTGAGTCAGAGGCGTGCTCTGGCTTCAGTGAGGTGGCGCTGGGTGGGAAAACAGAGATGCTCTTCTAGGATGAGCTTTGGAAGCCGTGGAGGAATGCGCCTGACTCCCGTGGGATGGGGAGCTGCTGGCAGTGTCCCTCTCCAGTGGGCTTAGAAACGCTGCTCCTTTAAACCCAAGGGACCCCGTGGCATTTTTGAAATGCAAATGTTTTGGCTGCTTCAGGTGCATTTGGCCGCTTCGGGAGCAGAATCGGGAGTTGCCTTTCCTCATGTATCTACTGCTCTTTTCCTTCAGGTTATGACGCCCTGAGCTATTCTGTGGAAAACAGTGACAAGTGGAGTGGGCGGCAGCTACTGCAGGCGCGTCAGCAGAACACGACTGACGTCCCAGAGGATGGGGGCCAGCTCTACGTCAGGAACTGCACTGAACCAGGTAGGAATGAAAGTTGCCTCCAGCTCCTCGGTCCTGCAGCTGGCTTCCTCACATCCGTACTGCCAGGACTTAACTTACTTTTAGGTCTGTAAACGCTGCTTTTCACAAGCAGAGCTTGGATATCATTTCCTCAAGTTTTGGGGAGAGGAGGGGAAGGGTTTTTCTCTGTTCTTCAGAACTAATGTAGGTTACGTGCCCCAGGAGAAATTCTGACAAATACGGTTCTTGCTGCACTTCTCTGCCTATAATTTTTCCTCTGCCGTAATCCTTAATAACATTTCTGGGCAGATGGATGATTATGATCTTTTTTAGACAGCAAAAACTGGTACAAAAATTCTTCTTACTCAATTTTCACTTGTTTGTATAACTCTGGCACAGTGCAGACACAGCCTCACATCAGCACTGGCAGTAATATTTTTCCCCCACTGTGGTCGGTACCTCAGCACCTGCTGCCTCACCATTGCAGCTGGTCCTGCTGCCCTCACCAAATAGAGTGGTCTGTAGGAAGCATGGGGGATTTTATTTGTGGTCAGTGCGTTTTTACCCCCACTTTTTTCAGAAATTAAAACAATAACTACTGAGTACATTGTGTTTTCTCGGGAGAGAGAAAGCAGAAATACCTGGATTCATGAAATTACCGTTCCTTCTTGAAATTGTCATCATGTGACATTCTGTAGTAGAAACTGATGCAAAGCACTCTAGAAAGGAAGTGAAAGTAACAGAGTTACGGTCCTGTGTGTCGTTTTGTCGATTTTGTTTGGGTTTATCGGGGTATAAATGTAAATAAAGTTGCGTTAAGTACTGTTAAGCGTGCTGACGTCAGGCCGGGTGGCAGCCGGAAGCGTTTGGGAGTGGGACACGATTGCAGTGTCTGTGAAAGTGACCAGTCGAGCTCAGCGGGCTGTGGGTGACCTGCAGAGTGCAGCAGTTCTGCTGCTCAGCAAACAAGTGAGTGAGGGAGCTGGCAGAGGGGCATGGGCACAGCAGCTTGTCGTGGGTGACGTCGGTGCTGTGTGTGATCATACGGCACGGGAGAGCAGAGCGGTGCGAGCTGTGCTCTCGTGTTTGAAAGTGGGGACAGGAGCAGGGTGGTTCAAACCCTTGAGCAGCCCTGGCACCAGCAGCTGTGGCTGTCGGGGGAAGCTGATGGAAGGCTTGGTCCCACGGCCCCCAGGGCGGCACAGTCCTTCCCCCGGCTGTGCTGGTGCTGGACCAGGCCCCAAATGGTGTCGCAGCAGTCAGGAGGTACGGGATTTCAGCAAGCACGTCTGCCTTTGCCTTCTCTAAGGGCTGCTCAGGGAAACTGGGGCAATTTGTGGTGCTGCTGAGCATAGTGCACGAGTGGCGCATCGCCAGACCCTGGGGGCCTGTTGTGACCTGGGAATCAGCAGAGCTCAGACCTCCCCAGCATCCCCACAGGACCACAGGTGTTGCCCTTCAGGTGCTCCTCCTGCCCTTGGGCAGGTGTCGGGAGGGAAATGCTGCCTGAAGAGGGCTTTTATCCCACTCACTTCCCAAATGAGCCTGTATGAACACCTTGCAGCTAGGCAAAAGCGGGTCGTTTAAGAAAGCAGTTTTACCTCGTGTGCTGCGGGAGGGAAGCGGAATGCCTCCTGTTGAAATGTGCTGTGGTTTTTCTGCGGTGCTTGGCTTCGGTGCTGTGTTGGCAATAAACACACCTTGACGGGCTGAGGGGAAGGTCTCTGTTCTTTAGCTGCTCGGGTGATTGCAGGCTCATTCGAGTGCCTGGCATGACATTTGCCCGCTGCTGCTTTCATTTCTTAATGGTTTATCCAGTGGCTATCGAGTATCATTTCATCATCAGAACTGCTCCAGATAGTGGGGGTTTTGCTCGCTTTGCCTTTGCAACAAAACCTGTAGAAATATTAAAGGGGTGAAATGGACTGAATCCAGCCTAAAGACCATTTTAGGATTTTTTTTTGTCCTTTTTCAGAGAAATGCTCATCATGGCTCTGGCCTGGCCCTGTGGCTGGTGCTGGTTGTGTTGAGTGCCTGTGGAAGCAGAACCACAGAGCAGCCTGCTGTCTTTTCTGAGGAGCCTCTTATCTCTTGTTGCCTGTCCCCTGAGTGTCCAGCCCTGCAGTCATAGCTGCTTGTCCCCTCCCTCTTGGATCCTGGTGGCTTCTCATGGCAGTGTCTGCTGTCAGAGAGCAGGTGCTCTTCTGGCCTCTCCTACCATCCCCTTGCCCTTGTGGTATCCACACAAAGGTGTGTGGAACTAGAGATGGACAAAGAAAATTGCACAGAGTTTATTCACAGAAGTAGTGATGTTGTTTAAATGAAACACTTGTGATCCTGGGCTATGTGTGACAGTTTTAGCTCATGCAAAAGATGACGAGGAAGGAGTGAGAATTACTTGTGTCAATTCAGGCAAAGTACCGTTTACTCACCCAGCCCTGTTCAGAAATAAGATTCACCCACTGGAAGCCGAGAAAAAGGATTAAGCTGGTTTAGTGTCGAGCTTTGGGTCAGGTCCCTGTGCTACCAGATTCAGAACTAAGATTGCACTGGAGGAACTCCGGAGCTTGCTCTTGCTTCAGACGGGGTTTATTGGCTGTCAGAAGGTGACAGGCTCTGAGGCTGTGTCAGGATGGGATGTCATGTGTCTGGAAGTTCAGGTTGGAGGCGGCGTGCCTGAGGTCCCGGTGCCAGCCCTCATTAGCTCCTCACCAGACTGACATATGCTTCCTCCGACGAGCTGTCATCACCTTCCTCCCCCGCGTTATCGCTCCCACTCCCGCCTCGGAAAGGCTGAAAATAAAGTAACAGCCCTGCTTAAGTGTGCTGTTTTAAAGTCATTATCAGTAATAGCAGGAAATATTTGATTGCTGCAGGAACAAAAAGATCTCCACGTATTCGTTTAGACCCTCAGGCATAAAAGTGCTTAAATTAAACAGCCAAAGAAGGTTTTCGTGCAATTATTTTTTACATTTCCTCATCTTATTTCAAAAGCGACTTTCTCTTCTATCAATATTTTTCCAGTGAGTCACAGCTCGTGGTAATGTAATTTGTGGTGCTTGGCTGGGGAGCAGGTAGCCCTTCCAGGCTGCTTGCTTGTGGCCGTCTCTTCGGAGCCCTTTTGGCACTGAACCACGAACCTGAGCCCACAAACCCAAACCCCCCTTGGGTGAAGCTGAGCTTTTTGATCTCTTTCCTCTGTGCCGTGGCTTATGCACGTGCTGGGCTTTAGCTGCTCTGAGTTCTCCTGGGTTGTCATGCCCAGACCGGAGAACACACCAGGCTCCTCACTGCAGGCTTTAGGAAGGCCTTCCCGAGCAGACACAGCATGCTATGTGAAGAGTGATTTTTTGTTTTGCTTTCCTTCTCTTTCTGTTTTTTTTTTTTTCTTTTCCTCTTCGTACCTCAATCCAATTAAAAAACAAAAAGTTGCCTTCCCTCGAGCAAAATTAATTTTATCCTAGCAAAATGAGAAGTAAAAATTTGTTTCTGCCTTGCAAGTTGCCAAGCCTTGCTTTCGCTTGGGGGAACGTCAGAAGAATAAATTGCTGTAAGTTTAGTAACAAAATGTCCTCGAGGAATAGCAGAAAAGATGTTCTTCTCTCACTGAGCTGTAAGTTTGGTGAATTTGTCAGAAATCTGCTCGAACTTCTGCTCCCACACTCTGCTTCTGTTTGTCAACTTCAGACCTAAAGCATCAGAAACCCACAATGCTTGGGTTAAAACCTCAGAAATGAAAACTAAAACATGCTTATTTCTTCTGGGTTCGTGTGCTGGCAGGGACCTGGGTTATCTCTTGCTGCAGCCACGAAGGGGAGGTGTTCTCCTGGTGGGGACCAGGCGCTGAGGTTTGGTGCTGACACGTGGCCCCAGGAGCTGGGGCTCGGGGAGCCCGGCGCTGGCCGAGCCCCAGGGCTGGTGCCCGAGCTGTATCCAGATGCTGGATTTGGCTCGGCCGCGTCCCGAGAGCTGCACCTCTGGCTGAGGGGAATGTGCAAGGCAGCCGAGGGGTTTGGAGCTCTCCTTGCAGAGCCCGGGGGTTCCTCTTTAGGAACAACTGCAGATGTTTCCCTTTTCCGTGCTGCGTTCGGGACTCGCTCAGGGCTTGGGCTTTGCTCTCTGGGCTGGGTTTTCTTGTGGGGCTGCTGGACTGTGGCATCTCTTAGCGATGAGAGGTGGTCACAAGTATTTTCTTCAGGATTTTTCAGCCCTCCAAGGGGGCAGCAGCCCAAGCGTGGCTGAGTTGTGTTGCCACACAGGGGAGCAGGCACCTGAGCGCCATCGCTCTGAGGCAGAACCTACTGTGTTCTACAGCAGGGCTGTACCGAGACAATGTGCCAAAGGGGAAGCTCAGAACAACTGCTTTTGGCTGGGTGCTTGAAAACTCTGAACTGATGACCAAAACCATGCAGCTCCCTGCAAAACAGGGCCCTCTGGGCACACACAGGAAGCCAGCAGCGTTCTTTTTGCTGAGATTTTGCCAGTGTTCCCATGTGATTAAGTGTGCAACTCCAAGAGCCAGAGCTTCAGGGAGAAAAGTAATACAAGCTTGTGTGATTAAAATCAAGAGGTGGCAGTGCCATTACCCAGTTCATCCCCGGTGTTCTACTGCATCATGATGAAACAGAAGCAGGAGAAAGTAAACCCCGGATTCCAAAGCCAGCATTGTCCCTACAGTGTGCAGGCAGGGGAGAGGTGGTGAGCTCCAGAGTGTCCTCCTCAGAAAGCTGCTGTTGGTTTTCCCAGAATGCATAACTGCACGTGTATCAAACAGCTGCAATGAAGCTACTTCGGGTTCTGACAGAAAAGAAGCTCGGCTCGGCCCTCAGCGCCGCAGCACAGCCGAGATGTACACCCGTGGTATGGGGAGATCTCGCAGACTGGGACTCGTTTGCTTGATTGATGGTGCTTGTGATAGGCCTGTTCCCATTGTAATTGTTGTTTCTGGTGGGAAACGCTGTGTTGCAACAGGCTGGCTGTGCAGTGAGGGCCCGCAGAGCGTTGGGGGAAGATTCGTGTGTCGCGCTGCGTGGGGAGGGAGGAACGCCGAAGGTTAATTGACTGCTGCTACCCAAGAATCGTGTTAGTGGTCTTGAGAAATGGTGGCAAGGGGCCAGGAAGAAAGGAATAATCCTTGTAGGGAGCAAGGAACAGAACCTTGTAGGGAACAAGGAACAGAACCTGCTACTGTCAAAGGCACGGGAGGAGGATGTTTGAGAGTCTGTCAGAAGTGCAGCCCCATCTGCATGGTGGAGTGGGGAAACCCTCCGTCCTTTTTTATGATTATTTTTTCCCCTCTGGAATAATTTTAAAACGCCCAGGAATTTTCTCAGGTTTTGGATTTATTTTGGCTTTTTTCCTCCGTTACTTTTTCGTTTGTTCTTTGTATCTAGAGGAATGAGACTTGCCTCCCTGACCTTTTAGTGAGCTTGGGTTACTCCTTTGGTTATTGTGTGTTGTGGAAAAGGCAGCAGGGAGGTTTAAAATACTGAAAAGGGACCCTTGCTTCCAAATCTTTAAATGCCTTCGCATTTAAAAGGTGTTAAGAAACAAAGCACGGCTTCAGACGTGAATAAATATCACATTGTACCTCTCTGAACTGGGTCGTACTTCTCTGACACTTGAGGATGCCAGGCTGCTGCTGTGCATCGCTCTGGTAATCTGAGAAGTCTTCCACGAAGCCTGTGACCTGAATTTCTAAGGAGGCAGCGAAAAAAAAATTGTCAAGTCAGACTTGCTCCGTTCTCTTGGAAGAAAACGCACTTGGATTTTCACGTGCTGAGCGTGGAAAGCAGCGCCAGTGGAGGGTTTTGGGTTGGCAGCTGGGAAGAGTCCGTGTGGTCCCCTTGTTTGGTGGCTCTGGCTGCCTCGGGACGTTGCTGAGGTGCAGATGGCTGCTCACAGCTGCAGGAACACCGCAGCGTGTACCAGATGTGGATGTTCGAGACCGGCCAGATACCAGAGTAGTTTATTTTTTTTGCACGCCCGAATGACTCGTCTGCCGTGGTAAATGCAAATTGTCCACTTAGCATTTAAAAATACATTGCTGCGTTTTTGTGAAATGTCCTAATTCTCCCCAGGAAAATCTACGCTGCTGTACATTTTTGGTTGTGAAAAATTTTAGACTTGCAGTACCAAGAAATTTGGGAACGGAGTCGTTTGCCTTGGTGCCTGTTGACCCCAGGCCATGTAAAATGTGTGACTTGTTTTTGTTGGGACAGAGTATGAGGTTCCTGATTACATCGTGTGAATGACAGTATCTTTCCTAAGCTATTTTAAAGTTTCTCCGTGATGCCAGAAGGTCAGAGGGAGTAAGCTTGATAATGAAGGAAATCAGAGCAAATGGTTATCAGCAGGTGCTTTAGATTTTGGTGTCTGTAGTATTTCACAGATTGAACATGAATGTGTAAACAGGGGCCTCAAGCACTAATTTAAAATGTTTCAGGGCTGAAAGCTGATGTAACTCCAGGATCCAGGACAAACCTTTCTTGGAGTTCTGTTTTAAATTTGGTATTTTTGAGCTATTACTGCAAAGGAAGAAAAATAACATCTGGCCCCATGTTGCAAACTGGATTTCTGTTGCTTGTTTTTCAGTTCTTGCCAGTAGTTAGTAGTTAAAAATCCAAGGTCCAGATTTTCCGCGAGTGTGAATTATTACTGGCTTCATTGACCTCATTGCGTTTACACTAGATTTAAACGACCAAGGATCAAATGCAACACCCCAAGTCAGGATTTAATACAGTCAGGATGGAGTCTTTATCGTCTGCCATCTGCATTTTAAGCAGTGCTTAATTGTATAGTTTTTATATACAGACACGTGCGTAAATTCACTTATGCATGCACAGAGTAATGGTTTTATATATTAATGCTGAAGCAGTTTGATTTAGTGTGCAGCAGTGGGTAAAATGAAAGTATTTAATTAAAGTGCCCTTTTTTCATGGACTGCTTAAAAAGAATTCCCAGGTTGCGTATTGGTTGCCCATATGTGCAAGTCCTTTGTCCTTTCCCTGCTGTTCCTGTTGGGAAGTGGAGAGGTGAGGGATTTTCCTTTCCCAAAGATCCCAAGACGCCTGGTGCTGGCAGTGAGGTGGAGAGCTCCCACTTTGGCCCAGGCTCTTCAGGGGCACTCCTGTCGGGATCAAAGTCTTCTGTGCTGGGTGCGATGCAACCGCACGGGCAGAGGGATCCCCCCTCCGTGTGCTCCTGCAGCCTGGGTGGGCGAGGTGGAAGGTGGCAGGTCGCAGGGGGAACGGTGTGTGCCAGGCCCCCGCTGGGCACCCAGGGGCGTGTGCTGAGCCAGCATCACAACACAGAGCTGTCTGTGGCAGCAGGGCACGCTCCAGGCAGACGTGGGGAATAGCGGGGGAGGGTGCCAGCTGCTTGGGGCATTCAAACCGGGCAGACACCCCATGGTCACCAGCACGGAGAGCTGCTCGGCATTCCATGTGTGCTCATCCAGAGATACTGGGGGGTTTTCAGATTTGGTTTTATTTCCGTCCTGAATTTCAGGATTTTAGGATATGGTCAGATACCCTAAAATTTCAGGATAGGGTCAAATATCTTTTAAAAGATATATACTGGTGCTTTGGGAAAAAAAAAGTACTGATTGTGGGGCAGTGGTTGCCCCAGTGCTTCGTGAGCTGTCTGGCAGCTTCTCTCTCAGGGGGAACTGCTGCTCCCCAGCTCATGGTGTGCCTGTGCCAGTGGCCAGAAGTAGCGTCCAGGCAGTGCTGCAGCTTTCTGTCCTCACCGGCGGTCTTGGCAGCATCTCCCATCCACAGGCACGAGCTTGGATGAGGATCTGCCAGGAGCTCTCGAGGTTGTTTGCCCAGTCGTGGTTGTGCCTCTTTGCTGGAGGGGGAAATACTTTGGAGTAAACCCTTTCCTTGGTTCTGTACGTACATGCATAGAAAAAAGAGAGGTGGGACAAGAACAAGTGGGCAGTGCTGACCAGAGTGTTTGTAACCAGGGACAGTCCTGAGGCCGCAGCCTGGCGAACGCAGGAGCAGTGTCAGCCCAGGCAGCTGGGGATGGACGGGCAGGTGCCGGCGGCCTGAATGGCCGCTTCTAATTAGCACTCACCGAAAGTCTCAGAAGAACCCGGCTGGAGGAGTAGCTCCTGCCCCGATGAGTGTGGCTCCCTGGTGACCCAAGCACTGCAGCGCTCCGTCCTTCTGCAGCTTGGCAAGCTGTCTGTGCCCCGCCGGAGCAGCATGGCTTGGGGCGGCACCCGCTGATTCCCCACCGCTGCAGCTCCAGCCCCGAAGGGCTCTGAGGAGTCACGAGCCAGAGGTGCTGTCTTCCCATCTCTTAACTGGCGGGAGAAGAGGAGGAAAGGAGAAAGTGGTAATTATTCTGTGTTGAAACAGAGATAATTAGCGCTATAGGATTTCACTAGAAAACAAAGCGGCAATTAATTATTCATTGTCACAACTCCAGCACGGCTCAGCAGAGTCGGGGTTCACATGTCCTGTGGGCTGGGGCACGGGGAGCCCTGCGCCTTGTCACCCTGCACAGACGGCTTCCTCGGGAGGAGGCTGCTTTGGGGTGTCTTGGGGCTGCTGCCCACAGGAACTAAACCTGTTGCTCCATAAAAGCTGGCTGCAAGCTGAGTGCCTGATGGGATCCCCTGCCTGTGCTCGTGGTAGACGTGGCCGTATGGGTGTGCCACAGCCAGGCCAGCACATCTGGAGAAGGGCCCTGGCAGTGGGAGAGGCGGCTGCTCAGGCTGGAGGTGTGTCTGACACTCCCTTCTGGCTCCATCCGCATCCAGTGCCATGTTCACTGGGAAAAGTGCAAGCAAAGTGTGAGGTGTGTTTGCCACTGGGGCTGGGGCCAGTGGGCTGAGTGACACTTCGCTGGTGTCCTCTCGCATCTCCCGGTTAACGAGTCAGTCACGGGTTTCTCTGTGTGAAGTAGCTCCTTCTGTTTCGTTTTCCATGGGAATTTGAGTGTTTCCCGTGCCCTGTGCGAGCCTTTGTGCTCTGCAGTGAGAGCTGCTGAGCTCTGCCTCTTGAGAGGACGCCAGTGTGCTGGGGAAAAGGGAAGGAGGAGGCAGGGATTTGTTGTGAGGGAACATCAGAGCCACTCTCGAGGCGAGCAGGATCTCGAGGATGTCCTCCAGGGCAATTGGTTGCCGCAAGGACCCTCGGTGATGCTCGATGCTGCATGCAGGGATGCAGCAGCTTTCCTGTAGCCATAGCAACCACGGGGGAGGTGGTGGTGACTGCTGGCATCCCTGGGCTGATGGGCCTGCAAGAGAGGTGTGGCTTCAAGGCCAGCAGTGAACTGGCCCACAGCCCTTCAGGTGGGCAGGGCAGGCGTGGTGAGACTGTCCAGCTGTGCTGCCGGATCCTTCCTGGGCACCGCGTCGTGCCTCCAGCCCGGGCAGCCAGGGTGGGCAGGAGCTGGAGCCGGGTCTGGCAGGCTGCGCCCCAGCCGTGCCAGGCCCTGCAGAGGCTCTGGCAGCCCCCCAAAGCTGAGGGGAGGGCAAGGGACCGGTCAGGACAGCGCAGAGAGCAGTGGGCAGGGGAGCACAGATTAATTCCGTCCCACGAAGCGTGTCTTGGAGCGAGGTTGTCGGATCCCTACGGAGCGAGGCTCCTGTGGGTAGTGCTGAACCTCGTCCTCTCCCCCATCCCCAGTTGCCAGGGTTGCAGATTTAATCAGGATGCAGGAGCTGACAAATACTTGGACTGGGCGATGGAAAGTTCCACTGAGCCACCACTGCTGGTGTGCTTGGGGGAAGCTGGCAGCAGGGGAATCGAGCTGTTCGTGCAGCCTCCGTGCTTGAATTAATTTTGTGTTCTGCTTGCACTTGGGTTCCTCCTTTTGACATGTCTTTCCAAACTCCCCTTTTCTTAAAAAAACCATCAATTCCAAGCGAAGCTTTTGTTGAAAGCCAGCACGTCTTCTGCCGTACCTCCGCTGCAGCTGTGCTGAATGGTTTGGATTGGATCACTGTCTCCTGGGAAGGACTTGCAGGGATATTTAACCCGCCTCCAGTACAGAATTAATAAGTAGGTGAGCAGGCAGGAAGCTGAGAGGACCCAGCAGCCCACAGCTGAGTTATGTGATATGTCATTACCCATAAGCTGCTTTATGAGGTCAAGCTTCGAGGTTCCTCGAAGCCCTTGGTGGTGTGTGGTGAGGGCTGGAGGAGACCTTGGTGCGCGTCCGTGTTCCGAGCATGCGTGTGAGCGCCTGAGTCTTGATTCCTCGGCAGAGCACGTGGAGCTGCTCTGCCCAGCCAGGGGCAGTGGAGCTGAAGACAGGATTGATGTTTCCCTGGCAAATTTTTCCACGCAGGAAATTCCCCGCTGCTTCGAGCCTATAGATCAGGATCGGATGGCCTTTTAAGGGTGCGTGCTATCAGTCAGTTTCCCATCCTATTTTGATTTTGCAGATCCTTGACATATTCCCAGTGGAGGTGCAGACTTGCCTGCAGCCAGTGGAACTAGGAAAAGGCCTGTTGCTTTCTCTCCTTTTCCCAGCCCCATGGATGGTGGTCCCACAGAGCTTCCCCGGGTGACGCTGCTCCTGGGGGAGCCCTGCAGGTGAAGCTGGGGTGTCGCTCTGGGGGACAGGGCTGGCACCATCCCCTTGTCCCGCCAACGGGGTGCTGCCGGTCCTGGTGGAGCTCGGGCAAGCAGAGGGCTGGTGGGGTTAAAGCAGAGCCTGTTGCCTAATTCCGGAGGGAGGTTTGTGAGCAGACCAGGTTCAATTTACTGCCTTATTTTTCTACTCCCACAGGACTAGTGGGAGAAACACATACTTTGTAGTTTATCTGTAAAACTCTAAGAACCGAGTGAACTGTTAACGCGACGTTGGTGTGAGCGATTAGTGTATGGAAAGCTGAAACCAGCTGGAGGTTTGTGCTTGGTGCTGGGAAGACGACGGGCTGTATGCCTTGCCAGGTTTGTGCCCTGTGTCCGTGGCTCTGTAGGTGCTGGAAATTGCAGAGAAGGGAAGTTCTCCCGTGTGCACGGACTCCCCTGCTGGGCAGGACGGGCTGTGGGAGGCTCGGGAATGGTTCGGGCTGGTGTTGCCCATCTGACAAAGCTGCATGGCACAGCAGCAAGGGCTGGGGCGCTCGGGGCTGTGAGATCGAGATCATCTGAGATCTGGGGTAGACAGAAACTACCCGGGAGGTTCTGTAGGGAACCTCAGGTGTGGCTGTCAGGGCAGATCCGTCTGTATTTCTTGACGTGCTTAGCAGCAGGCGCAGTGTCAGAGTGCTGACACGGGCAAACAGACGCTCTGGCGTGGCCGTGCTCTGTTTCTGTGGGGGTGAAAATAGTCGCAGGAAAGTCAGAATAAATACTTTCCTCTGTTGCCTTTGTCGTTCTCCTCTTTTCTTTTTTAAACGTCTTGTTGCCCTTCTGTGTGATACTGGTTTTGTTGACTCGAAATTTAAACAGAGCAGTTTCACCTGCTTTTTTTTTTTTTTTAGTTTTTGGGCGAAAACACTTGAGACCCTGCTCTTCGCGTGTCAGTGTGAAGGTGTCTGTGTGATGGTGGCACATTCTCTTCCCAGCCTGCAGTGTCCCCTCGGGAGGCTGGGAGCAAGCTGTTCCAGCTCTCCTCAGGCAGTGTGTCCTGAAGTGGGAGATGGGGATAGCTCCACCGCAGTTTTTTGGACAGAAACACTTCGCTTCTAACAGCGGCTGCAGCAAACAAGTCTGGGGAAGCATTAAATCCTGAAGCAATTAAATGTATCGGCAAAGTGGGATTTTTTTTTTTTTTTCCCCTTTTGTGAGATACTTTGCCAGCTGTTGTTTATGGAAAAAAAATCTCAGTCTTTTTTATGAGAACTGGTTTTAGGTTTCTTTGTGTTTGGGGCTGGTTTATACATTATGCATTAGCTCGGGAAGGCAAAACATTTATTTACCAGCCTGAATATTTAGAGGAAGAATAAGTGGGAGTCAGTGAAAAGTCTGTACAGATAGCTTAGCCAGAGATCCAGGAGAACTTTACCAGTGTTAGAAATGGCACAGTTAAGTTGTAAGGGAGCAGCCGGACAATAAATTGACTTTCCTCTGCCGATGTCTGGGTGACCCCTCTGCCTGCGAGGCCTCGTGCTCGTCGCCGGGCTCCGTGGGCCAGTGCACAAAGAGAACAGAATCCCCTCTCTCTGCTGGATCATGAGGACCAACAGCAGTTGGTAACTTCTCTGTTGCTGGAGGTGCTGGCTTCGTGGAGGCCAGAGAAGGAAGGGACACGTGGAATGGTTCCTGACTGGGCTGACTCTGTGTGGGAGGAACTGAGGGGGAGTGGGTTTTCTTTGTTTAGGTTTGCTGAATGGTATTTTTGAGAGAGTTCTTTTATAAGGCACCGTTCTGAGAAGTACACGGTTCTTTATGCTGTTCTCTTTTCTTTTTGCTTGTGAATGAAAGAAGGTTGATTAGAGCTCGGGGTAAGCAGCATGCCATTGTTTGGGGCAAGGCACGCTGTAGGAACCGTGCTGCTATAGAAGGAGGCTCGAAGGTAATTATAACTGCAAAAACCTACCACCAAATGATAGTTTATGAGAGCTGGGCTGTCTTAGGAACAAATGGAGTAAGTGGGTCGGAGCTCTGAAGAAAATAAACAGTGTGGGGGAAAATATGTCCCTACAGTTCAGAACATCAGTTTCAAAACAAGGGGCGTCAGCAGTGACTTCCCTGGGAGCAGGTCCTTGGCTACCTCAGGACTTGGCTGGAAATTGTCATGTAAATTTGAGTGAAATTCAACTAGCAGCAAGCAAACCAAGCTGTGAGACCTGTGAGCAGTGCTTCAACATGATGGCCTTAAACAGAGAGGTTGCAAGCCTTCCTGAACATCATTACTGTGGAAATGAGGACTGACCTTTCGCAGTCATGGAGCAACACCGCGTCCTGTTCCCTGGAAATGCCGCAGGAACGCACAGCAAGCAGCCACGCATAAGGGCTCAAAGAGATGGAGGCTTTGCAGCTCTCTGAGGCGAGGGAGGCTGCCCAAAATCTCCCTGTTGTGCTTGGTGGTGCTTGGCCACTTCATTGCTTTCCCAGGCAGGCTGTGTGAGGTGGCCGCTGTGGCCGTTCTGTGTCTGGGGCTTTACTTGTCCTCTGCTCGCACTGAGTAATGATGAAGATACCTGCAGAGCTGCACTGGGCCTGGCAGAGAACATGGGGGAGAAAGCAAGGCAAAACCCCCTTGGGCTTTGTGTCCGAGGGGAAAATAGAAGGCCTTGTTCAGTTCTTTGGGGGGGGGGGGGCTCGAGTAAATCATGTCTGGTTGGCAGGAAGCGCACAGTCCAAAGCAGCCAGCCCCAAATCCAGAAGGGTTAATTTGCCCCACAGCATGTTCTGGAATAGTAATGTTTGGATAATGTTTTGGGGGTAACTAAGCTGGAACACGTGTGTAACTGTTGAAATTGTGAATGCCAAAAAAGGGAATCCATGCTAAGCTCAAAAATATGGACTCATCGTGTAATTAAAAAAAATGTTACAATTGTAATTTGGTTTTGTTGCGTTATGCTATAGGCTTTTTGGCAGGGATTTCACGGGAGATGAGAAAACAGCAGCTTGATGCTTCCCTCAAGCCTTTTTGAGACTATTCTCTGTTTTGCCAAAGTGTACGTGATGCATTCTTAAAAAATCCATCTTGAGTTCCTCGGCCTCCTGCTGGAAACTGCTTTGGAGGGTGAATGTGGGACAAAGCAGATCTCGGACACCCCTGCTCCCCAGCTGGGGGTTTGCCTCTGAAAACCAGGGTGAGGAGCTGCAGTTAAGCCCAGTAAGGAAGGATCTGGCCCCTCTGCTCGGCTGGACCTGGCGTTCAGGGAGGCAGGAGAGCTTCTGGTCGTCTGTGCTCCACTGGACATAATTTGTGTGATCTGCAGTGAAGTCGCCATCAGGTGGGGTGGTCCTCAGTGTTGAGGCTGAGCTGAGCGCTCCCAGCGTTTTCTTACCCCTGCACGTGGGCACCAAGCCCCGGCAGAGCCTCTGCATGTCTCTGAGCACACAAAATCTGTTTATAGCCCTTACGTAAGGGCGTGTCAGAAGTGCCCCGGCCGGAGAGGATGATTAAAAGTGCAGAACCCTTTAACAGAGGGAGTTTCTCAATTTCTTTGGGGAAATTAAGCCTTAAGGGCTGTCCCTTCGCTTGCATTTTAAATTAACCCAAAGTTTAATTTGTCCTATTTGTTTTAGTCAGCTGGGCGAGGGTGAACTTGGGCAGAGATACTTGGTCAGAAAATTAAGCTTTTCTCCTTAGAAAAAACCACAAAGCCTTACTGCTGCAGTTACGCAGGAATTATGGGGTTGGTGAAGAGGAATGGGGGGGAAAAGGAGATTTTTAAAGCCGGTAGATTTGTTCTCTTTAGCTGCTTTCAGGTTTGGGAAACCTTTTTAAGCTCTTTCCTGCAACTGTGAGGACTCGGGAATGCTTTTTGACTCTTCAGTTGTTTTTTCCCGGTTTTGTTTTTTTTTAACTTGCTTGTGATGAAAATGGGTTCGGCCCAACCATCGGTGGTTGTGTGAGGTGGCACCGAGTGAAGGCTGCCAGGCAGTCCTGCAGGGCAGCTGGCACACGGCCCTGCTGCCGCTTGGGACGGGAGCTGGGGACGAGGATGAGCCTCGTCACTGGGCTGAGTGTCCCCTGTTAGAAGCATTGCTTGGTCCAGGGGCTGGCTCTCTGGGGGTTCTTTTTGGCAGGGAGGTCTCTTGGGAACTGATGGCTTTTGTCGTGCGGAGGCGACGGAGCCGCGTTCACAGCCTGGCTGTTGCTCCTGTGTGCCACGATGGGGAGCACAGGGGGCTGAAGGGCACCTGGGGGGGCTTTGGCCATTTCCTCCCAGTTCTCCCCAGTCTTGGTGCTGGGGGCACTGTGCGGAGGATGCTGCGCTCCGGTGCTGAGAGCCACGGGCATATGGCAGTGGTAGGAGTGGTTTCCATGGAAACCTTTCAGCAGCATGACATCACCAGCACTGTCACATTTAAGCTTTTCAAGGCTTTTTGGATTTCAGGGATTACATAACTTTGGAGGGGTTAGGCTGGGGCTTGGATCTAATCAGTATTCAGGGTCTTAGTTGAATTAAATTTTTAGGAAAGCCAAACACCCCAAGCCAAAAGTGGCCGGCAGCAGCGGTGGCAGCAGTGGTTTTCTGGTCAGCCGGGACAGGCTCTGCAAGCCCTGGAGCCTTAGGGCAGGCAGAGCCCCCCTGGGCTGGGGCAGCAGGAGCTGCTGGGCTGGGCTGGGCTGGGGCACAGCCCCTTGTGGCTGTGACAGCAGCACATGAACAGCCCTCTGGTAAGCCATGCCATGGATTCATCCTCCTGCCTCTAGGTGCTCTGCACAATTTTGTGCACAGCTTTTGATTTAAGCCTTGTGGCAGAAAGAAAGGGTTCAATAAGAAGAAAATAAGTTTTGATAATCAAGAAGTTTTGTGTAGTCCCTCTCCCCTGCAGGCAGCATCTGTGCTGGCATCCCTGAAACAGGTACCCAGCTACGATTGGTGTAGCAGAGGGTTCCTGTGTGATTGACTCGTAATTGGTACATTTGTTCTGCTGGGAGGTGCTGTGGAGGGAAGACAGAAGCCTTCGGTATCTCACAGCTGCCAGTTACTCATAAATCTGTTCTGCGAGTCAGTAAAGTGAGAAACGTGAGTTTAAAAAGTATCAGCAATGATATTGGTGTTTCTCATCTTGTTCATAAGTTATTCATACCTAGTCTGTGCTTCTAATCGAAGTGGTGAGTCTGCAAAAATACCCACCTTCATAAATGGTTGTGTAGCTGAGCCAAGGTTTTTCTGCTTGGAGCAAAAGAAAAATCTTCATCCTGTTTCTAGCTTTCTGTAATTGTTTCCTAGTTGTCGTTTGTGTTCATCGTTCTGCCCAATAACTTTTCATATATGTGAACTTGAGGAAAATATACTCAGTGGCTTTCTGTTAAATGTAAATTAGTGTTTTTGTGAGACATTCAAGACGGAAGCGCCTTGCGGGAAATTTTGAAATCATGTAATAACATCTAGCGAGGCAGTAAACCCTGCAGATAACGCAGGGAAAGTCTTGAAAGACGATGGATTTGTTTTTAACCGCAGTACAACTGCTCCAGACTTGGGGTTCCTGACTCAGCATTCCTGATGGTAATGATTTACAGCAATAAAGACCGAGTGATTTCTGGGATTCCCTGGAACAAAAAGATTGCCTGGGCCGGAAAGGAATGACTTCTCTTGCTGAGGGGAGGTGCAGCATGAAAAGGGGGGGAGAGACTGAAGTCCAGAGAAAACGCTATAAAGACCCCTCCTGGCGTCTTTCTTCCAGCTGGGCACGTAAACTCTTCTGTCGGGGTCTCAGGGCCAGCTCTGCCACTGAGCCACAGAAGCCAGTGCCTGGCAGGGCTTAGAATCCCAGGATGGTTTGGGTTGGAAGGGACCTTAAAGCTCATCTCATCCCACCCCCTGCCATGGGCAAGGACACCTTCCACTGTCTCAGGGTGCTCCAAGCTCCATCCAGCCTGGCCTTGGGCACTTCCAGGGATCCAGGGGCAGCCACAGCTTCTCTGGGCACCCTGTGCCAGGGCTTCACCATCCTCACTGTAAAAAACTTCTTCCTAATATCTGACCTAAACTCACCCTCCTTCAGCTTAAAACCATCACCCCTGAGCCCTGATTAAGGAATGAAGGTTGTGTTGCAGCTTTGGGGGTTTATGGAGTGTTACCTGAGGGAAGGCAGCTTTTAAGCATTATTTATATTTTTTTTATTTATTTATTTATTTTAGCAAAGCACATTTGTAGGCACCAAAAGACTTATCATCTGCAAGAAGAGTGTCATACCTAGAAGGATTCATAAACCAGGTGGCATTTTTCTGCCTCTGGAGAGTTAATCCCCTAATCTGATTGTCTTTCACCTGTAATTGTGTATGAAAGACAATGGTTACTTTAAGGAAAAGTTCTTACCCCCTTCATTTTTACTTAACTAATGTCATTAGAGTCCACATACAAAATTTTGTTTTGCTAAACAAGACATTCCTGTGACTGCCTCCATTGAGGGAATTATCTGTGCCAGTAGCAGGAAGGCTGCAGCCTTCCTTGTCTACAAAAGATTATGGTTAGGGAAGATCAGGCTGCTTTTTTTAAGGAGTCAAAAACATTGCAGTTCAATAGTTGTAACCAAAAACAATTGCATCCACCTTGCTGAACAGGAGGATAGGTATGTTCGGTAAGACAAGGGTCAGTTGTGACCTTTCCAAGCCACCCCTTTAGGAGCCACTTTACCCTGTCATCCTGTGCCAGCTCTTATCTGGTCTCCCCTTGTGCTTGTGTGGTCTGTCCACTTTCCTTTGCTGCCATCGGAAACAGTTCTTCACTCCTGACAGGAACATGAGAAGGAGTAACCTGGGAAAGAGCCAGGTGGCTTTTATTGCAGCCTGGACATCCTCAGCAATATTGTCTGGCCTCTGCTGATTTCTCAGTCCTCACCGTGGTGTTAGTGATGGATCAGAGAGGGGGCAGCTCGACTGTGAGGCATGGTCTGAGCCAGTTCTCCTGGCAGGCAGACACCGGTCCTGGTTTCACGTGCATGCCGGGCACGGTGATGGCCTAAAGGAATGAGTGCCCGCTCCAGTGTTGGCTCTTGGGCCAGTGTCACTGTCACCAAGCTTGGGTGGCTCTGGAGCACGACCCCTCTCCCCTGGCCTCTTTCCACAGCACAGGGAGAGGGTCACTATGAGGTGGAACCTGTTGGATAAAACGCACTCCGAGGTCCTAGGGACGTGTGAAGTAGGGAAAGGATGCACAGGGTGAGTCCATGCCATTTCTAAGCTCTGTGGGAAACCACCGAGGGAGTAAATCAATCCCCCCACGTAGGATCTGCACCGCCCAACTCTGTGGCCTTGCAATTTTATGCTCCTGGAGGGGCAGGCAACTTGGAAACAATTACTAGAGGAGTTCATCCAGATTTGGGCCTTGGGATTGGTCTTTCTTCGTGTATTTGCTGGTGGTTTGTGTACAGAGTTTGGAAGGCAAGCGTTACCGCTGTCAGTCAGGATGGAGGAGAACCGGGCTGTCATGAGGACGAGCACAACAGCCCTGGCTCTGAGAGGGGATTCACAGCACAGCTCCTGCATGGGGGGAAGCCAGTTCCTGAGCTCTGGCACACAGTGTGTTTCCAGCAGAGATCAGAAAATGTTGGTGCTCCAGCCCACAGCTCTACCGAGAGCTCGTTAGGAGTGCTCGCTGCAGCAGTGTCAGCACACGGAGGAAGTAATTCAGGCTGGAGCAGGTAAATGTAAAATACTGGGATAATCAGGGGACTGTGGAGGCTCCAAACAAGACAACAACACCTTGGTCTTGTTTGGTGCAGTAAGTAGAAAAAAATTAAGTGCTGTCTGTACATACCCAGGGGTTAGCACTAAACCGGTGGGCGGGTTTGGCACAGGAGCAGGGGATAGAAATGGGCAGTGAGTAAACACAGGCCGGAAACAAGACATTTCTAGCCACAGGATGGGCGGCGGTGTGGGAGAGCCTCCTAGAAAAGGTGGTGAGGGAAAACCAGACCAGCCCCAAACTGGGACCAGTGAGGTCCCAGCTCGAATCCGGCGTCATGCAGAAAGGCTTTACGGGACTACGGGGAGGTGTTGGTGCAGGTTCCAGACTGGAGCCCCAGTGGAGCAGCTTGCTCAGGCGGAGGAGTCCCCGGAAGCTGAGGGGTCTCAAGGACCCCGTGGATGCTCTGCCACGTTTCATTCCTGAGCTGAGTGGCATTCCTGGGGCAGCAGGAGAGAGCGCTGGGAGCTCAATACTCAGGTGGGAACACATTGCTCTTCTGTTTAATGAGCTGCCATGAGACAAAAAGATGAGCACACCTTCAAGTAACCCCATCCCTCTGGTATGGCTGGTACCTTTGTGTGCTGAGAGCGCTTCACCTCCGAGGAAAAACATGCCTTTTGCTTGCAGTCCGGGGTCCCATGTGCTCACCCACGTGTTGAGAAACAGCTTGCAAATCATTATCTGATTGGCATCCAGCCACTAAACTTCCAGTGACCTGCCTGCCGATATTATTTTGTGTGCTGCGTTCTCCCGACACATCTTCGTTGAGCACGTTGTGTTGTTTTTGGAATAAATATGAGGGTAAACAGTAAAAACTGCAAACAGCTGCCAAGGATGGAGGTGAAACATAAACTTTGTGGCTGGTGTTGGAAATAGGATCTTTGGTCTGGCTGCCCTCTCTGGAAAGGGGCAGGCTTGTTTGAGCAGTGCCAAAACAAAGCGCACTTGACCTTTGCCATCCCTGGATGCCAGCTCAGAAGGCCTTGTATGCAGAATCAGGCTATTTTTGGATCTTGCCCCACAGGGAAAGTGCTGCAGGTGAGTGTCTTGGTATATTTGGGAGGTATAGAGAGTTTCTGCAGTGGGCTGGGCCAGAGGCTTGTTTTACTGTCCCAGCTCCAGCAGAGCCAGTTGCTCTTCAGCAGTTGCATCCGAATTGTGCAGTCTGATAGGCACTGACAGGACCTGTCTCCCATGAGTTAGTCTAATGTGCTTTTCAAATGAGTCTAAACTTTTTGGCTTAAATGAATCTAAACCTTTTGGTCTCTGGAGTCCAACACCAACATAATGAGTGTTAGCCATCTTTAAAATCCCAGGGAGCTGTCACACAGGGCACATCAGATGTAGGACTGGCAGCCAAAACCAATGAGCAGAGCGGGAATTTTGGAGCTTATCGATCCAGATCTGCCACCAGCCAGCTGGGTGAGACTGGGAGAACCCTTTTGCACAGCTGTTTTGTTCACTAAGAAGCTGCAGGTTGATCCTGCTGTCCGTGCCGGACCCAGCGCAGCGTGGTTGGATCTCGGGTGAAGGCTCCCGACTCTTTCCTGAGCGGTGAGGATGTTAACCATGAGGACATTCTGTCCTCGTGGAGCATCGCGGCCTGTTCTGGGTGGGGAAAGGTCCAACCTGGACAATGCAGTGAGCAGGAGCGGCCGTCTCCGAGGGAATCGAGGGGATTAGCAAATCCCTGTCGTGTCTGTGAGGTGACGGGAAAGGCAGATTGCTGTTGCTGACTGTGCGTTCCCTGGCAGGTGAGGGTGGCCAGGCGTTAAAGGTGAAACTGTAAATTGCACAGCAGGCAGGAAGGGACCGGACAGAGGGGTGCTTTGGGAGTGCTTTTCTATTCCTGGTGTTTCTCTGGCGTTTATGAACTGTTGGGTTTTTTGCTGTGAGCGATGGGACCCCGGCAAAGAGTCTGGGGATTCCCTCCGTGGCCTGGTGCCAAGGTAGATCATCGAAGGTCAGCTCGTGGTGCCAAGGCAGATCATCGAAGGTCAGCTCGGGTAATGCCTCGTTAGGGAGCTTGACGAGCACTGGAACACTGCTTAAATGTAAATTTCAGTGTCAGGGAGTTTGGTTGGTTCTTTCTTCTGTTTTAAACACACCTGTTGAGTGTTTAGAGACGCTTCAGCCAGACCTGCTCATCGTTGTCCCCGACATGGGAACAGCTAAAGCTTCCCAGATCCCTTGCAAGTGTTCCCACTTCCAGTTTAAATGAACTCATTATGTTTCAGCTTGGCAGCAGTAAGAGGAGCAACGGGGAAGAGGGAAAAATCTCAGAGTTAAAAGAGATTTCAAAAACACCTTAGGAAATGTTCCCAGCCAACCACAAACCCTCCCTGGGGATCCTATCCACATATTAGAGCTCCAGCTGCGTATATCAAGCAGTTCAAAAAGGAAAACTTGGCCTCTGTAGGGCTTGGATGGAGAGCAGGCGGCAGTGGTGGAGTGCCAGAGAGCCTCATCCTGCACAGGAAAAGCCACCCCGTGCGGGGCTGACCTGTCACGAGCCGGGAAGCCTTTCAGGAAGCTAATCGGAAAATGCATTAGGTGGGGATGGTAATGCTTTCCCCAGGCAGCATGCAAGGGAGTGCTGCTTTACTGATTAATTCTTTCCCCAGGGCTGGGGCAAAAATACTCTGCTTCACTGATCGGCGGAGCCTTGCTGTGGGAAAAGCACAAAGTGTGTCCTGTTTTCGTGGCTGTGGCACAGGGTCAGTGTGTGCTTTGGGAAGAGTGTTTGCTGTGAGGGATCCGTGGCTCTGTCCCAGCCGCCTGCAGGCACCTGCACAGTGGGCCAGGGAAAAGTCAGGCGTGGAAAGGGAAGAGGGAGAACGTGAGGGTTTGAGTCCCATAAAATCAGGCTCGAAGGGTTTTTATTGGGGTTTGGAAGGGGTGGGGTGGTTTCTGGTCTGATGCTGAGCCTGGTGGACATGTGAGAAAGTATTTCAGTCTGCAAGTGTGAAAGGCAGTCCCTCGGGTCCACGCTGCCCTGGTATCTGAGGACTCACTTCATCCCCCTGCACCTCCGTGCTGCTCGGTGAAGTGACAGTGGTGATGCCTGTGCCTGAGAGGGTTAGTCAGCTCTTCGCAGCAGTTTTGGGAAGTCTCATGGAAAGGAGCCTTAGAAGTGGAATGAGTTAGTATCTGTGATCCAAATACTTCCTCGCTTCTTGCCCAGTTCCGGATTTGCAGCTGCCAGCAGCTGCTGTGTGCCCTCATGCACAGCACAGCCATCCATCATTTTGGAGCTGGTTTTGCGGAGGAATGCAGGGTGCGCTAATGCTGGCCAGCACCATGGCTGCAGGGGCTGTCACCCTCCTGCTTTTGTCAGCCCAGTCTCCGTGCTTGGCTCTGTGTCCAGGTAGTCGGCAGAGATGTGCTGGGTCACTTCGGTCACTGCTGTTACGTGGCAGGTTTCTGTTTTGTTGTGTTAATTATCGTGGAATCATAACATCCTTCGGGTCGGAGGAGAGCTTTGAAGGTCACCTAGCCCGACCCCAGTTATATGGTGTTTCTCTGGGGCTTGAACAGTGGGGCCTGGAGGGGGCCTGGGGCTGAGAAGAGCAGGGGGACAAGTTACCCAGAGCTAGAGCAGGGAGATGTGGCTTCCTCCAGCTGTGCTGTCTGTTGGAAGGGGATGTTTGGGTCTGTGACCCAGAAACATTCGTGTTTTCCGGCTCAGGAGCTTCTGTGCCTCCTTCAGAAAAGGGCTGGAGGGTCAGAGCTGGCAGGCTCCTCCACCCAGGACTGCCTTCCTCTCCTGTTTGCTGCTGGGAACTAACAGTGCAGAGAAATAGAGCAGATACTATATCTGGCTGTGTTTGTCATGTTCCACGGAACAGCCAGGAGGATTTTCCTGGGTGAAGAGCTGTGGCTTCCAGTCTCCTTAATTAATATTCAGCTGCTCTTTGGTGATATTTTGCTTTGCTAAACCTTCCTTGGAAATGTGGCTGTGTTTGTTCTGTCAGGGCCCGTAGCAGAGGTGCTGTCAATCCCTGGTGTTGGGTGCCTGACAATATCCGTGCAATATTTTATTTCCTGACCAGGCCGTAAGAAGCACTTTCACTGTGGCTGGTTATTGAGCACTGGTGCCAGATTTAGGGCTGCGCCCTCCTGTAGGACAGCGGTCATTCCTGTAATGGATCTCCTGTTCACCGGTGCCGTGGTTCCAGCAGAGCCCAGGGATGGCCAGCAGTGGTGCTGGGGCTGTTTCCAGGGTCTCTGGGGTTTTGCTGTCGTTTAGGGCTGTGTTTGTTTCGACAGCCTTCTTACAGTTTGTTGTTGTTGATGTTTGCACCCTGGCGGGGGTGATACTGCTCCTGGTATTCCTGGCTTGGAGGTGTTTGTGGTTCTCTCCAAAAGCTGTTCGTGAAGGAATCTAGAGAGAAGGTGCGAGGGCTTCCACGTGCTTTGAAAAATGTAGCCTTGGGTCACTAGAGAAAAGCTTTCCTGCCATACCCCTTCTCAGCAGCTCCCTTCTCAACCCCGTTACCCTGTAATGATTTCTTCTGTCTGACTGATGTGGAATGATAACTGGGGGAAGGAAATGGGCTGCATTTTGAATGTCTCCTGTGTCCAGGTTTTGTGTCTTCCGCTGTAGAGGAAAAGGGGTGCCTAACAACCCAGGGGGGCATCTGATGGAATCAGCAGTGGCTCAGAGCTGACGGGAGGCAGCCCGGGAAGGTGCTAGTGCATGTGCTGGTTTCTGCCAGGCCTGATTTGTGCCCTGGCACCTCAGTCTGCTTGCAGAGGGGCACAGCTGCCTTGCTGCTCATGATTCCTTGCCTCTGCCTTCCCTCTGCATCCACTCTGCTTCCTGGCAAGCCAAATGCATTGGCTGTACGGTGGTCCCAGCTTGTTGGCTTTTAAAGCCTCTGAAAACTCAGGCTGTTTCGGAGACAGAGCAGGAGATTGCCAAGCACCGTGGTGTTGTCATCTTGTTCTCTCTGAGGTGTCCCTGCATCTCACCTGTGTGACGGTGAACTCTGCTGCTGCCCCCTGTGCTTTAGGAGATCCAGTTTAGCCCCAGAGCTGCCGACAGCAGTGTGTAGATAAAACGTTGCAGATCTTTTCCTTCCTTCACCAAAAAAACCTGTCTGAGTCGAGACCTGTTTGTGAATCTGCTCCAGGCTCCCGAGAAACCCTCTTGCCTTTCAGTAAAGCTCTCCTCTGGCGGCGCCCGGGCGCTCTGGAGGGCCCTGCCGTCCGGCAGGTTGTTAGCATGCACCGCCGTGCCTTGCCTGGCTCTCAGCAGCCCCCTTTTCCCAGAGCACCGTGGCCCCAGGATTCACTGTTTCGTGCCCGTTTCCCCAAGCGCGTGGCAGCCGAGCGCCGCAGCCGCGCGCCCTGAGCCTTGGCAGCGTGTGGTGTTGTGCTGTGCCCTCGGCCCTTTGCAAGCACCCGGAGTTTCCCCCGCTGGCAGGACATCCGCACACATCTCTGGGTCCCCGCTGGATCCTCGCCCTGGTTCTGACCAGTACCCAGGCAGAGAGAGGTGCTGTGCTCGGGCCTCTGCGTGGCTGGAATGACACCTGGAAATAATGCCATTGGAGACTGCACTGGGGTGCACAGGGTCCCTTAGTAGGGGCGCTCCTGAAAAGGGAGATGAGAGGCCTTTTTAAGGCTGTTTGCAGATTATTCACGGCAGGGAAGTGTAACGGTTATGCAAAGGTTATGCCACCAAGGGAAACGTGGTATTTAGCTGTGTGATTGCCACTGAAATCCATTGCCCTTCTGGCTAAACCTCCCCAAAGCCCTTTGAAAGTGTCTGGCATGTGTTCCCCGGGTGTGACACAGCAGTGTATAGGTCAGCAGAGGAAATTAGCCTGGATCGTTGTGTGGCTGAGGGAAGCCTCCTCCTGACGGGATGAATCACCGGGAGCAGCTCTCAGCCTGGCTGGTTCTGGTGTGTCCCCTCCATGTAGCTGCTCACATCCTGAGCCGGTTTGTGTCCTTCGCTGGGCTCCCTGGCTGTTCCTGCTCTCCTTGTGCCTTTGCCAGGCCTCTGGCTCAGCATCCTCAGTGGTACAGTGCTTTTCTGTAGCCTGATGAAACGCTAGGAAATGCTTGCCATCCTCCCTGGCTTTGCTTTAAACGTGCTTTGTCTTCTTGCAGCCATTAAAACCAAAAGCCACACGTTGTGCAAGTGGATTTTTGCTGTATTAATGCTTTCGGGGGCTCTAGGCCGCTTCTTTTTGCAGCGTGTATGTGCACTGTTAGGAAGTGGAGTTGGACTGTGAATTTACGATATGAAATGCCTGAAGTTTAAGCATTTGCCTTTTTCCTGTGGCTCAGGAAGGTCCTGGTCATAGCTGAGGAGCAGTTTCCAGAGCGGATTGTAGGATCAGCACTGTCCTCCCCAGGGGTCTGTGCAGCAGGCAACAAGGGATCGCCCCGGTTTTGATGAAGTGCCCGCGTAACTCTGGGATGGGATGGGATGGGATGGGATGGATGGATTTTGTGTAAGTCAGGACACAGGCAGCAGCACATAGTCAAAATTTGGGCCCAGCAGCTGAAGGTGGTCAATGCCCCTGTGTGGGAGCCTGTCTGGGGCCCAGCAGGGTGCAGGTGGGTCTCTCATCCCAAGAGCGCATCCACAGCTGCCAGAGAAGGAAGGATGTGAGCCCATGGCCCTGGTCTACACATGTGCTTCTTCCAGAATCTCTGGAATTTGCTCACTGAGAAGCAATGTGCAGTGGGAGATTCTTGTCGATGATGTGACCCTTCTCCAGCTCCAGCCCTGCTGAGAGCAAGCAGGGGCTGTACAAAATGTGTGTCGTGTCTGGCTTCCTCAGGGGTCAGCCCTTCACACACAGAGACTTTCCCTGAGGACAGGAATACTGCCTTCTTGGTTTTGCATCTTGGAGGGCAGGGCAGCAGGAGAGGGGTTAGGGTGATGAGGTGGGTGATACTTGATGTAAAAGTGGAAGGTATTGAATAAGGTACTGATGGGAGAACATCTCTGGGGTGCTCTTTTTCTGTCTCCAGCTGTAGCTGTAACACCAGCAATGCAAGCACCACCCCGACAAGCCCTCCTTGTGATGACACAGGATTTTGCTGTAGAAAACAGAGCTTGGAGGGGTTGCAAGAGGAGAAATAGTTTAAAAGCCCCTTCTGATTGCTGTGTCATGGTCGCCTTCCTGCCAGCTGTCCTGTCCATCCTCAGCTTCCTGCTCGCTGGTGGCACCTCTGAAACCAGGACCACACCCTTCCTCCTCCTCTGGCAAGCCTGGAGCTCTGGAGGAGCACCAGAGTGCAGTTCTGGGGTGCCCAGCGAAGGAGAGGCTGGAGGCACTTCCTCTAAGTGCTTCTCGTTTGTTGCCCCGTAAATGTAGGCTCTTCCAGAGTAATGAAGTTGTAAGTGTATCCTCTGGAACTGATTGAAAGACTAGTTCGCTGCTGTAAGGTATAATCCCACTTTAAAGACTCTCTCATTTGAAAAGATAATCTTATTTTAAGACTCTTGATATTACCAAGGCAATGCTTCCATTTAGGGAGGAAGGGGAGGAGAAGGATATAATTGGGATGAAAAAGAAAATGAGAAAAGAGCCTAGTAGTACCTTGGTAAAACAGATGGTCCTTTCTCCAGCCGCATGTAAAAGAGTCCTGCCCGTGTGGGGATTTAGATGTAATTACAGCTGCCCTTGTAGCTCCCTCGATGCTCTCTAAAGGAGGAAGAGAATTGTGTGTGCGCCGTTGTCTCTCCTGTAAAGGCCTGGAGGCCTCGCGGTGTGCACACATCCGTGTTCCCGGCATTTCTGGTGCTCCGGCTGACGTTCAGCCAGGAAAAGGGACTGCTCCAACAGCAGAGCGAGATCCACGACTGGCTCTGACCAGGGCAACCGAGGGATGGGTGTTCCCCACCGGGGACACGGCGTCGGGGCTCTGTGGAGGATGGCTGGGGTGTGTTGGGTAGTCTGACGGTCAGGCTGGGGACAGCCCCCAGTGCTTCCCCTAGAGTGAGTGAAGGTCAGGAAACCGTAATAAATACCTCATGGTGCGGGCTTGTTCCGGCTGGAAAAAGAAAGGGACAAAGAAGGGGGGAGAACAAGGGGCGTGTGGGTGGAGACCACAGCGAAAGCCTCCCTGTATAAAAGGTGTAGCTGTCCATTGAGTATTCTCTGCCCAGGCAGGGCAAGGAAGAGCTCATCTACACTTAATGGCTGTTGGTCAAGAGCCCTTTTGGGAAGAACAAATTCTCAGGGATCCACTGAAATCAAACCACCCCGTTTTTGTGTCCAGCTTTCTCGTGTCATGTGAGGGAGGTGAGGGGGTTCCTCCTTCCTCTCTGCTTCTCTTTTCTCCCAGCAGACAGCAATGGATGCTTTTTCCTTGTCAGCACAGGGTGTGTATAAATGTTTGCATATGTAAAAGACATGAAAAACTTAAACCATCGCAGAGAGGAACTATTTTTTCACTTGTTCGGCGTGGAAGTCAGTCTGCACTCTGATTGATCCTTAAAGGTCAAGTGATTGTGGTAGGAGGCTGGCAGTGGGGGGTGAAAGGAGCTGTCTCAGCATTTTCGCCTGCACTGTCACCTGGGCTTTAGCCACACCAGTGTCACTCACTGCTGCTGATCTGCAGCCCTGCAATGAGCAGGAGGTGCTGCCTGTGTCC
The DNA here is from genome assembly GCA_013397775.1 of Eulacestoma nigropectus. NCBI lineage: Eukaryota > Metazoa > Chordata > Aves > Passeriformes > Eulacestoma > Eulacestoma nigropectus. Next base: position 140,727 of record VZTE01000966.1, on the reverse strand, counting down.
CACCGAGGAGCTGGGACTCCCCAGCGGGCTCTGCTGAGAGCATCCAGGGGCCTGGAGGGAGGGATTGCTCCAAGTGTGGTCTGGGGCACGGCTCGTGGAGAGGAGCACCACGGCACCGTCCCACCTTTGGGACAGACCTTCCCGGCAGCCTTGTGCGGTCAGGCTCCGCAGAGCTGGCCTCATCCGCATCATCATTTGGGAACTAATAAGCGTGAGGCATCCAGATGGCAGGAATGATGTGTGTATTGTAGCAAAGCTAATGCTAACGCCCGGTGATAATGCAGTGCTCCTTGAGTATCAGTAGCGATGTTCTGTTCTAGAATGGTAATAAAGGGCACATTTGCTTATTAGTGATGAATGTCAAGCCATTCACTATCGTGAAAATATCCTATTTCCATGACTTTGATAAATAGCTGCTGAAGCTCATGAATTTTTAACAGTAGTCCTATATTTAGGGGCTTTCAGTTTCTGAGTGAGATGAAAGGCTCTTTGGAGATGAAGTTCTGGAAGCGCCTTGTCTTCTGCAACGGCTGGTACCTATTTAAAGCCAGTGTTGTCTTTCTGATGTATGAATAGTGTGTTGACATTGATTGATGTGATTTTTATGCTGGAGATTGGGCTCTGAGCCTGCCTGTCACCATAAAGCAAAATGCATAACGGCAGAGGGACCTGCCGTGTACTTTGCTTCATCTGCATGTGCTGCGTGTTCACTTTTCCCCACAGTCATAGAATAAACTGGACTGTGTCTTCTTCTGTTGTGTAGAAACCAGCTCGGAGGAAAACAGGAAAGCAAAAGTGAAGTCTGTCAGTGAGACCCCAGAGGAAAGGGCAGGACCCAGCTCTGCTGTGTGACACAGGGCGGGCCTTGGCCCTCTGTCTCGCCTGGGCTGGTGGGAGCTCAGAGCAAAGCCTGTGTATGGCTTTTCCAAGGATCTGGACCCTGATGGTGCTCGCTCTCTGGCTCAGTCCCCTGAGCAGCACCGAGCTCCTCCATCAGGGACACCCTTCTGGACAAAATGAGAGCAAGAAGGAAGAGTGGCACTATACAGATAATTACAAAGGAGACAAAAATCTCTCGAGCTTCCTGTGCAATTCAGAAGCTGAGATGGGGGGAACAGGAAGCATGCACTCTGTCAGGGCTGTGGTGGAGAGCCGGAACCCCCCGTTTTGGCACTGATTCCAAAGGGTATTGTGACAGTCTTGCTACTGGAGTCACTTTGCAGCAGATTGAAGTCAATTAGAGGTCCTTAGTCAGTGCTAATTGCTGGAAAGCTGTTGGTTTAGACAGGGCCATGGTGGTTCCCATCCATGGAGGATCTTGCTGCGTCCTCTTCTTTCCACAGCCATCCCCAGCTCCCAGCTGACTCTTCCCAGTAGGATGGTGTGCAGTTGCCCCAACTCTTTTTAGAAATAACGTGATTCATCCCATTTCTTGGGACAGCAGGTATCTCAGTCTTCTCTGAGGAAGTCATTGCCAAGTGCATGATGGATGCACGTACCACTGAGAAAACTGGTGAAATCTCAGCCTGGAGTAAGGGAATTGCTGGTGGCAGGGTGATTAGTAGGCTGAGAAACCTCCCAGTTGAGCCTGGACATGATGAACTTCACGGTGCGGTAGCTGAGAAATTGGATTAAATAATGCCCAGACCATTAGCTGGTAACTCTGGGGACCTGTCAGGTGTGCAGGTGGTGTGAGCTGAGGGTCCCAGGTACGCTTGGAGGAGCAGAGTGGTGTTCAGAAATCCCAATAAACTGAAAAAGGGGCTCGAGAAGATGTGAAGACGTTCAAAGAGCACGAGTGTGTGCCCTGTGCTGTGGGTTTCAGCCAGGCAGAGAGCTGACTGCAGCTCTCTTCCAGAAGAGCTGGGCTTGTGGCTGATCCCGAGCCAAGCTGAAGCCAGAGATGTTGGGATGCCTTGGAAAAAGGCTGGCTATCATCCTGAGAGCTGTGCTGCTTTGTCACCTGAAAATCCCTCCCATGCTAATGTTTACACCCCCAAGAATTTCCCTTTAATGTACTTTCATTGCTCTATCAAAGTAAAGGATTGCTCTAATTTCCCTTTTAGAGATGCTTTAGTCAGGTGTAGCATTTTAACCTTGCAATCTTGGAATGGAAATTTTCCTGCCAGTTTTATATGCAAAGAGCAAAATGATGGATGTCTGAAGTACGGAACTTGCTCTGATTTGCTCAATATATTTACATGAGATAGAAGTGCCTGAGCACTTCGAGCACCTTGTGTTGGGATGGTAAAGGGAAAGAATGTCTTTGCTTCTGTTGTGGCTGGGAGGGGAAGGGACCAGATCCCTCTGTGTGTCGGGAGTGTGAGCTTAAATGGAAAATCCTAACATGCTTTGGGGTCCTGTCCTGTGCTCCCCAGGGTGTCAGGACAGGGGTGCCCTGCCCTGCCCTGCCTTGCCTTGCCAACCAGCTCTTGGCCTCTAGAGGAGACAGGCCCTGTGTCCTCATTATCCAGGATTAATCTCCAAATAATGGTAAACACTGATTAAATCGAACTAAGAAAATAGTTAATGGGATGCCTAATGTAAAATAACAAAGAGATTGTAATAGCTTTAAGCATTTATACATTCGAGGGAGCTTAAAGCGTATTAGAGCTGCTCCGCAGATGAGCCTGGACAGTTTAAATGTTGAAATTCATTTGCAGGCAGTAAATCCCTGCCCTGATGGCATGGGAGAGGCAGAGCCCCTGGCAGCCTCCGGGCTGGCAGGGCCGGGGTGGCCTGGAGCAGAGCCCGCTCTGGCAGGAGGGCGGTGCTGGCTTAGGGGCTGGACTCCGTGGCCTTCGAGGGCTTTTCCAGCCTGAAGGGTTCTGTGACTCTAGGATCTCTGTCGCCCTCACAGCCTCCTCTGGCCCAAGGTGCTGTCCCTGTGCCACATTCCAGGTGCTCACAATGGCATCACCCTGCTGCTTGCTGGGCAGGGCTGGCTTTGGCCGGCCCACGTGGAAGCCGCCTCTATTCCTGGACCACGTGTTTAAAGTCGCAGCTTGTAACAATATTTTGGCAAAATCCAAAAGTTTGATTCTTTGCAGGAGGGTTTTTTTTTTTTATGTTTCAATCCAGGTTCCCAGCCACCCCTTTGATGGGGCTAAGACTGAAGCAGACGGGAATTTGCTCCCCTCCTCTGAACTCATGGCATCCCTGCATCCAGTACTGGGGATGCTGAAAGATTAAAAAGTCCCTTCCTCTTCCCCCTCAAGAAAAGAAGAGAGGTGACAGCAGCATCTCTTCCTTTCCAGGTGGCTTTATAAAAGTGCTTCTCGTGAAGTTGCCTTTTTTGGTTAGTCTGCCCATGGATATGAACACAATATAAATATTTGTTCCCCAAAATAAAGCTAATGAAAGAGGGACTGTATTCTGTTCCAAATCAAAAGAAGTCCGGGAACTCCAGAATAGCTGTAATTAAGCCAGTAAGTTATTAGGAATTTCTGGCAGTTCATGTGAGGACAGGAGCCAGCCAGGGATTTGTTCTTTTCTTGCTGTGGTTTTGCTAAGAACCTTCCTTGTGCCAGCTATTTCTGACCGGAGTGTGTGGCTGATAATGGATCACTTTGCAGAAGCATTGCATTTGTCAAGGGAAACATCTTGATCCAGCACGGACTGTGCTTAGGTCTGTAAAACTTGTAACACTGGCAGTTCTGCTGACACCTCCCTGCGCTTCCTTCACAGGCAGGAATTGCTGCTCACGATGGGGGACGGGGGCACAGAGCAGAACAAAATCTACTGCAGAATCCCAGAAAGGTTTGGGTTGGAAGGGACCTTAAAGCCCATCCACTGCCACCCCCTGCCATGGACAGGGACACCTTCCACTATCCCAGGTTGCTCCGAGCTCCCTGGCCTTGGATACCTGCAGGGATGGGGCAGCCACAGGTTCTCCGGGCAGCCTGTTCAGGGCCTGGCCGCCCTCACAGGGAAGAATTTCTTCCTGGTATCCAATCTACCCCTGCCCTCTGTCAGTTTAAGCATGTATATATATATTTAAGCAGCTTAAGTATCGCACGGTCAAGTGAAACACAGGGGTATAGAAGCTCAAAGATCCTGGAAAACAATTGCCAGATTCTTGCTGTGACAGAAATTAGTTCTTGTACTGAGCAAAGGAAAGTATAACCGTCTCTTTAAAGGTCACTTGCTGCTGTTATTTGACTTAAACTCTCTCTGAACCATATGCTGTTGCATATTATTTATTATTTCTGATTTCTCCCCCACTTATGTTGAGATATATTTGCTTGTTGCCCTTGGATCTCGATGCGCCTCTGACCTTGCAAGCGACTCATTTGCACTGAAGCCAAGGAAGAACCTTTTTGACTTCACAAGGTCTCTGCTTGTGTTTAGGGGTTTTTTCCTTCAAGACTTTGCTTCCCACAGCGGAGGAAGGCGTCAGGAGAGCGTGCGTACAGCTGGCGTAGAGAAAGAGCCCCAGGCTGGAGCAGGACTTGGGCCTGGGGGCACGGTGCCACACAGCACACAGCCAGGAGAGTCTAAAGAAAAGGGGGACCACACAGTATGGGGTGTGCAGGGCTGGGCACTTCACGTGCCTCTCTCAGAGGAAATGCATTTTGCAGTTTCTGCGCAATTCTGAACATCCGAAATTCTGGAGAAGTGGCAGTCAGATGTGCGTGGAATGAGAGGCAGCTCAGCTGTTGGGGACGCCCACAGAACCGCGCGTGTTGTAGCTGTGTGCATGTTTACACCCAGACACAACACCCCTGCGGCCTAAACCCACGAGCCTGGCCGGAGCTGCCCTTCCTAGAACCGGTGCTGCGAGGCAGAAGCGGGGCTTCCCGGGAGCTGCAATGCCGGCTGCTCCGTGGGCGGAGAGCCCTGGAAGCTCTGGCTGCTTTCAGGCAGTGATTCCTCTCGAGTGCTTCCTCCAGAGCCGCAATGTTTGTTCTCACTTCCCATGCAAATGAGCTGCCAGTTCTGAACTCCCCGTGGTGCTCAGGGTTCACCATCTCATATTCCCACTCCTCCATCTTCTCCCTCCTTTCTTTCCCCCAGCCCATGCATAACCAGCTCCACAGAAACGCAGACCTCTCCCGTTTTGTTCACACCGCGCCTGCTCCGTCTGGCTCATCCCAGCAAGAGGCACCTGTGAACAGGTACCTGGCCAGGCTCAGTAGCTTCAGCGGGGCTGCTCCCACCGCTCTGCCTCCGGCAGCCACCTCCGTTGGATGGCTGCTGTCTGTCCCCCCAGGGGCTGCTCCCAGGGGCCAGGCACAGAGCCTGGAAAAGCCACTGCGAGGTGTGGGATGGTGCCTCTGGGCGTGCTGCATGGTTTGCTGTGGGGGGCTGTAGCCCGCGCTGCTTCAGCTGCCGGTTTGCAGCAGCTTAGTGGAGACACAAGTGGAACATCAGCAAAATGTTTTATTTTTGATGTATCATCACAGCTTGGTTCTCCTTGCATTTTAGATCATGCCACTGCAATGCAAACACCATTTGCACTTGGCAGACAGTAAAACATTTATATATACATACATACATACATACATATATATATATATATATAAAAATGGTACTTGCCCTCCCTTCGGAGAGAATTGGACTGATCTCACTGATTTTAAAGGCAGCTAAAGATGTTCACAGTCCCTCTCCTGTGCCGTATGATTTAACTTAATTCCCCATGGGAACAGGGTTTGGTGGGCTGTGTGTGTCTGAGCTGGTCTCCAGGCAGTGGGAGCTGTGAGGCTGAGCAGATCCAGCAGTTCCTGAGCCCCCTCAGCTCCCGTGCCCACAGGTTCACCCTGGCAGGTCCCTGTTCCCTGTGGGGGACAGACAGCAGGGATGCAGAGCTGGTACTGTCCAGGGGTGCTGCTGGAGGTCAGGGAATTGGGTGAAACACTCTGCAGGCAGGTGCTGAGTGTGATATTGTTGTGTACCCTGAACCCAGCAGCAGTTTCGAGCTTGAGTTTAAAATAATTATTCTGAGCATAAGGGGGGAAAGGTAACTAGTTGCTTTAAAGTTTGTTTTTGTTTGCCTGTGTAAAAAGCTGTCAGCATGGATGCAGAAAACGTCTCGGTGCACATCACGAGGTCTGCTCCACTAACACCTGTCCCTCATAGGTGACAACAGCAGAATTCGCAGAGGAAGAATTGTGGGGGCAACATGAAAGAATGAACCAAGGCTGTAAATTTGTGACTTTTCTGTGGTGGTAATTCATTGGCCAGGCTGAACATCTTTCATCTGTTAAAGCAGTGGGAGATTTCGCAAGTGTTTTCTTGTCCTCAGAGTGGATACACTGGCTAGCAATATCAAGACTTCTTAAAAAATAAGTGGCTGTCACAGCTTTTAGAACTATTGATCCAGTACAGTGCTGGTTTTTTTGAGAAGTAATCCTTTTGGAGGGGTAGGAACGTTAAATGTGAGAGGGAAAGGAGTAGCTGGGAAGAGAGTTGTGAAAAGTGCCACCCCCTGAGGAGTGGTACGGCAGCACCTTCCCTGCACACCTGGCCTGGGCAGAGAAAGGTTTGTGTAGTGCCAGCAAACCCTCCCAGTGCAGTGTGATGCAGAGCATTCTGTAAGTCACCTGTGGCCAGGGCTGAACAAGGTTCCAATTTTAAAGAATTGCACACTGATTGGGAATAAAAGGACACGAATTCGTTCCAGCTCACTGTATTATGGCTAAAATAACTTTCCTTTGCTGGGTATAGATCCAAATTTTCCCTCTGAATCTGGCAATACCCTTGTGATGGTGTCTCCAAAGGTGCGGGCTCCCCATCCTGCACAGCAGCCGCTGCCTGTCAGAACACCTGGAGTCAAGTGCAAAAGAGCACAGCTTCTCACACCTAGTGCTCATCTGTTCCTGTAATATTTAGCTCCCTGTCCAAGGCCAATCCATACCTTGCTAACAGCCATCTAATTCCAGTTACTTCCGAACGCTAATAATCCTAATATTTATTCATAGTTCTACAAGTTGCCACTGCAAGGTAGAACTGCACCCCTGGAAGGATTATTGTGTTGAGCTGCAGACTCCTGCCCTCAGCTTTCTGGGAATGTGCCCCTCAGGAACTGTAAACTGGGACCGAGTCGTGTGTGTCCAAGGGCTGGAACCCCCCGGGAATGTGCTGGGAATGGGCCGGGTGCTGGGCTGCTCCCGGAATTGTGTCTAACGCCCACGCAGGAGGTGACTGGGGAGGTGCTGAGCTTGGTGACGATCCTCCCCTTCTGCTCCTTCACGCTGATACCTGCCAAGTCTGCAGGACCAGAGTGGATTATTAGGCAGAAGCCTTTTATTCTTTGAGTTTAGGTTCATTGGCAGGGTGGTTGGGGTTTTTTCTGTGCAATCAAAATAAACCTGGCAAAATCTGCACCTATTTTCTGCACAAAGGCTGGGGACTCTTTTAAGCGAAATAACAAACCGTCTGAGCTTTTATAACCCGCTAAATAGGGCAGCTGTTGTTGGAGTGGTGTTCCAGCAGCACCCTTTATTTCTTCTTAGAAAGGAGCTCCTGTGTTTTGCAAAGCTCTCCTCTTATCTGTGCTCATCTGCACCTGATGCAGCTAATAAAAATGCAGCAGATTTCAAATTTGCATACATTATTTTATAATTGCATGCTTCCAAGTGTAACCCACCAAAAGCGTTCGCATTCGGACGATGTCGTGGAGAATGTGGTGATGGACATCTTGGATTTTCTCTGAAAAGGAGGCGCATTTCCTGCCAGTGTGGGGTGGGAACCTGAACCTGAGGGAGCACTGGGCATTTCTGCTGCACACGGGAAGGAGGGCCAGGATTCCCTGCCACTGACACTAGAGACAGCTTATGCTGTTTTTGTAGTGCGTCTTCCCTGTATGCCTTTGCCTTAGGTGCACTTCGGGCTCCTTGAACCTCCCAAAGACTCTTGATAAAGGGACCGGATTTTTATCATCTGTCTGTAATGAATGTAAAATCTCAGAGGCAGCTGCAGGAGGAGGGGAAGCACACACACACGTGTATTAGCAAACCATTTTGCATATTGCTGCAGGCAGACCTCCTCGTGTTTCCTTTGCCTGTGGAACGGGGAATGGTCAGGAATGTTTCTAAAGCTGGGATGAAAACATTGGGTTTTCACATACTGACGTTTTTCTGAGGAAAGATGAGTCCTTTCCACCCAACTTACCTTCATTGTCTCCCAGCTTCCACAGTGTATTGTGTTGCTTGTTGGGGTTTTTCTCACTCCTGCCCTTGTGCTGGTACCTCTCTGACTACTTGCTTAGGTTGCACACCTAAGGGTGTTTCTGGCAGCTTTTGTCAGCTCTAGCACAGCACATGTGCTGGGGTGGGAGGGGAAGGCAGCCTGGCAGGACTAGTTCTGCCTCGGAAGGAAGTAGTCACAGCTCCTGGAAGTAGTTACAGCTCCTGGAAGTAGTAACAGCTCCTGGCGGGTGAGTCCTGACTGGTGATAAGAAGTCACAGGCATGGCTGGTTCTCATAAAGGGGAAGGGTATTGTGGTGCTCCTCTGTTATGAGTATTTTAAAGAGGCCGTCTGTACTGCTCCAGTAGCTCCTGCTAGTTTGTTAGGACTCATTATAGCATTTACCAATCCATAGGAATACAATTAACAGTAGTAACCTGAGCCTTTGGGCAAAAGAGCGTATGTAAAAAAGAGTCTTCTCCTCCTCAGGTGCAGTGCCTGGGTAGAGCTGTTGCTTGCACGAGGAACAAAATTAAAATGCAGCTGCCTTTTGCTCAGTTATTGCTTCAGAGGCAGCAAAACCGGGAGAGTGAGCTGGATTGTTTTTCCATTTAATCATCTGTGCAATTGCTAATTAAGTTCCTATTGCTGGAGCTTTATTAACGCTGAAGATGGGAAAGGCAGGAAGAACGCAATTAGATTTTTTCCATCTGATGGCTGAATGTGAAGAACTGACCATTAGCTGAAAGCTGTTGTTTCAAAATCTGGAATTACTGAGAAGCACTTGAATGCTAGAGCATCATCTTCACTCTGGCTTTTTGGTTTATAACTCAAAGCCATTCCTGCAGCCTAATTGGCAGGCTGTCCTTAAGAACTTTATAATTCAATTAACATCCAGAGCAGTAATAAAGCATTTGAGCAAACCGAGGGAATTCATCTTTCCGTGACTTGCAAAAGTGCATTTGCAGCAAAGGCTGTGAAATGCATGGTGTGCTCCTCTCGATGGTTCTGTGGATTTCTGGGCAGTGGGAAGAGAGCTGCCAACCCCTCCAGGAGATCCTGCACCTGCGCTGGACAGCTCTGGCTGCTTCCCTCGAGGAAGGAGCCGTGCTGTGCTCTAGGGGGGTGACTGTCCCCCCTTGGGCACCTGTGGGTCACAGGGCGGTGCTGGCCGCAGAGGCAGATGGCACAGTAAACATTTGGGGAGAGATGGTGCCCGAGGACAACAAGGTAAGCCGAGCCACAGGGAGGTGAGGCAGAGCCTCTGGCAGGCGGCAGCAGGGCTGGGTTGGGCCTGTGTGACTGAGCGGCATGTGGGGTGGGTGTAAGTAGCTGATTAAACATCTGAGCTTTCTTTCCTCCCTCCCCGCTTTTTGCAGCTCTCCATGAATTCCCCAATGACATCTTCACGAACGAGGACAGGAGACATGGAGCTGTGGTCCTGCACGTCCTCTGTGTAAGTGTTGTGACTTTGCCTTTCTTCTCCTGCTGGCGTGGGCCAGGGCCCGGTGTGCTCCAGAGTTCTGGTTGAAGTTATTTTCTCTTCGGTGCATTTTCATCTCCTGTGTGGACTGCGAGGTCAGGGATGTGATAGGTGTTGTTCTTGGGATCGTCTGATAAAAAGGAGTCAATAATGGAAGGATGGTTTAAACTTGTTTCCCGCTTTCATTTCTTCCGTAGACACCGTTAGCATGTCAGGCTGTAAGAAAGAGAAAGTCGTCTCTGAAAATGGAACAGTTTGGCATCTTTAGGATGAAAACTAAGTGTCAGAGAGCTAAAAGATACAAGATTTCTGCAAGAAGTAACTCTGGAACACTCTGCAATGTATGGGATAGTATTATTGACATAGAAATGTCCATGGGATTACATGGACTGGAAAGTTTGCTTTTTCAGCTCTGTGAGTTACATTAGAGGCATTCTTAAGCAGCCAAGAAAATACCCACTTCTAATGAATGTTTAAAAGCTTGTAATAATTTTTAGTCAGCTTAAATGAGCAGTCACTGTTAGCTGTGAGAAGTGATTCAGGATTTCTTTTTGAGTATGAATTAGATTGTATCGTGTATTTCAATGTGAGCCCTCTGTGTTAGGATTTTATTTTGGCTAAATGGCTGCAAAAATTTGTTGAGTAACGTTGCTATTGACTGTGCCTGGCAAGTTCAGGAATCCCAAGTTTCCATGGGAACACTGAGCTTTGAGATGTTTGGAAACTGAGCACTGGACCCGAGCTGGATTTTTTATCACCCACAAGAATACTCCTAAAAATTCATGTATGAATTCGGTTCTGGATGCGCTGAATGTGCCTTTAACATGTATCAAAATGGAGTCTGGAGGACTGAAGTGTCTACTTCAGAATAAAAAGAAAAATCTGTTTTTAATGAGAAGTAGAAAAGCAACCACTGTCCCAGCAGAAGCGTAGTCAGTTTCTTCCCTTCTAGCAAGCAGCAAGGCAGCTCCCTCGATCTGTTGGTGCTCCGTCATTCTCCAGTTTTGTGGACTTAGGAAAATTTACTGGCCACTCTTTGTCTTGTGGTCCCTGAGGTGCGGGACCTGGCTGGATTCAGCCCCTCGAGCACTGGGGTAGCTGGGGACAACCTCTTGTCAAAGAGAAAAGTGATACTCAGAGAAAACAGACAACTGTCAGCATTTAGCACCCTGCCTCTAGTCTGGGTTGGAAGGGGTGGTCTTCGTACTGGGGTGATGAACCTCCAGTTCTGTGTTTTACCTCCCAGAAATAGTTACCAAACGTGTGATGGAATCAGAGCATAAGCAGAAATGCACTTCTTGGGGAAAAAAGGATACAGACACAGAGTTTCATTGTCTCCACTGAGGTTTCTTCATGGGTTTGAGGAAACTGGGCTGTAAAAGGGGCTCTGTAATCCTAGGGAGAACAATGCGGTGATGATTAGAGGTCATCATCATGCTTCTCATGTTAGTGACCTCCCCTTAAAACAGTTTCTATTCATTTCAGTAGAAATGTTGTTCTCTCTCCTCTGCCCCTTTGCCCATACTTTCATGTTTATTTCTGAAAGACATCAAGGCGAAGCTGGTTTACCAGAAGCCAGAGGAACGGGACAGAAGCTATCACTGGGGCCTTGGCAGAGTGCAGGAGGCTTCCCAGGGCATCTTCTTCCTGTTGTTTAATAAAAGGGGAAAAAGACCCAGCAAATCTTCACAGTGGGGCTGTGTGAATTACTGAACACGATCTGATGCTTCACAAAGAGGAAAGTTAATCCCTAAACACTTGAAAAATCCAGGAAACAATGGGCAGTTCAGCAATTGTTTTAGGCCTGAAGTGAAAATACTTTGGTTTGAAGGAAGAGTGGGCCATTGAGGGCATATTACAGGTTGGAGTCATGGTGTTTAATTTCTCGTGGATACTTTTCCAGAGCTCAGCAGCTGACTGCTTCACTGTCACTCATTATTTCCATGTCCCCTCTGAGAAGAGGCTGAGCTGCTACAGACAGTAACTCTCCATTAAGTCACTGTTTTGGGATGTTCAGTTTGGGCAGGCCACGGTCTGGATTTTAAAAGTCTGGTGCTGTTCCTGCAGCCTGGGAGCTCCTCAGCACCTGAGGGCTTCTTTTTGCAATCTTAACGTTGTTGTTTGTAGAATCCTAGACTGGGCTGGATTGGAAGGAACCTTAAATGTTATCCAGTTCCAATCCCCTGCCATGGGCAGGGACACCTTCCACTATCCCAGGTTGCTCCAAGCCCCGTCCAGCCTGGCCTTGGACACTTCCAGGGTTCCGGGGGCAGCCACAGCTTCTCTGGGCACCCTGTGCCAGGGCCTCAGCATCCTCACAGGGAAGAATTTCTTCCTAATACCTAATCTACCCTGCCCTCTGTGTCAGCGAGAGGCCATCCCCCTTGTCCTGTCACTCTAGGCCCTTGTCAAAGTCCCTCTCCAGCTCTCTTGAAGTCCCTTTGGGTACTGGAAGGCTGTGTAGTTGTTCTCTTAGCCTTTTCCTGGTTTTCACTTTGTTCCAGCTGATGTTCCCGTGCAGACCTTCAGCCCTGCCATGCTCAGGGGTGCTGGCACCCGTTACCCTCTCGAGACGGGAGGGAAATGGCTTTGCTGAGAGATTCCCAAGGTTTTGGCTGACAGCTGAGAGTGGGGGGTTTGGGTGTCTGCGTTATCCCGGCGTTTTTGACAGCACAGTGTTGCTTCCCCTTTTCCCAGCTTTCTCCAGCAAATCTGGAGTGCAATGCCAGGATATGTTGGGTTGCCAGCGTGAGGAGCCTGTGCGTGGCCAGAGTTGAGCCTGTCCCTGGGCAGAGCTGGGCCCTCCACGCTGAGCAGGGTGGAGGAGCAGTGTCTGTGCTCAGCCATCCCTCCTGCTCCTGGCTGGCCACTGCTTCCTGTAGCCATGGGAACGGGGGCTCTGACAGGCACCTGCCTCCCTCCTGCGAGGCGCTCCTCGGGAAATGTAGGTCGCCCAGGACAGATCCTGTCTCTGTTTCGGCATCGGGTCAGTGCCCAGACACATCTCATTTCTGCAGCACAGAGCTGTCTCATTACAGGGTGATTTCTCCGGTGCCCTGGCCATCCGTGCTGATACTGTGTGAGCACTGCTGGGCACATCGTGGTACGCAGGCTGCTGGCCGGAGTAAACCCGGGCTCTGTGGCTTCCTGCTTTGGTTGGGGTTGTTTAATTTCCTTCCAGCAATGGCGTTTCGGGTGGGTCTGTAATGCACTCAGAGTTGAGGAGAGCCCTGTGCTTGGCTGACGCAGTTTCAGGGGTGGCCCCTTGCTGGCCCTGGCCCCCCGGGGCAGGGGGACTGTGGGGCAGCAGCAGGGACAGTCATCTCGGCCTTTCCCAGCCCCCTGGCAGGAAGGCAGGGCTGCAGGGATTGCTGCTCCGACAGCATTATGCTCTCTTATGAAAAGCTTCTTTAGTTCAGTAAAGCGAGTTTTAGTTCGAGTATGAAGACTGTCACTGGAAGCTCAAAGGGCTGCTGGACAAACATGAAAAATGGCCATGTCTGTCCTGTGCAGTGGAACAGGTATTTTGAGTAAGATACTCAATCACCTCTGATGAAGAGACTGCAGTTACTCTCTGGTGCTTGTTTGTTAGAATAATCATTTTAAAATCGGTCCTAATGTAGTACTTAATCTGGCATTTATAATCCTTTTATGCGGGCCCATTGCATTTTCCTAATTTTTTAATATCCTTTGGGGGAGGAGGGCTGAGTGTCTTTTAAGTGTGTTGCCTGGCTAAAGACTCCCATATCATCACTTGGAGTGATGCTGGGGCTGAGCCTTATTTTGTGTGTTGTGTCCTCCACGTTGTACTCTGCTGCCATGGCACAGGCCGTGTTCTGTGTCCCCCAACCACTTCCTTATTCCCAGTGGCAGTTTCAGGGGGAACAGGCTTCAATCCATGCTGCCCTGCTCCTTCCCGGAGCTGCTGCTCCCATGGTGCCTGCAAGGACAGGGGGATGGATGGGTGCTGACAGAAAAATCCGTGGGACACCTTGGAGGAATGTCAGGATAACTTCTGGCCTCCCTGAGCTGCTGCCTTCCTCTCTCTTGCATAAAATAGCCCCCACTGGTCACTGGTCCATTTCTGAGTCTGGCTTGACATTAAATTAAATGTTTGGGTTGTGTTCCTGCTGGCCCAAACTCTAAATATTGCTTTGTTTTGTCTATTTCAAAAGCAAACAAACAAGAAAAGCCCCACCAAAAAACCCCAAAGAACTTCCAAGGAAGTAACAGTTACTGTCCTCATGTGTTCACTGACTGTGGGTAGCTTCCAGTGGTTTAGTGTGCAAACAAGGCTGGGGTTTAGCCAGATACTCCTTAGATTCTGACACTTTACGCTTCATTGCACTCCAGCCACTTGAATAAAATTAGGGAAGACTCGCAGCCAAAACCAGATTTGCAACGAGGTCATTACAGTAAATGCTGGAGCGTACAGGTCAGCGTGGTTGGTGCTCTCAGCCTGGTGTTAGCAGTCATCCCGAGGAGTGCAGCAGGTTTGGCTCCATGCTTCCAGCTCCTGCAGCAGGGTGCCAGTCCCCACTCCTCCAGGGGGATGAGCAAGAGCCTGGGGGGCAGTTCCTTCATATTTGTTTGTCCGTTCCTTACTCATTTCAGTGCCCTTGTTGCCTTTCATCTTGTACCTGATCCTACTAATGAGAAAGCATGGGTGGACAAAAGAAAATTCCTTTGTCACCCTTGAAGGTTGTTGTTGTGCCCTCTGAAAACCAGGACACGATGAGATTCCACTTTAATACCTGCCCATGGGTGCTGGGACATGGAGATGCTTTGGCAGTCTTGCGTGCACTGGAAGCAACACAAACCCTCCCCGGGGATCATCTGAATGTGCCTATAAAAATTCAGAGAAGGAGTTTCCTAAACTGACAAACTGGTGGGTGTCGTGCCCCTGGTGCCTCTGGTGAGCACCGCGGAGCTCGGCGTGGTCTGGGGGCACCTACAGACGGTGCAGTGCGTGTGTGCCACGGGCGGGGGCATCTGGGGTGGGCTGGATGGGCTCTGGGGCACTGCTGCTGTGGCGGCTGTCCCCCCTCGGCCCCCGTTTCCTTGCCTGCCTCTGGGAGGTGCAGGAAGCCTGGCGGCCACGCGGAGCCCTGTGCTCCGTGGGTGTGGATCGTGTCAAACACAGAGGACACGCTCGCTTGCCACGGATGATGCTGAGGGACAGATTAGCGTTCTTGAGAGGCATTACTGTGTGTTTGGGCAGGACAGCGAGGGCATGACTCACTGCAGATTAGTATGATTAGCAGATCAAAAATCCAGGCTGAAGTTAGGCAGCCGCTGTCCATTGTATTTCAATGGAATTCGGCCACGGAACTCTCCGGGGCCGTTTCTGATCCTTGTTCCTATGATGCACAATGCCTGCGAGCCATTTGCTTCCTTTATCTCTGTCCACACAGTTGGTATTGTGTCAGCAGCTGCTGCTCCCTTGGCAAGATCAGGTTCTCTGCTGCACCGAACAGAGTTGGAGACCTGCAGTTTTGCTTACTCTTGTGGTCCTCGGTCTGTTTTGCAGCATAAGATTTTCAAAAAACCTGAGTTACACTTATTCATGTTTATGACGAGGGACAAAGAAGCACAGAAACTGTCCAAGTGACATTCTAGCGCCTATTCCTCAAGATTGTGTCAAAATCATTTGGTATGATGAAATTCCCATCTCTAATCCTGAAAAAAAAAATACACTTGAATTATTTTTGAGCTCAAAAAGTTTTCATGGCTGAGATGTACAGTAATTACTGGCTTTTTGCAGCAAAGTTGTGATTCTGGCAAATTAGAATCTGTTTTTGGTGGGGTTGGAGGATTTAAACCTTCTTCCTGGAAAATCAAAACAAGAACAAAAACCTGGAGGCCCTTTTTATTGCTGCTTTCTCTCCAGAAAAAAATACTCTGGTCTCCTCCCATCACCTGAGCCTTGTGCAGGACTTCAACCACAAGCAAAGCCAGAGGATCTGTTGGTGATGTGCTTGTAACTGTGATTCCCTAGGATTAAGACACTGTTTTTCTACAAATATTGGCCACTTCTCTCAGCTGTAGTTCCTCACTGGAGCTGCACTGCTTGCGGAAGTAACTCTGAGCTGGTACTTGGCAGGTGTCACCAGAAAGGTGGAGCTGTCTTTGACCCTTCCAGGCAGTCCCCTCTGCTTGGACAGGGCCGGTTTGTGCTGCAGCGCGCTGCGTCCCAGGCGGGCGCCGAGACCGACCTCTCTGCCTGCACACCCAGAGTTTGGACACCTCTGTGGTTGTGCGTGCTTTGACAGGAGCCTGCTGGGAATGAGAGCCAGGAGGGAGGGCAGAGCTCTGGCAGCACGCGTGGGCAGGTTGTTCCCGGGTGCCGTGGGATGCGGTGCTGGGAGCGCTGCAGAGCCCAGCGCTGCCCGGCCGGTGGATCCCCAGAGAGTGCAGTCCTGCTTCTCTCCCCCTTCCCAGCTGCTCCTTGGCTTTAAAGCTTCGCTGGGCTCTGCAGGGCCGCTCTGCTCCCCTCAGCGTGTCCTGCCCTTGCTCCTCTGCCTCTCCGTATTCCTGGCTCCGTTCCTTTCCCGCAGGCCTGTTTGTGTGAGCGGGTGCAGGAGCAGCCTGTGTGGCCTCGGATGTGTCCATGCCAGAAAACCAGAGTGGCCTGGGAGGCAGGCTCAGCCTGGCTGTGGGGCTGTGCTCTGCTGGTACCTGGCGTGCTTTTCCCTTGGTTTTCCCCTATGCCGATGGGTGTTTTCCCATCCGTTGGCAGTCTGTGTGTTGACGTGGGGAGTGAGATCCTTCCCTGTGGGCACTATGGGCCAGGTTGCCCTCCAGGGCTTTGCTGCGTGGATGTGAGCCACACTGTGCCCTTTGCTTCTCGGGGCAGAGGTCAGGCCCCAGCACATTCTGTTTAATAGTACAGAAACACAGATTAAATGCTTCTTGCATGAAATTGAAGAGCGGATTGGCTCGGTGTCTTTTCGAGTCTTGTGTTCCCCCTTGGTTTCATTTGTTCCTATGTGAACTTCAGCAGGATTTACCACTGGGACCCAGGTGACATGGCAGGGTGCTTCAGTCACAGAAAACAAGCTCCTTTCCCCTTTTCAGAACACTGGATTTCAAAAATGACTCCTCCAGGGTTTAGATTTTCACAGAACACAGTGATAAAAAAGCCTGGCACTGCACACAACAGGGAAAAAAAGGAAGGCAAAAATACTTCAGTGTGGCTTAGCAATGTCCAGAGAATTAAAAAAAAAAAAAAAAGCAGTCTTTGTGGTGAAGATAAAATGTTGGCAGCTTTTGATAGTTTGTAAGAACTTTTGGATAAATACTCCCCGATCCCTCAATTAAATCCCAGACAGCTGTATGAATTCTTCTTGCCGAGAGCATTTTGTTTTCTTGAAAAGTCTATACCAAATTAAACCTGAGATGCGTTGGGATGCTGCCGTTCAGTTCTGCGTGACAGTCTCCAGACTCAACCTTTTCTCTTCCCCGTTGCAGGCCGTGTACATGTTCTACGCGCTGGCAATCGTCTGCGACGACTTCTTTGTCCCTTCGCTGGAAAAGATCTGCGAAGTAAGTGTTAGAAGATGTTCCTTCCTTGTGTGCTGCTTTCACAGCAGTTCTGGAGAGCCTCAGGGTGTGGTGATGGTGTATTTACTGCTGTCCTGCAGTATTGCTCGTGCTGCTTGTCTCGTTGCTCAACACGACGTGTGTGCGTTGGCTCAGCTCTGTGTTCTCCCTCGCAGGACAGGCTCTCCAGGTTCACACTGTGGTGGTTGCTGTTGCCTCTCGTTTGTGTGTCTTTGCAGATGTCTCTGCAGAAACACCAGGCCCTAGTCTTAGCTGACACAAATTAAAACCTCTGGTGATTTACCCCAGTAGAAATCGCGGATCTTGTACCTCGCCCTCGAAGTCATGACTGTCATACCTTGTGTTGTGTGGGTGTAAGTTGTAAAGCGGCAGGGACAGCTAGGTCAGCTGTAAAGAAGCTTGTGAATGCTTCCAGCAATTGCAAGGGACTCTGTTTCTCTCTGGTAAGGTTGGGATGCCTGAATTTTAGAAGACGAGGAGTACATTTCGGCCTAAATCAGCTCAGGCAGCTACAGAGCAAACACAAGCCATGTGCCCAAAGTTACTACAAGCCGTATCTGCTGTCAGTTCCAGGCAGAGAAATCTTTGTGTGTGCAAAATGTGGTTTGGTCGTGGCAGTGAGAGGTCTGTGTCATTGTAGAAGACGCCTGCCCTTGTGCCGGGGAATGAGTGTCACCCGTCAGGGCGTGGGCTGTGCTGGCCCTGGGAGAGGTGTGGAAGTTGGCAGGACAAGTCATTTGTGCTGACAGCTCTGATGGAAGCTGTCTCTAAACTAACCTGATATTTGTAGTTCAGCAGTCTGCTGTGCGAGCCTTTTTTGCATCATCAAGGAAAAAAGCCCTCAGGAAATTCCACTATTTTGGTGCTTAACTATAGAGGTAACTGAAGGGTAACAACACAAAGCTGTTATCCAGCAGCACCAGTAAGATGGCGATAACAATTTTTATTCAACTGTGTGAGAAAGAGAAAGCTTAACAATTGAACACCAGGTCTGGAGTACTTATACCAAGAAGTTACTGTCCAGGAGAAGGGTGCTGTGTCATTGGAGATTATCAAAATGGGTCATGTAAATGAATCAGACTCTAACTGTTCTATTGCTCCTGCTTGATTCTCTCCCAGAAAGGTCTTTTCTCACCCCATAGGTGATGTTTGGAGACATTCAAATATTTTTATGTGTTTGATGCACCAAGAATTCGGGCCTCCTGCCTGAAGGCTTTTTTGGCCTTGAAGATCAACCAGTAGTTGTTCTACATCTGCTCACAGTTTAGGTGCTCTAATTCTAAGATAAATGTCCTTTTTCTGGCTTAGCTCCATCTAGTTTGGGAAGCAGTTGTTGAGTTAAACCAACAAGCCATTTGCGCTCCCGAATGTGTGTGTTGACATGAGAATTTGCTCCAGAACACTCGCTATGGTAGACAGTCACATTCTGTGTTAGTTCAGACGTACTTACAACAAAACCCTGATTTTATTTCATTTTCTAAAGCAGTTTCTACTCGCACTTGCCCGGCTGCTCCATTCCTGGTGTTACAGAGCGTTTACACGACGTCAGTGGCAAACATTTGTCTGCAAATACATTTTTGCCTCCTACACAGGGCGCAGTTTTCTGCTCTGTGGTATCAGCTTAATCATCATGTGCATTTCAGTGAGTTCTCTAGAAGCTGTCCTCGAGGGCACGTACTGTAGCTTTGAATTAAACCACCCCCCCAGGAAGTCAGCACAGCTGGTGTCCTTGGCTGGTGGCTTTGCTTTCAAGAGGCACCATGAGTTCCAGCAGCTACTGTAGGATGGCTGTCTCCATAGTTTCACAGAGCATCCTGCAGAGGAACCTGGCCTTTGGGGATCTGCTTCTGGTCCTGTGAACTTCTTCCATGGTAGTTTTAATCCGGTTTAAAATCATTTTCCACAAAGCTGTGTTTTATCGGGTTCCACAGGCTTTTATAGCACTCCGGCTATGGCATGGTCTTCTGCTTCAAAGGCATTCCTGGTAAGGGCACGTCCTGTCCTTTTCCCTTGTCCCCATAACTTATGTACAAAGGGTTGTTACCTGTGTATGGTCAGTGGATAGAGTTACCCTCACTTAGGGGCCAGGCATATCTGTTGTGGAATCTTCAGGAAAGGCTGCTGTGAGGATTTCTGCACTCTTGTCTCTGTGCAAAGCTACTTTGGCAAGGATGAAGCAGCAGAGGAGCCCTGAAGTGTTGCAGGGTAACGGGGACAGAGGGAGGTTTCCTGTGTCCTGCCAGGCTGAGGGGGGCTGCCTCCAAAGCCAGCTCTGCCAGGGACACTTCCCACCACCCTGGGCTGCCTTCCCTGTGCTCCTGGCTGCCTTTCCTGTGCTCCCACAGTGGCAGCCACTGCCTTGGTGTAGTAACAACTCAGGGGTGGTGGCCGTATGGCAGGAGCTGGTTGTTGCTCCTCTTCAACAGGGGAAGCCGCCTTGTGGCATCTGCTGAGCAGCAGCTGGTGCAGATGGAGCAGTGGGAGTGCAGACAACAGAGAGGGCGTAATTAACCAAGGAAATCTTTGGAAGCAGCATATGCTGATGAAGTTTTCATAGAACAGTGGGTCCTTTCCCTTCCAGAAGCCCCCATTTTTTAGACGGTCCCTGGGTGCTGCTGAGGGCCAGGTACAGGAGGTGAGTGATGCAGCCCAGGAGAAAGGGGGTAAGGACAGGGTAAGTGTCCAAGGTGTAAGTCGTACCAGGGAGGGTGGCTGGGGGTGAACCGGGCCTGAGCCCCAGCCCTGCCCTTTATGGGCCAAAGGGGAAGGGTTAAGGTGTGTTGCTGGGGTCATGGAGGAGACAGACCTGTGAGTGGTGTGGAGTGCTGACCTTCCCCTCCTCTCTAGAGGTGTCACTGGCATAACCTGCCCTCTCTGCCAGGCCATGCTGCCTTTGGTAGCCAATGCCTGTGGTGACTTTTCCCCTGCACTTAACCTTTGTTTACACTAAACTTTACAGGTATCCGCTCTCGGCAGGCAGTGTAACGTTGGGAGTGGAATTCCTTCAGCTGCTCAGTGTGGTAATCAGTGACTCTGTGTTTCTCTGCAGCGCTTGCACCTTAGCGAAGATGTGGCTGGGGCAACTTTCATGGCAGCAGGAAGCTCCGCTCCCGAGCTGTTCACATCTGTCATAGGTAAGGAGCCTGCTGTTGCTGCTGCTGCTGCTGCTTCCCAGAACCTGCACGTTTCCCTGGCTGTTTTCAGAGCTGAAATGGGGTTGCTGCGTGCTTGCAAGGTTTGTTATAATCCCTCCTGGACACACGTGGGACTGACTGTGGGGAGTCCTCGCCAGGTGAAGTGACTCTGAGAGTGCCATTATCTCACAGCAGGGCTTGGGTGTGACCCTGCCGAGCCAGGACCAGTGAGCGCCTCACTGTAGCTGCCCATTAGCCAGGCTGTACCTACAGCCTTATCCTCTCCTGTCCACTTTCCTACCCATCTGCCATGCCAGCTCCAGGGCACAGTGGGAAAGGATTTCCTCCAGCCTCCTGGGTTGGTACCCCGACACGCTATTCATGTCCTCAGCGGCAGGTTCTCTGCCATCACCTCCCCTCTGGTTAGTCTTCCAACACCACTTTTCCCTGGAAAAGCCAGAGTGGGGAGGAGAGGAAGATTTGAAATGCTTTCCCACAGCAACAAGTTGGTCAGAGCATCACCCTTCCACAGCAGCTCTCTGCTCATGGGAAGTGTGATGAAGGGATTCAGCAGTCCCTAAGTGTGCAGAACCCGGGAAACTCTCATGATGCTCCCACAGCCGTGAGGGAGGGGGACTGCAGGCAGTGTTACACAGTGATGCTGTAGCTAAGCACAAGGGTGAAGTGTTCCTGCAGTTTGACTCACCCAGAGCTCCGTTGGCAGGGGATCATCAGGGCAGCAGCTGGGAGGGTATGGAGGGCTCTCCATCACCGAGCAGAATTAGTTCTCAGCTCAGATGTTTCTCTAGGAGACAGTTTTCTTTCAGTCACCGCTGCCAGATGCAGAGTACAAGTTAATTCACGTAAAGCTGTGTGCTCTGCAGAGAGATCTGATTACATAAGCAAAACCCTAACATTTGGGAACTTGAATTGGACCAAGTTGGGATTGTCTTTCAGGTAAGGGTAGTGCAGTAGCAGGGTGAAAATAAACCCAGATTCCTTCAGGCGACTTAGAGAAGCCCTGATGGTCATCAGATCATTTTTCTGCCATGGTGTAATGCACCAGGTGCCATGTGTCACTTGGCAGGTGGGTGCTTCTGTGTTTCTGAGAAAAGGATAAAGTTGGAAAAAATACGTAAACTACACTGGCCAGATAAATACTGTTGGAACCTTAAAAGCAAGTGGTGAATTTAAACAGACTGGCAGCCAGCAGGAGATGGAGTGTTAATTTTTGGCCGGCTCCCTAAGGAAAGGATTTTGTGCAGCACCGTGATGCATGTGTCTATCAGTTCACCTCCCTCACCATTAACCTCACTGGCCGATTTTAACCAAATTTGACAGAAGAGCTCTGAAAAAAGCTTGTGACATAGCCCCATAACTCATCCTGAGAGGCACCACTCAGCTTGTGAGTAGCTGTCATGGCCAGACAGCTCTGAATCATCTCCAGCTTCTCCTGAAGCTTCATCGCTACTGAAGCCTGTTGGGAATGGGGATATGGGAAGGAGCAGAGTACCGGTCAAGGAATGTCTTATGAGGGACAGTTTCCTGCAGGTTTGTGTCCAGCCAGCTGCTCCCACGAGATTGCAGTGTTTTATGGTGTTTATTGCCATAATGTTGGGTCACAAGACCAGGAAGTTTGTAACTTAGATGGGTCTGAGGTACTTGGTTTCCATCACACAATCCATCCAGGTCCCCTCAGAAAGCAAGTCTCTGCAGTTTGCACCATGAAATACGAGAAAAAGTGGCAGAACTAGTACCTGCCTTTAGATTCATTAATGGGGTGTGAGGTCTGCAATTTTATGTGGAAAAAAATCTGCTCTTTCCCATTTACACAGCTTCTCTTGAACTTGTTTTTCAGGTGTTTTTATCACAAAAGGAGACGTCGGCGTTGGAACCATCGTGGGCTCGGCTGTATTCAACATCCTCTGTATTATTGGCGTGTGTGGGCTTTTTGCTGGACAGGTAAGAGCATTTAATGAGTCCTTACAGTTCTTGCTTCACCCTGTGCCTTGGCTGTACTGCGAAATCAGATGCCAGGTTCACAACCTTGCCACAAATTTCCCTGGCTTTGTTGTTTCTAATAGGGCCCTGTGCTGTTCCTCCTGCTTTTTTGAAATGAAAAACAGAGCAGCAAACGTCAGCTCGGGCATTTTGAGCTGCCCAAGGTGTGTGGGTGGGCAGAGGAATAAATGTTGGTTGTTTGCTCCCGGTGTAGTTTGCGACTGTTCTCCAGCGTGTCAAACCACTTACGACAACACAAGCTGTTCATCTGAAATTAAAGTAATTAGGTTGTGAGATCTGAGCTGCTGTCTGAATTGCAGACGTGATTGACTGTATAATTAAATACCTGAATCTGCGTTTACCTTCGCACTTGCCAACATGCCAGGTATTTTTACAATCTCATAAATGTTCTTTGACGTGTTACCGTGCAACTTAACTTGTAAAGAGGAGAAGCAGGGTCACATTCCCAGCACAGGGCAATGGAAGAAGAACTGAGGAGAAGGGGTCTTGGTCAGTCTGGGAAAGCATGCAGGAGAGGGGGCTTTCCTTGTGATCCAGTTCTATTTTCATTAGCAGTAGACTTTTACAGGCTGAAGGCGAACATTTTCAGTGTGAGGAGGCCTCGGGATAAGGTCACAGCAGCGCCTTTTAACCACCCACGTGTCCTGATTTGCATGGAACGTGCAGCTAGCTGGCAGCTGCAGATGCTCCGTGTGTCAGTGCTTCTGCTGCCTCTCTGTACTATGAAAACACAGCTAACTGAGGTAAATTTTTAATGACCAAAGCCTTCCCAGGGCACCTCTGTTCCCCAGAGGTGTTCTCCTGTCATCAATAGGACTTCCTTCTCAGGCTGCTTTTTTCATGCAAATGAGGGTGATTAATGGCAGAGGAGCCAGTTCTGATTTTTACTCTCCACAGTATTGATTGCATGCCTCAAACCTGCTAAAAGATATGGCTACAAACCACAGCTTTTGGTGGAAAAGGCCTGCTAGAGTTCGGGGCTTGACAGAGACTGTCAGTCTTCTCGAGAGGCCGTTCACAGGTGGGAGATCTTTGTTTCAGAAGGATATAACACAGCCAAAGTGCTCTTTTAAAACACCTTCAGCCATCCAGCCCTGGTAGCTTTCAGGAGTTCAAGTCATCCTAAGCATGGTCTGTGAGTCTCTTTCAAGCCAAGAGTTGAGATTTTGACTGCTTTGCCCCATCTTTGTTTTCCTTGACTCTGCTGGTGATTTGTGTGTTGTTTTGTCAAGTCACATAACCTCTGTTTGCTGCAGTTTAACCCTCAGAGGGTGGGTGAGCACTGGAATGGCTGGCGTCACCCTGTGGAACTGTGATTTCAGTGAGCAAATAAGAAATCTCAGTGTCAATAATTCCAATGTTTTAGATGAAACTCTGGATCAAGTTATGCTTTTCATTGTTTCCCACTCCCAACCTTTCACCAAAAAGTCACTCCCTTTTAGTGCTGCAATTCATCATCTGTTTTGTGTTAGTATGAATAGGAATTTGGTTTTATTATCAACAGTGTCTCTACAGAGGCACTCACATAGGTGGTAAATTTGGTAGTTGGTGAGATTTCTGTTCTGCTGGGGACCTGGATCTCAGTATTCAGTTGCCAGGTGAGCCCGGGGGCTGGTTGTTGGTCAAAGCTGCTTGCTGTGCTCCAGGGGTTTTTTTTGGGCTCAGACCTGTGGAGTGAGCAGCTGGAGCCCTCAGATTTTCAGATGTATTGCCCGTGGGCTGGGAATCCCAGAGCTCAGACCTGCAGGGGCCTTCTGCTGCGTTTCCAGCAGCACTCTCTCAGAAAGCCTTCTTTTGGTTTGGTTTTTATTTTTGTTTTTGACTGGTAAACAGTTGAATTGTAAAATACTGACCAGCTCCCTCCAGGATATGTTTTATTTTTAAATTAGGTTGTAGTTTGTATATGCCTGTGTTGGAGGTATTGTTCTTCGGCTTAAGAAAATACTGTTGGGTTTGGTTCTGTGCACCTTGTTTAGAAAAAGAAACAGATGCACAGCCCCAAAAAGCTGGTATGCATTTGCCTGAGCACCAGCCCTAAGTGTTTGTTCTTCCAAGCCTTTTACTGGCTGTACGTGCACACTTCTCAGAATAAATCAGAACAAGCGTCCCACTGCTGGAACAGGAGAAGGGAAGTGTGCCCACGCCTCTGTGCGACACTGCGCGCCTAAAAAAGGCATTAAAAGAGCGTTGTGAGGGTTGAAAGTCAAACACTGAAAAGTTAGAAAATAGCAGCATTAGGGTTCCCTGTGCACCCTTAATTTGCCCCCCCAGTGCGTGTGGATTATTATCCAGGCTTTAATTACGGGGTCCCTTGCCCGGTTCTCCACGGGCTCCCTGCCTCCCTCTGCACACAGAATGGCCTTTGCTCACTTAATGAGCAGCTATTCAGGATTTTGTTTTCTCTTATTGTTCACTCTGTGCCCTTCTCCCTTATTTGCCAGGCTCTATTCAAGCCCTGTTCCAGAGGCAGAATTATTAATTTCCTCTTGAACTTCTGCCGATCTCATCACTATTGTATCTGAGCAGTTGATGAGCAGTTAATTAATTTTCCCCAAACCTCTGTGAGACAAAGTGGTGTTTTAAAGATGGGGAAACAAAGCACAGAGAGATTAAATAGAAAAGAATAACTTGTCGTTTTAGGGGCCAGTTAGAGCTGGCACAGGCCTGCTCTTTCCCCTGGTGCGTAGCATTCTGTGGCATGCTCGTGGGTCCTGGCTCCAGGTGCTGCTCCCTCTGCTCCACAGGGGTTTCCTTGCTGGACTGGCCTTCGTTTGAGTGGACATGTCAGTCTCCACACAGCCCAGCTCTCCTCGGGAGCATTCAGCTCCTTTAGCCATACGAGCCCCTTTTCTCCTCACTCCCACTCACGGTCCACCTTCCACAGGGCACCACACAGAATGCCTCTGTCCTGAGCCCTGCCCTCATCCCTAGGGCTGCTCTTGTCTGGAACCAAGCAAGTGCCTTAACTGCATCTCCTAACATTTAGCGGTTGCTTTTGCCAGCGTGGTGGTGTTCCTTCCAGTCACTCCCCCTCCATCTTTTGAGGCTTGATAGAAAACCTTTCAACAGATTCTTCCCCTGGGTCATGTTTCCACCCACAGCTGTCTTTTGAGCATCCAGTTTTCTTCCAGTGGTCTTGATCCTTTCTCCTCTCCCCATTCCTCTCTTCTACATCTCCTTGGCTTGACTTCTCCTGGCTAATGTTACCCATGCCAGGGAGGCCTCTCTTGAGGCACAGGAGTCTGCTCTGCAGCCAGGGAAATCATATTTTTTGTTGTTTTCATCTCCTCCAGAGATTTTTGGGCTGGAGGGATTAAAAAAGCGACAGTGGATGCAGGCCACCAGTGTGTTCAATGGCCAAATGAGAACGCCCTGCTAAAGGCTGGGTTTTCTAAACTAGCATCCACACTCTGAAAATCAGAGCTTTCAAATATGCCTTAAATTTGGCCTCTGCAGAAGCAGAAGAGCTTTACGTCTGGTGCACGTTGAGGCGTCTGACCGAGGCATGTTTGAAGAGGGAGCTCAGGTTGTCCCCGCGGATGGTGAATGCAGCCCGTGTGCCTGTGGCAGTGAGCCTTAGAAGCTCTTCCTGCTTTCTCCTTGCAGCCTGTTGAAATATTCTGCATGGCACACGCATCCAGGCAGTAGATGCAATTTTTAAGCTGTAGATGGTTTCAGTATATGGAGATATGGTAGGAGCTGTCCTCGCTCCCCACCTGCCTGTGCCGTGCAGGTTGGATGTGTCCGCAGCTGTTTCCTCCTATGTCCATACACCTGGGACACCAGCACGTCTCCTTGCAGGTAGGCAGCTGCTGAGGCACATAACCCAAATGTTGTTTTTTAGCTGCTGTGTCTGCTTTGCTTCCTTCTGGCAAAGGGGGGTAACGAGGAGGTAAGAGAACACTGAGAGAGAATGAAACGGCAACAGATGCAGCCCTTCAGACAGGAGCCCAGCAACATTCCCGGGGACACATGCTGGATAGCAGCGTAGCAGCGAGGAGGCTGCCGTCTGCGCTGTGATGGATTGCATCGGGCTTTTTCCGTGCTTGCGAGCCAGCTGTGTATGGGGAGCTTGACCTTAGCCTGGGGTCCCCTCCAGGCCTTGGTCGCTCTGTCCTGTCTTCTCTCACGCTCATGTTTGTGCTTCACAAGCTTTCCCCTCCTTCCCCTGCCCTCTCACCGTCCTTGGCGGCAAGGACACAGCATTCTCGGAAGCAGTCCTTGCTTAATTCAGCTCTCATTCAAGCCAGCACAAGCAGAGTTTGTTCAGTTTTGGACATTCCCCCATCCAGATTCCTCTTGTTTTTGCAGCTCTGCTGCTCTCTCCTCGCCATCCTGTCCCCCTCTGTCCTCTCCCAGCACTGACCCACCCAGCCTTTTGCAGCGTTGCAGGGGAGGATGGAGGGTGAGAAGTGCCTGAGTGACAGCAGTATAACCATGAGTTGCAAGTCACTCCGGCATTATCCTGTAATTTTGAATGTGCATGGCTTGATTTGTTCATTAGTATTTAACTGCTCTGTTTGTCAGTTGAGTCCAAGTTTCTCTATTTTACCCCTTCCCAGAAACAGACAGGCTTCTCTGGGTGGAGCAGGGGACCGGGAATGCCGGGTTGTGCCACAGATGTTCTTCCAGTTATTTGTTCTGTCGAGGGGTCTGGTTGGTGGCGAGGCATCATTCCTCCGTATACTGGAGCGGAAAAGGACTGACCATCTGACCTGCCTCCTTCTCTTCCAGTGGGATTCTTTTGCCTCAGGAAGTAAACTAAATTCAGCAGGCTCTCCTCTGCCCAGGTCACAGAACCTTTGTGCCAGCCAAGGCGCCTCTGGGAATTATCAGCTGCTGGGGGTTATATCGGTGGAAAATAGGCCTGAGAAATAGCATTAGGCATATTGACAAGGACACTAAACAGAGTTTAATAACCTGGTAGAACGTTTTTTGGCGAATGAAGCAACTGGGACTTCTGTAATTTGTTTTACCCCACTTCTGCCATTCAGCCAGCTTGCATGCCTCTTAATCTTTTAAGCTTTAATTTCACTCACAACTCAGACTGCAGTCGTTACTGACTTTTGGCTTTATGATTGCATTCATGAGCTTTTTTTATTTTCTTCTCCTCGACTGTGGAGGAGTTTTAAAAAGGGAGAGTTGGAATGCTGTTGCTTTTTCTTCATTGGTCCGTGACCATCGGTGGAAAACATAAAACTCTGGGGAAGTAGTTTAAGGAGAACTTAATGCCAGCTGTTGGGGCTGTTCACTGCTCTCACAGCCCAAGCCACATTGGGGTTTGGTGCTGGCAGCCTGTCATAGTGACCATGAGCCTGATCTCTCACTGACAGGGGCGTGTGGCAGACATGGGACAGACTAATAAGTCAGACTGAAGTCGTGCCAGAAGCCAAGGCTGTGGTCCTTGGGTACCTAGAGCTGCTCTAGGTATGGCCATGCTGTGTGAAACCCCAGGTACAGGGAAGGCAGAGGGAGGATGCTGGCAGTGCCATTCCCACTGTCCTGTGGAACATTAGGCAGTCTGTAAGGTGCTGAGGCTGCAGCCAGGGCAGGGAGATGTGGATGGAGTTTCAGGATAGAGAGGCACCACTAATTCAGAGATGCTGCCCAAGGCAATCAGAAGAGTTGCAAATGGATTCCTATCAGCATCAGACCAAGGCCACTTCTTAATTGCCACAAAACGCCATCACCATTTGAGGTTAAGTTTCCTCTGTCAAAATTTACTCACAGATCAATACTGTGGATGTACCATTTGTAGGATTTTTTCCTCAAATACTTTATAGTGTAAAAGCAAGGGAAATCACAAAATCTGTTTTTTACTTCTGACAAGGACTGGCCAGTCTGAAGAGACTGGGAGATGTTTACTCTGTGCACACCTTCCTGTCTACAGCTATCCTTGAATTCTGCTGTGGATCTTGTGGTCCAGCAGAGGCCTTGGGGTCCTTGCTGCCTCAGCTCTGTGGGAATCTGAGCTAAAGAGACACGCTGGTCCAAATAACTCATGGATGATTATGACTACCAGTTGAGCAGGGAAATATTTTTGGCTTTGTCCTGAGGTTTGGAGAGTGTCCACTGTTTCCATTCTGAGAATGGCACAGAGACAGATTGCTGTGGCAGTGATGAAAATATCAAGAGAGGCTTAAAAAAGCAAATATTCTTGGGGAAGTAATGAGAATAGATGGAGTTGGTGCTCAGTGTACGGACTGGGAGCCAGAGTGACAACTGAGCTCTGCAGAGAATGGCAAACCAGAGGTAAAATCAGGGGGCTGGTAAGTGGAAGGAGGCTTTCATCACAGCAGGTCCCTTAGACCACGGCTGCTTTACCTGTCTGAGAGAGATGGATGTTTTAAGGCCTGGTTTTTTCTTTGGCCTGACCTGTGCTCGCCTTTGCTGCTTTGCTGAAGCTTAGAGTGGTGGTTAGTATTGGTCAAAGCCTCAAGCAAGCCCGAATCATCCCGTGCTGCATCACAGGACCCTGGGGTCTTTGGCCAAGATTATGGTCTGGAGACTGAGCTGGATACTCAATAATGTCCTGGGATATTCGGACATGACCATGGGATATAGAGGGAGTGTCAGTTAGTCCAGGACATCCTGCTGTGCTGTCAGTCCCAGGACAGGGGCCTCTGGCTGATGCTGGCTGCCTGCTGGCTTTCCTGGGGCTCTGCACAGGCAGCAGTGGCTTTCCATGCAGGAATCTGTCTAAAATATCTGCCGTGGCAGAGTGGTTCAGTGTGCCAGGAGGGGGTGTGGGATCAGGATTCCTACTGTGCTGGGAGGTGGCGCCTCTGAGATCCTGTTGGACCTGCTTGGCTGATTCTCTGTCTGAATTACGGATGTGTCAGAGTGCCACGAGGAGCCCACCACCCTCCAAACCATACCAAGTCCTGCGTGTGTCTCCCAGGAAAGGTGCAGAGGCTCTGCAATGGCTTCTTGCTGACAGCCACAGACGGATCTACAGCCTAATTTAATGTACAGATCAATACAAGTAAGGCACTGTCACACTCTCACATTAATCTGTGATGCTTCACTGATACCATGAATAATGAGAGTGAGCAGGCAGGTGGCCAGGGCCTTGGAATTACCTGAGCTGAGCAAGGAATTCTTAAAATAATCAGCTACGAAGTTTAAAGGCAGAGCTTGTGCCCTGTCAAGGGAAACAGAGAAGCCCTGAGAGACTGGTCTCTCTCAGGGCTGTCCTGAAACATCAGGCCCTGACAGGTTCTCCAAAGGCAGCCAGGTATGTTTGGCTTTTCAGGGATTGTAGGCACTGTGAGCCCAGCAGGCGGTCTTTAAACAAATCCTGATTGTGTTGCTCCTGGTGTTGTGTTTGGAGAGATGAGGGAGCAGGATCCACGCAGCACCCGGGAGCTGTGCACAGGCTGCATCTGGGTGGGTGAGCGGCACAACGCGTGCGTGTCCCGGGGCTTCTCCCATCCTCACTCTCTTCAGCTGTGGCTCAGATACTCCAGCTGATGGGTTCTGCTGTGGCCCATCTCTGAGTAGATGTGGCACTCAGGGACGTGGGCTAGCGGTTGCCTTGGCGGTGCTGGGCGCACAATTGGGCTCGGTGAACTTTGAGGGCTTTCCCTACCTAAACAGTTCTGTGATTCTTCAAACCACTGCTGGCTTTTACCTTCCCATCATCTTCAGGGATGAGAGCTGATACCTGAGGTAGAGCACTTTTTATTTTCGTATAATTCTAATGCGTAAGACGTGGATTAACTGCAAACTATGGCCAGCCTGATTGCCGGAAAACCTGTCCCTGACCTCCACCTGAGTTCACTGCTTCCTGTAACAGTGGCCAACAGTTGGCAGTTTCTCTTGCTTTGGCATGAGATCCTGCTACGTTATCACGGGGCTATTTGAAATTGCGCTGCGGGTTTGCTGAACAGTAGTGTCAGGAGCACAGCCCCTTCTGGAGGGGACCCCAGCAGGCTTCGAAAGGCCCCTCCTGCGCTCCGAGGACAGCTCCTGCAAACCAGGAGCAGCGTGCGAGGAGGCTCCACCGCACGTCTGGCTGCCGCTGATCCAGAGGGCTGACACGGTGCGCTGCTGGCCGGCTCTCACGGGTCAGGGGCTTGCAAGGGATCACAGCGAGCAGCAGCTTTGTCAGGCAGCACAGACGAGCGCTCGAAAGCCAGATCCTGGCATCTGCTAGGGTGGTGTAAGAGCTTCCCTAATCACTTCTGTGCAGGCCACATTGAAGAGGGGCAGCATGAGGTCTGACCCAGAATCTCTGCTTCTGGATGCCTTTTGACAGTGGTGGATTCACTGCTGGCACATCTCTGTTGACCTCCATAGACTCTTTAGGCTAATAGCTGCAGGGATTGTCTTTAATCTTTTGACACCCTCATCCAAGCATTCCTGGCTCTCCACATCAGCAAATTAAGTTATTATTAGCTCTTAATACCTAAAAATCTAGACCTTCTGTGCCAGAGGGTAACAGAGAAACAAGATTAGGGAGATTGCTTTCACAGCCTAGCATTTCCCAGCAGTGTTAGTGGCTGATCACAGCTCAAGAGTGTCAAGCAAAGAACAGGCTGTGAGATGAGGAAAACCCCCAAAACAATTCAGAGTGGAGAAGATCCGTGGAGAATGTGGATGTGATTACATGCTTCCCCTGGAAGTTTAGCAGCCAGAATACTCAGGAGTGCACTCGCCTCTGGACTCCCGCAGCAGGAGCACAGATACCCTTGCCAAGGGAGCAGCAGCCCTGTCCTGCCACATGTGCTTCGTCTCGGGCCCATTGCTGCCATGGGCAGAGCAGGCTGGAAAACAGCCAGCTGGGTGGCCTCCGATGATGGATATCTCCTGGATGGGAGAAGAGCTTCCGTGCTGCTAAGAGCAGAGAAACAATTTGGAAGAGCAGAAGAGAGAAGGGTCAGTTTTACAGAGGATAAAATGGTGAAAAGTCCTAGGATGAGGCATGGGGCATATTGCCACTGAGGTCCTGGGTGCCCTGAGCCAACTTCAGTGCTATAGGCAGCAGATGCCAGTATCTGATTTTAGGGGATTTTCCCTTTGGTGGCTGATCTTCATATACGCTAGATGGAGGAGACTGTGCGTGCTGCATGGGGCCACGGCTTCAGGAGTTGCAAAGCTCAGAAATCAAGCTAGAACTGAGGCAATCTTGGTTTTTTCCTGCTCTCCAGCCCTTCAGAAAGGGAAGTAAGCATTCTGAGAGGTAAATGTTGTATGTAGGAGTTTGCAGGGTGAAGATTTACCAGTGACAAACCAGGTATCTATTACGGGTAAGTTTACCCCTAGGAGTGATGCTACGGCATGCAGGGGAGCAGGCTCTGTGTGTCTTGTGTGGACCCATCAGGGGATGCTCTCGTTCAAGCCTTGACTTCAGAGCTCTTCCTTTCAGCTCAGGGGAACTGGGTTCAGTCCCCACTGAGGGGTCAAGGGACAGCTATGGGGCACTTGTCTGGGGTTTGAATTTCAGGTACTCACTTCAAACCTCACCTGGCTGACAGGTCAGTGGTTCTACAGCTGCCTCCTTATGCTCAGCTCCCGCAGGACCAGCTTGCTGCTGGGTTACAGTATGACAGTATTGGTGATTTAAAACTCAAATTTGGTCATGTTTTTATCCCAGCTGATTGCTTCCCTGATTTCTTTTCTGCCTTGCTGATCTGTAGTTTAAGTGGTTTCCAGTGTGTTAAGATTTATGTGGAGTCCTTGGTGGCTGCACGACACAGCTTAGGCCTTCAGGACCTCCTCAGTAGTTCTGCCTCAGGACATGGTTCTGACCAGCGGGCTGAGCGCTGCCGTTGCCCTCCATGCTCATGAGCTCCTTTCGCTCTCAGTGCAGGTTGCCTTACGTGCATGGCTTCCCTATATCACATAGACCAAAATGGTTCAGAAACTCCAGCTAGGTGACTTGGGCCCTAAAGACGTCTGAGATTTAATTGCCCCACAGTTACTGCATCAGGGAGACCCACTCGGATTTCTGTGAAATGTGAGCAGCCTGTACAGGTGCCAGGCACGAGCATATTCACTTCAATCCGATCTGGAATCAGCGCAAGAGTCCTTGTGATTCCCACAGGATCTTGGTCTATCAGTTCTGTGCAGTAGGTCCCTGCTACAGAGCTGCATTTAAGCACCTGGATCTCGATGTGCTCATTCAGGTGTCTGAGGAAAATTCTGTGGGAAAATATTATCCTGCACCTTCAAGATCATTGTAGAATATCAAAGAACAGGAGGAAGACTACCTTGACTCCTTGTGACTGGGGGCACCTTGCTTTCACAGCTGTGCTGCGCTCCATGGTGACACCCCTTGGACCAGGGACAGAGGTTATGAGACAGAGCCTGTTCCTGTGGGGGCTGTCATTTGCTTCAGAAACGTGACTTCTGTGTCCAGAGCTGAAGTTTACAGCTATAAAATCCCCAGCATCCATGCTGAGGAGAGTGCAGAGGACCTTATGCAGCATCCTGAAAGCTGAGTGGAATAATGTCTAATTGTTCTATAAACTTTCTTTCAAAATTTGCTCCATCAGAATGAAGGGGCACACTGATTTAAGATGTGAGTTTAATTGAGGATCTCTGAATAGAATTATGAACCCAGCTCCATGTTTCTACGTTTGGAAATTTTCGTCAGAAAGCATCTCCATTCATCTCTCTCTGTGTGCCCTGAAATGTACTGTCAGATGGTATAACTCTGGTTTGACCCAAGGGCTTTCAAGGCCTGCTTTTTTATTTCAGGTAGGAGTTTCTAACCTGTAAATGGTTGCATAAAGAGACTTTACACTGGGCATAAATTACAGCCATTTTTTTAAAAAGCCATACTACTAAGAGACTGTAGAGATTTTTTAAAGTATAATGGTCAGTATCTTTTTACAGCATTTTTTTGCAGTAAAAGTTTCGTAAAAGTAAAGTTTTGCTTGCAGTTTTGGAAAATTCCAATACAGTAAGAGTTAATACGAAGAGAAATTTGGGGAATTATTTTTGTTAACACTGAAATAGAACTGAAAATGAAGTTACTGTTCATGTGACTGAATTCATGCACAAGCATGACTGGAGGGCATGGTCAGAAAATTCATGTATATGTTCAGATATAAATCAATGTAAATGAACCATCTCCCATCTTCCTCCTTCAGCTTTACACTTTTGAAGGATGTGACCCAGAGTGTTCGAAATGCACTCCAGAAATGGCAAATGCAGATTTGAGGAGAAGCTTCTACTGAGGGGACTTCCTAGAGCTGCAGAAAATAGAATCATACTGAAGATGTTACCACCACGTGACTGCTTTTGATCTGCCCTTTTGAATACTATTAATGAACTTAAAGATTAACTCATTCACTGGTATTTTTTCTTCTTAAGATCTGAATTGCAGGCTCATGCAGCCTGCAGTAAGAATTCTTCCTCGTTTCTGTGGCTTTGGAAGGTGTCAAGTGACATGAACTGCACAGTAATCCCTTTTTATTCTCCATTGCGTATAAATTCCTGGTTTTTGTTTGTAACACTCTACTGGAGTGTTGACTTGAGTGTTTGTCCCAAAACCTGTGTAGATGCACACAGAGCTGTAGTAATACTCATCAGTGTGGTCGTGCTGGTAAAGCCTGAGCCCCTTCCTGCAAAGCAGCAGCCCTCACAGACTCCTTGGGGACACACAGCCCGGCGTGGGGGGCGGCTCAGTCCGCAGGTACTTCAGATGTGGCCATTCCTGTCTCCCTGGCAGCTGTTCCCCCGGCAGCTGCAGAAGGTGTTTCCTGTCTTGGGGCTCCTCCCCGGGTCCCAGCACGTGTGGGGACAGCTCCCACAGAGTGACAGGCTGAAGCTGGGCACACACTGTTGTTGTGGCAGGCGTTCTGGCGAGAGCCTGGCTGACATCCTCTCTTTGCCTGTTTTCCCAGGTTGTTGCTCTGTCGTCGTGGAGTCTCTTGAGAGATTCAATCTACTACACACTGTCTGTTGTTGCACTCATCGTGGTAAGTTTTTGAAGGTTCTTCATCTGTGGGAGCCCATGTCTACTGCCACCTGTAAAGGGAACCTGCTGTGGAATCACAGTCTTGTAGCTAAGATCCCAGCTCCAGCACTCATGGGGAAAACTTTTCTGCTTGTGGAAAACTGCTTGTGGTCTCCCTGGTTCTGCTGGGAAGCTTGGCCCGAGGGCAGGAGATGGAGGAGTGTTCAGAGAGCCCAGAGGGATAGCTGGGGTGGGATGTGGTAGCCCAGTGCAGACATGGGGCGCAGAGCTAAACCCACGTTCTGAGCCCCCAGGCAGCCCTGCACTGGATGCATGGATTGGGGTGCTCTCCTGGCAGCAACCTTCATGACTTCCTAAAAACCACATAACTAACCTATAAGGAGGCAGCATTTGTGCCCAGAGGAGAGAGGTCTTGAACAACTCCTACAGAACGTTAAGGTCAGTTTTTCCACATGTAACAGGGGCGGTGCACGCCAACAGAACGTCCTCAAAGACTACACTTTCAGCAGTTCTTAGAGCTGGGACTATCCCAGTGTTCATCAAGTTCAGAAAATGCTGCAAATCTCTCAGAACTGGGCTGTTCAGTGAAAAGATGTTGGCACAAGTTTTAGCTAAAGACACTGCTATCAGTTTAGCATTACCTTTGCAACCAATACCGAACGATGCCAGGAAATGTAACAATTGAATTTTCAGGTAACAGTTGCTTTCCTTCTTTTTTCCCCCAGCCTAGCCTAGTATCCTAGATTCCCTAAGAAAGGGAGAGTGATTTTGTGGGGTTAACTTCCATATGGCAGCGAGAAGGGGACTTCAGAGTCAGAAGAGGGTTACTTGCATTTCTGTAGTCTGGGTTACTTTGGTTAGTGTGTTTCAACAGTGGGTTTTGGTTTGTTTCCTCCTGCACATGCCTGTGTTTCCAGACAAACTCTGTAGGTGCAAAGGCCTTTATCTGCCTCATCCCAAACAGAGGGTCTGCCTCATCCCAAACAGAGGGTCTTTCTCAACCTGTTTGTACTTTTATTCCCCATACTGCAAGGCCAGCCGTTTTATTTCGTACCTGGTGAAAAATAACTTTTCTACATAATTATTAGCAATGAGCTGCAAAACAAAAAAAACTTTTGTTTTTGCTTTGACATCATGACAGTAATCTCATACCAAAAAGTGTTGCCAAACAACAAGCAGAGCCACACATACTAATTGTAGTGAATTCCATTGCACAAGCTTAAAGACTTCCAGCAGGCATTCTCTTAGTTCACTCCACAGGGAGCACAGACATGGGCATCTGCCTGGCACCTAGCCTCCTGGTGCTTGGATTGGGCATTTCATTTATAGCGTGGAGGCAGACAAGTTGAAAATCTGTAGACTCTCTCATCAGTTTTAAATTCTTTAAGCAAGGCGGGTTTTTTTCATGTTAGGGAAAAACAGAGAAAGATGGGAGGAAAGGAAAACATTTTAAGTGGTTAAAGGTTTAGCTTCCCTGTAGCTGATGTACCAACCCCTGTGTATGCAACATTGCTCCCCAGTTGATAGCACACGAGGATTTCTCCTTTCAGAGTCAAACACTGCTTCAGTTTAAGAAGTTTCTCCTTCCCTTCACTCACCCAGGAATCCCTGGCTTCCCAGTGTCTCTAATTTTTCCTGCCCTTTTAAGACAGAATCCAACTGAGGTGGCAGGACATTGTTCCTCAAATTCTGACTCTCCAGTCCCCCATGGCTGAGCTGGGAGATGAGCCACAGGCTCCGTGCAGAGCACAGTGTAACCTGCCTGCGGTTCCCCCTTCCGTAGATTTGTGTGCTCCTTTTAGAAGACACTTCAGTGCTTTGTATGCAGGGATAATTTTCCATATGAGGGCATTGAGACTTCTCTGCAACTGGAATAGAGTCATCAATCTTGAAGAATTATATTGTTTGTTAAAAGTTTGTTCTCATGGTGTTTTAAACAGCAGCCACTGGTGCTGTAGTTAAAGTTGCACTCCACTGGTATCTGTACTAATCATAAACACACCTGAGGGGAAATAAATATATTCCTTCCAATGCTGAGATACAGCAACTTTAAAAAGCTTGATCCTGTGCTGGGTAAATCAATATGACTTTGTCTCCATTTGCACTAGAAAAGGAAGTACAATACTGTAGTAAGAAATAGAGCAGTATAGACTCACCTGTTTGCTGCTCCAGGCCATTTGATGAGAGTGAGTGAACTCTAAACCACAGAGGTTAGAAGTGGATAAACCACATTTACCATGCTTAATTCATCTTGATTCAGCCCTGTGATTTTCTTTTTTAACTTCATAATATTACAATGCTACCTTGTCTTCTTGTAGAACTTGGCAAAACTTACTCCTTATTCTCTTAAGAGGAAAAAGATGCCTGTGTATCTTAACTTGAAGGAACATGGTCAGAGTCATTAGTGGCAAAATTGAGATGGGTGCTGTTTTTAGTTACGAAAGTCAATGCACACACACGCTTTCATGTCCAATCACACCAAAACATTGTAACCTAAAACAGGCCTTGTCAGATTGGATCACGGTGACTGGGAACTGTAATTTACAATGTTTTGTGGTCATGTTTTCCTTCAGTAACCAGTATAACTCTTGCCTCGTGCCGGCTGTCACACGGGAGTTGCTATTTACGGCTGTATGGCCAAGGGGAAGTGTTCACTGCGCTTTCAGGGCCTCGTTCTTTTTCCCTCCTGTTACCCTGGGGCACAGCCGTGGATCTCTAATCCCTGGTGCGGGCACGGCATTTCCTCGCTGGTGCTTTGGAAGGGCCAAAGGGACCACGGCCCGTCGCTGAGGCCCCGAGGGCTGTGCGCGACCCCAGCTCCAGCCTTCCGCGGAGGCAGCGGCGCCGCGGCTCCCCTCCCGCTGCGGTGGGAGGAGAACCGGAGGCACGGGGAGCAGCAGGGCTGGCGGAGCACGGCAAGGGGGAGGGCCTGGTCACAGAGCACGGCAGCCACCTGCCGGTGCGGGGCTTCAGCCACCGCCCGTGTGAGCCTTCAGCCATTGCCAGCGCAGCCCCTCAGCCACCGCCCGTGTGAGCCTTCAGCCACTGCCGCTGTGGCCCTTCAGCCTCTGCCGGTGCGGGCCCTTCCCTCACCCCTCGCCATGGTGCTGCTGCTGCTTCCTTCACAGCCCTCACCATTGCGCTGGTTCTCCCTTGACACCCCTCACCTAGGTGCTGGCCCTTCCCTCACGCCCCTCGCCATGGCGCTGGTCCTTCCCTCACGCACCTTCCCTCACACCCCTCACCGTGGCGCTGGTCCTTCCCTCACGCACCTTCCCTCACACCCCTCACCGTGGCGCTGGTCCTTCCCTCACACACCTTCCCTCCCCCCCCTCACCGTGGCGCTGGTCCTTCCCTCACGTCCCTCACCATGGCACTGGTCCTTCCCTCACGTCCCTCACCATGGTGCTGGTCCTTCCCTCATGCCCCTCGCCATGGCACTGGTCCTTCCCTCACACACCTTCCCTCACACCCCTCACCGTGGCACTGGTCCTTCCCTCACACCCCTCACCATGGTGCTGGTCCTTCCCTCATGCACCTTCTTTCACGCCCCTCACCATGGCGCTGGTCCTTCCCTCACGCCCCTAACCATGGTGCTGGTCCTTCCCTCATGCCCCTTGCCGTGGTGCTGGTCCTTCCCTCACGCACCTTCCCTCACACGCCTCACCATGACGCTGGTCCTTCCTTCATGCCCCTCGCCATGGCGCTGGTCTTTCCCTCACACACCTTCCCTCACGTCCCTCGCCATGGCGCTGGTCTTTCCCTCAGGGAGGAGGTGCATTCCTTGCCCGAGGAGGCTGCGCAGCCGCAGTGCTGGAAAGCCACAGTGCCTGTCCATCAGCAGGTGTGCCAGAGGGACTGTCACAGTAGCTACAGTCAGCTGGGGTGGTGGTTACCCTGAGCTGATGGGAACAACACCCTGGGCCCAGCAGGACATGGCAGCAGCTGCGGAGCTTGCTATGGATCCGCTGGCGGGTCACTCGGCGTCCAGCCGGGAGCCGGCAGGGAGGAGGCCGTGTCCGGTGAGACAGCCGAGTGGGTCAGAGGGGTGCGGCCCCGTCTCTGGCTCACGGCTGCTTTCCCTCTAACTCCTGCAATAACCCTGGTTAACACAAGGATCCACTGGCATTTGGGAAGGAGAACCTGCTTGCTTTGACTAGGTGAGAGAAACTAAGGGTTGAGAAGTTCAAAGGCTGGGCAGGAGGGCAGTGCCAAAATACACCCAAGCTTAATGCGATTGCCATGAGCCCTGGCTTGCTTTGCTCTGTCCCCTGCCTCAGGTGATGAGCTGTTTTCAACTGTGGTTTTGTGTATAACGTGCCATTTTAAAATCTTTTCTCCACAGTTTATTTATGACGAAAGAGTTTCCTGGTAAGTGAATCCCTTTTCTTTTCGTTTTTTCTGGTTATACCACAAAAGCTGCCATAATTAGTGTTTATGAGGAGAGAAGGAGAAAGCTAAGAAGTTCTGCAGGGCAGCTGTTTGCTGCTGTGTGAGAAACATCAGCGCAAGACAGGCTAGAATGACTAATTTTTTGAGCTAGAGAAGAAGGCCCAGGAGTGTGTCGCTCAGACTGTTCCTGGTACAGCGGCAGCAGTCAGTGCCCTCTGCATGCCCTGCAGCAGCTTGGAGATGGCAGTGTGCTCAGCAGAGCTTTGTGTGTGCCAGAAGGGGACACCCAAGCAGTCATAAATAAGTGTGTATTTTGTTTTTTCGTAATTTAGTGAATGGCCAGTTTAAAGAAATAAAAGAAAAATTAAACTATCCCTATTAATGTGCTTAAGTGCAGTGCAGTAGGTATGGTGGTCTAGGAGGGCTTCAGACACTTTTCAGTTGCTTTGGTCTCATGGTTTTGTTTCCAGCACATCCCAGAGCTGGAGGTGACAGCATTGGCTTTGGTGTCACCCCTAGCTCGTGTCATTTGGATTACAAGCACTAGAGAGCGTCAGGCTGCTTAGGCTGGTGTTTTCCCTCACTGGCTCTTGCCCATTTCAGAGGCAGGTTTCAAACACCCACTCTTGCAACAGCCTGGTTTTCTTTGTTGATTTTTTGTGTGTTTTTTTAACTGAAATTCACCCAAGGGCCAGTTGTATTTAACTGTGCTCTTAAAAAAAAAAAAAACCATAACGCAGAAGCTGAGTGTGGAATCTTCAGAAGCAGGGAATGAGACATTGATACGGTCAGTGCAATATCTCAGAATCCTTGTGGAGAAAATGTTCCATGAGTTTTAGCATGTAGTAGTTTGATAATGGATGATTTCCACAGGGACAAGCAGTTTGCCATAGGGAACTATGCAGAATACAGCATTTTGGTCAATGGAAAAGATTACCTAGAAACAAGCTCTAGCAGTCATATTATAATTTGTTTTGATACAAATTTTACTGTTTCATTAGTTTGACACAGAAAAGGCAGGGGGAAAATACCTATCAGTGTCTAATCAGCAGTTTGAACTGCTGAGTGCTGCATTCTCAGTGGTCGTGCAGCAGCAGTAGCAGCAGAGCAGCTGCCCCTTGCCCAGGTTTCAGCATGGTCGGCTTTACAAAGCCCAGCACCCTGATTTATACCCCTGCAGGAAGAGCAGGGTGGCTGCTCCCCTCCCTTGGCCACATCCCACGATTATTGTCCTCACCGAAGTGTTGGTGGTCCTTGGGTGGGCGATCTGCTCACTGAACTCCTGGGTTTTGTCACTTGTTCTTAGCTGACAGGTTGATTTGGTCAAGTAAAATCACAGAAGTCAAGAAAACAAGGGAGGCATCATGCATGAGTGTGTGAGCAATTTCTTTAAGCATCCCTTTTTTATAGAGGGATGTTAAGGCAGCCCGGGGGGGGTCAAGCCTTTCTGCACACTTGTGGCATGGCAGATGGGGGAATGGATGAACAGGGGCAGCTTGTGCCGTGCTCTGCTCTGATGTGTTTATGTGTTGCTCTTGTTTCCAGGTGGGAGTCCTTAGTCTTAGTGCTGATGTATGTCATCTACATCTTTATAATGAAGTAAGTCAAATGTGCCCTCAGCTTATTTAAATCCTAAGGCTCCCTGCTCCCCTTGCCTCACACAGCCCTCACAACAAGAAGAAACAGCCTCCAGTTCTGCCGGGATGGTTTAGCTTGGCTATTAGGGAAACTTTCTTCACCAAAAGGGTTGTCAGGCACAAGGAGCAGGCTGCCTAGGCCAGTGGTGGAATCACTGTCCCTGAAGGGGTTTAAAACATGTGCAAATATGGCGCTTAGGGACACGGCTTAGTGGTGGGCTTGGCAGTGCTGAATTAACATTGGACTTGAAGACTGTGGAGGTTTTTTCCAACCTAAACTATCCTGTGAATCTGTGCTTTATGGATCTCACCCTGCGTGAACTGACCAAGGCTAATGCAGCAAATCTGTGGCAGAGCGGAGACCTGGATCCATCCTTAAGTCCCACCAAAACAGTCTCTTCTGACTTCACTTTAGCATCCCTACTCGGAAATAAGCAGGAGTGAGATTCCAGTCTGCTTTTTACGGATGCAGTGCTCTGCAGCAGTTCTTGCTTGCCTGGAGACCTGTGATAAAACTACAGCACAATCGGCAGGGATTTTCTGAGCATCTGGCCTGTGTGGCTTCTTTCACACAGGTTCTTGCTAGTAAAACTAGTCCGTTCTGCTGTTTGGTTCCCCTCCTCCTGTCTTATTTTCAAAAGCCAGTGGAAAGGAAACCCAGATTTAAACTGGAACATTCAACAAAACTTACCAGCTGCCAAGCACACCAGTGGTCTTGTCTCCACAAGTAAGACTAGAGATTTGTTTTGAAATGATGAATAGAGTAAATATTATGAGAGCAA
The DNA here is from genome assembly GCA_013397775.1 of Eulacestoma nigropectus. Taxonomy (NCBI): domain Eukaryota; kingdom Metazoa; phylum Chordata; class Aves; order Passeriformes; genus Eulacestoma; species Eulacestoma nigropectus. The sequence continues at coordinate 99,657 of VZTE01000966.1, read as the reverse complement.
TTCTCAGTGAGAACAGCAAAACACTCAGACTGGCTGAAGGGAACACAAGGTAGAATTCATCTAATAATTAGAAGTTTTGACATGGAGAGTAGCTTCACCCTTGCCACAATTAACTGACCAGCAAGACAGTTGTAATGTGTGCTTTTTTTTTTTTTTTTCTGAAAACAACCTTGTGGTGTGAACAGGCTTTTCAGACCTGTTTGGATATAGCTTGAAAGGTTGTCACCCTAGTTAGGGACCTCGGCCAGGTGTTTATAGGGGTCTGCCCTTGCCTTTGAGTGTCATGGGGAGAGCCTTAGCTCATATTTGTGTCAGCTCCTGGATGCTCCAAGAAACGAGGATTATTCCCCACCCCTGCCAAAGATGAAATGAATTTAGCATAGAGTGTTGTGTTTCTGTGGTAAGTTCTCCCAGCAGAATAATGCTGATACTCAAGTGTGATTATGTGATAAAAAATACATTTGTATGATGACAAGCAAAGCTTACTCATGATACAGAATATTCATCATGCCTAACACATAAACATGTATGTCATTCAAGATCCATGGCTTCTATCTTTCATAGCCTTCTGGGTACAGAGAGATTGCATGGTGTACAATTTAGCTGGAGCTCTGGGATGCTCCTTAAAACCAGAGTTTTCTTCCCTCTCTTAGCTGTATAGCATAGGATACGAGTCTAGGAAAGGAAAACCGTCAAGAAGTAAAGGTACATCCTGCATTTGTTTCATTTGTGCAGGTACAACTCAACCATACATCACTGCTTTGAGAGGAAGACAAAAAACTCTGCAAATATGGTGAATGGTTTAGCAAGTAACACAGAAATGGACGACAACAGCAACTGCGATGCCACAGTGGTGTTACTAAAGAAAGGTAACTGTTCCAGTAAGTCACCCTCTCGCTTGCATCATTCTGGGTGTTCTGTCGCTGCTCTCACGTGGGAACTGCTGCTGTCTTGTCAGCCACAAAATAGGAGTGGGCAGGGTGGCCCTTTTAGAACCCCCCCTCCCAGATGAGAGGCACGCTGTGGTGATCCCGGCCACCACATCCTGTGCCACTGGAGGTGGCTGAGGCCTCTTGTGGCTCATTCCTGCTGCTGGACGAGTGCTTGGCTGTAAGGACTCCTTCAAGCCCAGGGGCTGCTTATCTAGCCTGTTACAGCCATTTTAAGGCCTGCTGTGGGCGCTGTTACTCTGAACTGAAGCTGCCCATTTCCATCATCTCCACTTAAATTTAACTCCGCTCCAAAGGGACATCAACTGAGCAAGAAAAAGGCCCTACTTAGACCAGTGTACAGTTTACCCCCAGTGAAGGGAGGGTGGGGACTCTGTGTGTGTCTGGGAACTGTGCTCTTACTGCACATGCTGTTTTTACCATGGCCAACTTTTCCATGTAAGTGTCTTTAAGGATATTTCACTTCTGCTGGAATCTGTTCCAGTTTGACTTTAGCCATGATCATGTGTAAAAATGGTTGTGTTTCTTCAGCTTAAAAAAAATTCCCCCATCCTCTAGACCCGCCAGCAGTGGTTCAATGTCTGCATTTGCAAGGATGTGCTAAACTGTATTTGCAGCGGATTTTTTTTTTGTCTTTAAAACAGTCAATAAGCATGTGCAGTATCTGCTTGGGATGTATATGCACCTGTCCTCAGGAATAACACCTCCCTTTTCCCTGAGGCACTGACTTAGCCTGAGAAGAAGCTCAATCTTGTTGAAATCAGTCCTGGTCTCTGACTACAGATGGGCTGCCTCTTTTGTTTTGCTAGTCTATCAAAAAAACCCACCCAACCAACCAAAAATAGGTCTCTTTTCCTGCAAACGGTATAGTCTGTATACAGTAAGCAGTTAAACACGAAACATAGTGGGGTTTATTTGCTGATAGCAAATGCCTGGAGTCTGCCAGCTCCTGTTCTGCAACAGGCCTGTTGCAGAGGGAAGGCTGTTAGCAGTGCTGTGCACTCTGATTTGGGGAAGCTGCTTTTATGGGGACAGCTCTCTGTCGCCTGGAGCTCTCCACAGCAGAACTGTGCTGGCAGTTCTGTACCAGGAAAGCCGGACTTGGAAAACTAAGTGAGCACAAACTCAGGCCTTGCATGTCCAGCTTTACCCAGCAGCCTCAGGGTTAGTTCTGATTGTGGGATTTGGTTTAAATGTCCCCACAATGTGTCTTTGCATACTCTGCTGGTAACTTTTTGATTTGGACACTTGTGGTTACTCACACTGGCTGAGAAAGGAAGACGAAAGGATTGCTTCATCTTCTTGCACATTGTTCCTGTATTTCCTTGGCACTGGGCCACAGGAGGCCCAGAAAGGCAAGTGGTGCTGCTTTGTGTCCCTGGTGCTGCTTTGTGTCCCAGCCAGGGGCACAGAGCCACCAACAGCACCTGTTGCAATGGGGTGCCTGGAGGTTTCAGACACTGTTTGTCTTCTGAGGCCTCTTCTGAAGCCTTTTCTTAACAGAGGACCAGAAAGTCTGAAACAGAAAGATTTCTGTGTTTGGGGCAGTTCTTCAAGATGCCGTTCAACAAGTGCCAGTGTGGAAAAACTCACAAGGAAAAGCTGCTTGGTTTTTGTTGTTTGGTTTTTTTTAATACGGAGGAGCTCACTTCTCTACCCCAATGCATGGAAGCCTTGTTAGGGAAAAAAAGTGACATGGAGGCCAAGGAGATAGTCTTCTGTAAGACTAACAGTGATGGTTAAAAATGGTAATGCCACAAAACATTTGCCAGTGTTAAACATTGGTTTTAATAAACCAGTGCAGAAGTGTGTTGGGTAAGGCCTCAGGTTTCCCTGCTGCCAAGTCCCAGTCCTGGCACAGGATTCACAGCCCAAGGTGTCATCCAGGTGCAGGAAAGATGAAGCCCAGAGGCAATGGGCATCGGCACTGTACCCCAGGAGGAACACGATTCCAGGACCTGCCTCTGTCTCCCTGTCCCTTTGCTCCCGCGCCGTGGATTGCTCTGGCACGTGCACTTGCTGCTCGGTTTGGTGGCAGTTCCCAGCCGTGAGCTGCAAGCCCAGGGCGCAGGAACCTTCTTTTCGTTTGTGTTGATACCTTGCAGGAACACAGTTAGTGGTGGATGAGGAAAATGTCCTCAGAGAAGTGCAGGTTACAACAGGAAGTAACTGCCTTGGTGGGATAGCTGCTGTTGAAGCAGTGGTCTGCCTGGTGCAGGCCTGTGATAAACTGTGCAGAGCAGGTTTAGTTCTCTGTAAGAAGCATGAGTGGTGATACCATGTTGACAATTTATTTAAAAACAGGAATATAACATGTGTAGAAGGCAGAAATTAAGCACAGATGAGCCTTATTTTGAATGGTGTAGCTGAAGGAATGGTTCTTACAAAGAGCTTCTGAAACCCATGGGTTTATTCTTGTGAAAGCCACATAGAGCAGAGGGAGAGACTGCTGGAAGAAGACCTCAATTTGTTTTTGTTCTTTGGCTGCAGGAAATTTCCACCGTAAAGCCTCAGTGATCATGGTTGATGAGCTGCTCTCTGCCTACCCACACCAGCTTTCATTTTCTGAGGCTGGGCTCCGGATCATGATAACCAGCCATTTCCCTCCCAAAACACGTCTCTCCATGGCCAGCCGCATGTTAATCAATGAGGTGTGTCTTTTATCTCCCCCACCTGCCCTTCTCCTTTAGAATTTGCCTTTTTCTGTAGCAGTGTTTGGCTTGAAATGCACTTCTGGTGTTTCTTCTGGATCCCTGATAGCGTTCTCCCAGATTTTATCCTTCTGACCGTGACTTCGCTAAATCGTTCCTTGCTCTCTGTCCCCGTGGAGATTTTAGCAGAGGTTGTTGCGCAGTTTTGTTACATGTAGCTGTTGCTCACTGGCGGTGCCCCCTGCATAGATCTGTTTAATAATATGGTACTACCCTGAGACTGCACTTAGTATGTCGCTGGTCCTGGAGTACTCCTGCAGTCAATTCCACAGCCACTGGACCTGCTCTTGTAAAAGCTGTACGCGTGAGATTTATCTAGCGGTCTGCAAGCAAGCATCGTGTTGTACCTGATGAAAATCATTCCTTTTGCTTTTAAAGATAAATTTTTAAAGAATTCCACACATCTGTCTTTCTCTGTTCTTCCCTTTCACTTAAAAAAAATCAAATTCGAAAAAATTTATCTTTCAGCGAGACTTTGCCTTTATTTACAGAGACAGAGGCTGATCAACAGCAGGACTTACACCAACGGTGAGTCAGAAGTAGCAATCAAAATACCCATCAAGCACGTGGTGGAGAATGGAACAGGCCCCAGCAACTCTGCTGAGCGGGGCATGAACGGCACACGGCGGGACGAGGACGTGGCCGAGGCCGGGAATGAGAACGAGAACGAGGATAACGAGAACAATGAAAACGACGAGGAAGAGGAAGAAGATGATGATGATGATGACCATGAAGGGCCATATACACCTTTTGACCTACCCAGTAAGAAGCTCCTGGGTTTGTGTGGTGTGTGTTTGGATATGCTGGAAAGCATTGCAGACACATATAGAGGTAGAAGTGTCTCTGAGGGCTTCCATCAGCTTTCACTTCGCAGTGGGGCTCCTGTTCACGTGTAAAAGAGGAGGGGAACCGGGAAGCAGCAGGAAGCTCTCAGGGTGCAGGCTCCTGGGGTTGGGCACACCTCTGCTGCAGCTCCTGGGCTGGCCCTGTGCTGCTGTTGCAATCAGAGGGGAGACGCAGCAATCTCACAGGGTGGGTTCTGCCGCCAAAACATGGCTCACCCTCTGGAGAGATGGATCTCTGCTCGCTATGGAGGATTCTGAGGGTGTCTGGACTGCTGGCAAGGAGCCTGAGTGCAGGTCACATGTGTCCGTGGCTAGGACATACCTTTGCTGGGAGGTGAGGTGTGCTCTTACCTCGGCTGGAAAGTGCAGTGCTGGTGTGGGCAAGGCACTGGTGATGCTGATGTGGGCAGAGACACAGGGTGGTCCTGGGTGCCTCTGCTTTCCTGCTGCTCACTAGGCACTGCCACAGTGCTTCTTGCTCTGTATGGAGGGCTTAGAAAGTCAGAGCAGCTGCATGACTCGTGCCTCGGGCTGCTGAGCGCTATACCTGCAGGATGGAGATCTCCTTTTAGCCTAGTCCCTCTTACCACATCAGGGCTCTGGTCCTGCGGTGATCATAATGCATCCCTGTCCTACCTTTGAGTCACAGTTGCCATAGCTGGCAAGATCTGCTGTGTTGCAGACGAGCTGGAATACTGTAGGGACTGGTCCTGCCCCTTACAGGCAAGATACAATTTTGGGAACTCCTGCTCAGATCTCACTCACACAGCATTTCTGTAGTTTGAGTAAGGAAAAGACCCAAGCCTTAAAGAGAGTAGTTTAGATGTCCTGTGGACTTTCATAGTATGTGAAAGGCTGGCATGGACCTCTGGAGATCTCTGGTTCCAGCCCCTGCTCAGAGCAGGTCCTCCAAGCCTCTGTCCGGTTCAGTTTTGATTATCTTTAAGGATGGACATCTCACAGACTTTTGGGCACCTGTTCCATTGTGTGACCACCCTCATAGTAGGAAAAAAAAAGAAAATGCACAACTTAGTGTAGCATCTGTTCTGAATTTCCCTTACTAGAGGTTGATTCCATTGGCTTTTGTAATTCCCTTGTGCAGGGAATTTTGTAATTCCCATGTGAAGGGCCTGCCCCTATCTTTTCTGTATCCTCCCATTAGGTGATTGAAGGTGGATCAGATCTCTTCCTTGAACTTGCATTTTATGTGGTTTCTGTAAGAACTTGACCGGGGGAGGGGAGCACGTGTGCTCTGACCCGTTACTTAAACTCTCAGGGATGCCCTTCATACTCCTGTGCCTGTCTCTGCCCTCCTGTCTGCCATCACACCATGGTCTTCTGAACAAGGAATGGCATGTTGGCATAACAGTTAGGCTGAGGTGTCCCTGGCATCTTGCTTGCACGTGCTAACAAAATAATAACATTTTGAAACACAGCGGACTTGACTTGTGACTGTTTCCCTTTGTTTTGTTGTTTGGCAGCTGGCAAGATAGAAGTGCTGAAGTGGGTCTTCACATGGCCCTTGAGTTTTGTCCTGTACTTCACAGTGCCCAACTGTAACAAGCCCCACTTGGAAAAATGGTTCATGGTCACCTTTGCTTCTTCTACCCTGTGGATTGCAGCTTTTTCTTACATGATGGTGTGGATGGTACGTACCAACTAACCCAGAAACTACTGCCTGGGAGAAGCAACAGGAGGGGGTTTGTCAGTCTAGAGAAGTGTGTAGGAAGTTCTACACACCTGGATTTTCAGGTGAGAAACCTTAGGTTTGTTTCCATTTCTATTGAACCTGTCCACACTCAGAGAAGAAAATTAGGGGCCAGTAGCCATGGCCTTTGAACTTGATTTAGGGCTGGCATTTCATCCAGATTCTTCACCTTGGGAAACAATTACAGCTGCAGCAGTGGAACATCTCCCAGTCCTGCATGGCAGTGTGAGGGGTGCTGAGTGACAATCTGGCCACAATAACTTTTCGTTCTCTTGGAGCAAGCGAGCTCGAGAGACATGGAGTTGTGAACGGTAACACTTTGAACTCGGCGTGAACAATAGCGTGGCATTCAGTCAAATTCCTGCAGGACTAGAACCATAGGGTAGTTTTGTGTCTGCTTAGCTAGTATTTGTATATAATGATGTTTACAAACTTCATCCAACATCTGGAGGCAGTTACCCAGGGTAGTGGGCCACCATATAGTCTATTTTCCAGGTTAGTATCAGGAAAACTGTAGATGAAGTGTATGGAGCAACTAACCTAAGAGGGTGCACAGCAGGTGAGTGCTATCCTCTGCCACTTGATGAATATACCTGTCACTGCCTCTGTTTAAAGGAAGCCTGAGTTTGCACTGAGATACCCTCTGTCTTAGAGCATCTTGCAGATTTGGGCCAAGCTGGTCTTGGGTCTTAATTCTTGTAAGCAGCTTGACATTTTATGTCTTCTCCTTAGGTGACAATCATTGGGTACACACTGGGAATTCCAGACGTGATCATGGGCATCACCTTCTTGGCAGCAGGAACCAGCGTGCCAGACTGCATGGCAAGCCTTATTGTGGCCAGGCAAGGTAGGTCATCTCAGGGATGGCATCCTGCTGTGGAAGTGTGCCCTTACATTCTCCCCCTCTTCAGGTAGCACAGATGTTTCCTGTCTGTGAGAATATACAGAGCCCTTTTCACAAGCCTGGAATTTAAAACAAGAACAAAGGAGGAAATAAATTGTGCTGCTATTGCAAAGCAGTTAACAGGTTCTTAGCAGTTGGGAACGATTTCTGGCAGTATTGTCAACTTCAAGCCTTCCCCAATAGTCACAGTCATTTTCTTAATTTGAATCTCAGCAGTATAGAAGTATTTAATGGCATAAGAATCTTTCAGGTCACTTTCCAGCTTTTCTCCACAGTCGTAAGGACTGGAAGATACTAGTGTTTTTAAGGAAAGCAGCTGTGTCATGGTCACAGTAAAGCATCAAAGGCCTCCTGAACATGGCACCAGAGGGCTGGCAGGTCACAGCCAGCACAGCAGGTCCCCTCAGCAGCAGAGGATTAATGGAGGGGAATTCTCAGATTATCCTGGAAGGTGGATTAAGCCCCTTTAAGCCTGCTGGCCTTGTATGATGGGGGGGACAAAGGGAATGGAGGGAGTGAGGGGCATCTTCCATAAATCTTGGCCTTTGGTGAAAATTGCCTGGATTAGCTCAGATTAAAGCTACAAGACTTTTCTGAGACATGTCTGAGTGCATGTGGTTTCCATTCCTGCAGGTATGGGGGATATGGCCGTGTCCAACTCCATCGGAAGCAATGTCTTTGATATTTTAATTGGCCTAGGCCTTCCATGGGCTTTGCAGACCCTAGCAGTGAATTATGGATCATATGTAAGTCCTACATTATTCTTATTTATTTATTTATTTATTTATTTTTAATTACCCAGATCTATTTAGGAAAAGAAAAACATCTAAAATTCTGTAGATTTTATTTGAAAAACCAGGTAGTTCCCTCTGTTACGATATGGGAGAAGTAGAAATTAATTGTCACTAGACATTTCCCATCCTTTCAAGGACAGAAGTCTGTGCTGAAATAAGCTAGCTCACTAGAGTGCACTGGATTTTCATACTCCTGAATATATTCCAAGTAAGAATGACCCTGTTTTTAATAAGGCAGAGGGAATAAACAGACAGGTGAAATATAAAATACAGATGAGAGCTGTAGGGCTTTTGGTAAGAAAAATTCCAGCATTACTAAACTGTTAACACACTGGAAAGTGAAGGAAACCGTTAAATAATTGGGTGTTTCAGAGCGTGACCATCAGCAGGAAACTCTACAGAGCTTTCCTGTTTAAGAAAAAAACTCTCCAACACCAATGAACTTATCCTTTACTTCCCAAGTGAAAAAAGAGCCAACCCCTGCCCCCAGAGTTGCTGCAAGGTTCCTTCTGAGAAGGAAAAGCAAGAGATGCCACACAGTTCTGGAGGGAAGTCGCTGTGGCTATTGCTGTTATCTGGACACCACTCAGTCAGCAGTGTAGGACAGAGGGAAGACTGTTGATTACAGTCACTGAGTGAATGCAAAGTTAAAAGACAGGAGAATCACAGAACTGTTAACCTCTGGAGGTTATCTAGTCCCCAGCCCTCTTCTCAAAGCTGGGTCAGCTAGAGCAGAATGCTTAGGACCTTGTTCTGTAGGGTCTTGAGTACCTCCAAGGATGGAGTCTGCTTTGTTGTTTAAGCACTCTCACAGTCAAAAAGCATTCTTATATTTAAAGGGATTTCTGTATAAAATTGTGTGGTTCCTCTTGTCCTTTCAATGGATATCACTCAGAAGAGTCTGGCTGCCCCTCCTCTCTCATCTCCCATCAGGTATTTATGCACATTTCTAAGATCCCCCTGAATCTTCTCCAGGCTGAACAGTCACAGCTCTTTCAGCCTCTCTGTATGTCAGATGCTGCCACCCCTTAAACCTTCCTTGTGGGCCTTCGCTCCAAGAAGTCTGTATGTTCCTTGTATTGAGGAGCTCAGAAGTGGACCAAGCACGCCAGATGTGAGCAGAGAAGGATCGTCTTCCTCTCCCTGCTGACAACACTTCTCCTGATGTAGCCCAGGATGCTGTTGGTGCTCCATGCCACAGGGGTGCATTGTTGACTTCAGCTTGGTGTCCACCGGGATCAACAGGTCTTTCTCAGCCAAGCTGCTTTCCAGCTGGTCAGCCCCATGCTGACATGTGGCATTACTCCTTCCCAAGTGCAGGGCTTTTCATTTCCCTTTGTGGATGTTAATGAGTTTGCTGCCTGCACATTTTCCCAGCCTGTCCACGTCCCTCTGTATGGCAGCACAGCCCTCCAGAGCATCAGCCACCTTCCCTGGTTCTGTATGGGCTGGGAACTTGCTGAGGCTGCTCTCTTCCCACCATCCAGTTGATTAAAAAAGACGCTAAGCAGTACTTACCCCTGGGGTAAGGCCCTAGTGACTGGCGCCCAGCTGGGCTTGGGGCACAGTGCCTCAGCTGGTTATCAGGCCATTCCACTGTCCACTTATCGGGGCTGTTCTTCCTCTGTTTGTCCCTGAGGATGCGTGAGAGAAATCCAGAAGCCTTGCTAGAGTCAACACAAACAACGTCTGCTGCTCTCCCCTCACCCAGCAAGTCCCCCTTGTCATACAAGGCTGTCAGGCAGGGTGAGCGGGATTTCCCCATCCTAAGTCTACATGTCTCATCCTTCATGTATTTAGAAGTGGTTCCCAGGATTATGTGCTACATCATCTTCCCAGGGATCAAGGTCGGGCTGACGAGCCTTTAGTTCCTCAGATCTTCCCTCTTCTTGAATATAGGAGTGCCATAAGAAAGCAATGCTGTAGGAATAAAATCCCTTTCTTTAATGAGCAATTTATCTGTAGCTCATCTATATTCCTGTGAAAAAGGATGAAAACGAGTGGCTGAACAGAAGCAGCCAGCTTCCATGGAGGCATAACAATATCACTACTGTTTTGCCCACCCAAAATGTCCATTGTACAGTGTGATCACATGGTTGGAAGAGGCAGTCTTGGAAAAAACCCCACAATTAGCAAAATAGAGTTTCCTCAGTTTTCACTTGCTGTTCCTGGATCTCTCTCCAAATCCTAGGGTAATTGGACTTTAAAACAACTTGGACTTTTCACCCACTTGTTATTAGTAATTAATTACTGAAGTATTACTAAGTTGCCAGCCAAGGCTGGTATCAGCTGGGTCAGGTGTATCTTGGTGACAGCGCCTAGAGCTCGAAGATGCTGGTTGTTATTCCAGGAGTGAGGCTGATGTCCCTGGCACCCAGGTCAGAGGGGGCAGCAGACGTGGAGCTCCAGTTCCTGAGGTCTGTCAGGCTGAGCCTTGGGCTTCTTGCGTGAGCAGGCCCTGCTAACCGCAGTGGGGCTCGTGGGCTCAGGCCAGCCTGGTTGTCCACTAAATATTGCTGTGAGCCAGAAGTACCAGGTAATTTCTGAGCTAATAGTACAGGATTTGGTACTGCTCCTTTGCTGTTTGGCAGGACCCAAATGTGTCTCTCTAGTATCTCCCCTAAAAGAGAACTCCTCAAAGCAAGGAGAGATGTGTAGAAGACAAAAAGGGCTTGCTTGATCATGATTACTTTTGCATGGTGATCCAAAACCATGATTGCCTCCCTAGAATGTTCAATGTAAGTGGACTGTGGCAAAGTTAAGCTCCTGCTAAGCTGTAATAACTTCTGTGGAAGCTGTTTTTAAAGTTAAACTTTAATGCAGAAGAGCCTCCTAGAAGCCCCCTCCAGCCTCGTTTTTCTGGGATTCTAAACACTCAAGGCTTTCTCCAGAGTATGGTCTATCTCTAGCATCATACTCTGTAAGATCTGTACATTTGTATCTTGTTCCAGGCTGCCTGACTCAGAATTCCCTGTGGACAAATTTTGTTCCCTGTTAATGCTGGTGTAAAGAGTTCTGCCATGTTACCGTGCAGAAAAGGAGAAGATTTGCTCCTTCTTCCCCATGGTGTGCCCTGGTGCTGTGTGCGCACGTGTGAGCGGCCTGGAGCCCTGTGATCGCGGGCATTCGGCGCCTTCTCAGCCGTTCGCTGAAGTGGCTTCCCGCGGAATCAGGACTTGTTGCTTAAACATGCTCACTCCATGGGGTAGTGTCTGAGGGGGGGAAAAGGCAGCTTTGTGATCTAACAGAATGAGTCAGGAAAAGAGCAAAAGGAGGACCTGTCAGAGAGACGAATGGGCTTGCTGGAGTCACAGTAGGTGAATGGCAGAACTGGAAATAAGCTGTGAATCTCTGGAGAGACGTCCCAATGCTGGGTTGCTAAATCGCATTTTGATTAAGTGCCTCTCTTCTGACTGCCCCTTCCCCAGCCTCATTGTCAATGGATGCTTCAGCTTAGTATTTATTTTATTCTTCCCTCCTTGTTACAAGAAAGGAAAGAAAAATCATCTTACAATTCTCAGGCTGCATCTTGGAAGCATCTGTCACCTGGTTTAGAGAAGGAGGTTTTCCTTCTGTATTCCTGCTTTAAATGAAACATTTTCCTCTAGGATGTGGGTACACTGCAAGTGCCTCACTCTTTGCCTTCAGCTCAGGTGTCAGTTCCAGAGTTCCTGGCTTGGACCAAGCCACCTCTCCTTTTCCCATCAAAAGGCAGATCTATTCAGGATTTAAACTTACCACATCAGATCCCTTCTGTTTTTACAATGCCAAGTCTCTAACCCAAGTATATGTTTATTATTTTAAGGGTTCTTGTTTCTGAACACTCATTAACGTCCAGGTACTAACTCTGCCTTCCTCTATGCTTCCCACTGGAGCTTCCATCTCCACTGCTCACTTGGCCACCCTCCTGCAGCAGCTCTGGCCCTCTGTTATGTACACGGCTTAATCTGGCAGGCCAGCAGGGCTTTTGGAGGAGAAGCAGCATCCCTCCGGACCTTTGACAGAGTTCACTTGCTCCTCCCTGCCAGCACTGAGTCCCGGACACGTTGCTGACTCTCTAATCCAGTAAGCATCATTCCCCAGTGCACCTGGCATATGCGGAGTGGGAGGACGCTTGCTCTGTATCTTCCATCCAGTTGCTTCCCTCTGGAATTTTTTCTTGCGTGTTAACCAGACGTCATCCAGCAGTATTTTAGAGAACAGGAATTACAGCCTAAGGATAAGCAGCCAGATTAATTTGATCACGTCAGCCTTTGGGAGTATAATCGTGTCAGTCCAATTTGCTCCTCTGCCTGATAACTTCAGCCAGTTTCAGCAAAATTTGACAGTACATTAGAAGTCTGAGAGACATGACATTCCTTCCGTGCAAACAAGCAGCTTGAGACAGCAGGAATAATCCCAATGCAATCGTTGTTAGGCATCAGAGAATCCGGAGGGAAGCAAATGCTTGCAAAGCATGCGTGGAGACGGGAATCATCACTGCTTTGCTCCTCGCTGACCAGTTGATTTTCCCTGGTTTAATTCCAAGGCACTAGGGTGAATGGTACATTAGGACAAAGCTGGCTCCCTGGCTTCATGGCAGAGAGATTATTGGGATGATTATACTGTGGTAGAGCAAAAGTGTCCCTGCCAAACCTCCGAGCATTACAGGAGTTCTCTGCAGCCATAGTTCCCGCATCTCCTGCGTGATACCCTGAGCGGCCACGTGCAGCTCTCCAGGTACGTACCCTCTGCAAAGTGAATCTGTGATACGGAACAAAACAGGGACACCTTCTTAGGAGTCTAAAAAGAGGTTTAAGAAGGAAATTCCATTTAAACACGCAGGAATGCAGGACCTGTTTGAAGTTCCAGTTTGCTGAGACGGCTGTCTCATGGCAAGACCTTGGGAATGCAGGATTTAGACTGAATTTCCACTGCCAGGCAGATACACTGAAGGAGAAGGATCCCCAGACGTACAGAAGACCTGCAGCTTTTTCAGCTGAGGGACTGGAAACAAAACATAGCCCTTCTGAAATTCTTTACTAGGGTAATTTCTGTCATATTTGGGCCCTGAAGCAAAACCAGTCTGGGTTTTGGCAATAGCTCCTTGTTTTCCCTTAAGCAGCTGCCAGAAAAGAACTTAAGAATAGAATAACTTTTATTTCCATTGTTTTTCCTCTGCTGTTTAGCTTCAGCCTCGGCTGCCACAGCAGCATGGGTATGGCTGGAGCTGGTGGCAGCATTCTTGCATTTGCTGCAGCAGCAGCAGGGAGGTCACCCCCCTCAAACTCTGACAGAGGAGGCTGTGAGCGTGCAAACCTTCCCTGCATGATCAGCCAGAACAGCATTCTTCTGCCTTGCTTCAGCCCCTAGGCACAAGCCAGTCCTCAAAGGGGAGTTTGGAAATACTGATTTTTTTCCTCCTTGCAGTATGAGGAAGTGCTTCATCTGCAGACAGTTTTCTCCTAGGGAAGAGGTATTTCCTATTCTTAAGTGAACAGAGGACTGGGCTTTTCCTTATATAATTAAGACAACTCCAGCTGAGACTCTTTTTCTGGTCGTTGCCAAAACCTGAAATTATCTCATCCCTTACTGTGAGTTTTGAATGTTTTGCTGCCCTTGTTTTCCCTGAACTTGCACATTTTCACATATCCCAAGGAAATGTATTCCATTGCTTCTTGCTGGAAATGCCACTCGTCTCATGAGAGGGCTGCTTGACTGATTTCTGCCCTAATTTGACAGATCAAGGACACGTTTTTCTTAAGCTTTTGTTTCAAATTTCAGAATCTTCTGAGCTTCTGTGCTCACAGTTAAAAGTCATGATGAGAGATGGGGTAGGCTATGGTGATTACCAGAGGAGTGGAATAGTTCATCAGTTATATCTGTATTTCCAGAGCTGTAGACTGATGGGAAATTTGTGAAACAGCAGCAGGTAGTCCAAAGTCAAATGCAGGAAAAGAAAGGGTTTGTCAGGAAGCTCATTTGGCTGAACTAGATTACACATCACAGCTGGAATTTCTGGAAGAAAAAGTGCAACTGTTTGAGTAAAAAAACGTTGCTGGTGAGCTCAAAGTACTGGAAAAGCTGTGAAGAATTCCAGATGTTTCTACTGAGACTTGGGAGGTGATGTATGCATGGCACCTCCCTGCCATGGGGCAGGCAGAAAAGGGACAGAAAGGGAGAGAAACACCATGAGAGAAGGGCTATAAAACAATCGAGAAGCGAATAGAAAACATCAGAAGGACAGTTGGAACAAATGGACATTGATGTAAGCCTGTTCCCAAAGCACACGTGCCCAGGGATGACGGGGAGATGGATTCCATAGATGGGTGCCGGGTGTAATTCCAAACGAACGGGACTTGCAGGGCTGTGGGGTTACCCTGTGCACACCAACGTTCCCGTGGAGTTGGCTTGCAGGGAGCAGTGCAGGGGCTCGGGCAGGGGCCCGCACGAGGCATCGCTCGCCTGGCACACGGGGTCAGGCTCCCCTCAGCAGCCTCTGGCACACTGGAAGGATCCTTCAGGTAAACAGAGAAGTACAGCGAGAGGAACGAGGCATACGTGAACCGTGGGGATTCTGCCTAGTTTGGACTTCACTCTCTCAAAACCACTGAGCAGCACTGTATAATAACCACTCATGGTTCTGTAGGGTCACTTTCTGAAGTAGGTAGATGCCTATTAAACAAATGTGGCAGGGCTGCCAGGAACGTTCTTGTTATTCAGGTTAATTAATAGCTCTTTGCTTTGCCCGGCAGGGGGAGCTGGGCTGGATACCGGGCCGGGAATGTTGCTAGTTAAACCCAAGCTGAGAACTGTCAACCGGGAGTGAAACTCCAGTGCTTGGTGCAGTAACCCTGCGAGGGGAACTTGGTGCTCACGCTGCAGAAGAGCTTGCCGTGTTTGCTTTGCCCACATAGGAACAGCATGACGTGTGTGGGTCTTACACTGGTAAAGCTGCCATAAATAATTAGCATACATTCTCTGCTTTGGAATAATCCCTAATGGCAGCTTTTATTCCCCTAAATGACCTCCAAGGAAGAGCCTTGCAGATAGTCTGAAGGAAGCAGCCCCAAACGCCTCTCTTTGGAAGCACTGTCCTCAGCGAATTAGACACAGAGACCTTTGGAATGCTCTGCTGGTTTTATGGAGGATGAAGTTGTAACTGAGAAGCAGCGTCTGCACTTTAGGTTAAATCCAGACATTTTCTGTGCTAAAATAATTCCGTCTTCTTCATTTGCTTCCTTTTCCTGTAGATCCCTTTCCAACTGATACATTTTATACTGACAGTTTTTACAGATACTGGCACTGGTCAAACAAAATTCCTGACCAAAATCCAGACAGGAATTTATTGTAAAATAGTATCTCTCTCTTAGCCAGCTGCTCTTCATTTGGGATAGCAGGGAAGGCGGCTTTAAATTTGTATTTTAGTTACACAGAGTTAGGGTAGGGTTTTTTGCACTTTATAATAAGTAAAATGGAAAGCAGGTTAGCTGTTACGTGTGGGCCATTCTGATGGGTGGAAGCAGCAGAGGAGGAGTGGATGCACAGGAATGACTGAGGCAGAGCGGGCTGGTCCATCTCTGAAGTTTACATTAGCAGTGGGATCATGACATTTTTCATCTTCAGTTATGCAGACAGTCCCAAAATCAGTCTTCATGCCCTGAAGCAATCCAAATCCTTCATTTCTTTGACCACTCTGGTGAGAATACTGTATTTAACATGTAGTGGCCATAGGAATATAATGGTCCTGCTGTCCTTCCATACCCTTACAGCATATATCCTAAAGAAATCCTCCAGTACCTTTCAGACAAAATGATCATCATGGCTGTAGCCTTTTTTATGATGTCAGCAATCAGTAGGGAAGGAAAATGTGCCATTTGTGTGAGCTGGTATTTTAACATGTGTGAAGGGAACAGCAAAGCTCAGGCAGCACGGATTGGTACGGAGTTCAGTGCAGGCGCAGAGTTTCAAAGGGTCGGGACTGATCATCCTTCCTGACTCTACAAGTCAGACTCTCCTGTCAGTGGTCCCTAGGGAGTGAACCTAAATCATTACTCTGGATTTAGGAGCAATATTGGGGTGAAAAAGATTCCCTGGCTGTGGTGCAAAATGATACAACTGCATCAGCATTCCTGCCTTCTTAAAATTGTAGTGCTGCTTGTCACATGAGCAATACGCACTTCTCTTGCAAATGGGATCCTTTATAGTCCAACTAGAAGGATGGGAGCACTGAGAAGCCAACCTTCCCTAGAAAGAGATCCCCTCCACACAGTAGCTCCTGGAGAAGTGCCTTGAGAGACTCCACTGAGTTCTCCCCTGATGATGCTGCAGGTGATGCTGTTTGAGAAGGTCATATAAAAATGCCCAAAAGCATAATGATTAAGTTCCCCAAGAGAAGGATGGAAAACCAAGGAGAAGTGTGGTCCTAGCTGAGAAGCAGGATTAGAGAGATGGCTTCACTCCCTGTAGCCTTCCTTTGTAACGTTAGGTTTATGTCTCACAAAAATCACGTTTTAAAAAGTATTTGGGCCTTGAAGACGCAGGTGAGTGCCTTAGGTTAGACTCCAGAGCCTCTAAAAGTGGCCGTTTAATGGCGTCCCAGCTTTGTGGACCTGCGTCTCAGTTCTCCTCTTGGACAGTGACTGTAACTGGGGCTCTGCCATGGAGACAGCTACACCAGAGCCTGTGATGTGCCTGGGTACCTTACACAGCCCTGCAGGCAGTAAGCTGTCTCTTTGTCTGATCTGCCTCAGTGCTAAATCATGTCCAGCCTGTGTTAGTGGGCCACGATGCATTGACACAGACAATTTTTCAGCACCTGAGGCTCTGGTTTTGGGATTACTGACTTGTTCCCTTCACCAAGAGGAGTAAGAGTAGGGAAGAAATAAGGTGAGAGTAGGGAAGAAATTAGCTGCTTGTGTGTGTCCTTTTTTATTTTCCCCCACTGTGAAGCATTAATTGGTGACTGAATGCAAGATTTCCTTTCCCCTGTTTGTTCTTACAGTACTTATATAGGAGTTAGTTGCTAAAAAGAAAATGTCATGATATAATAGTACAAGGGATGGGAAATGCTATCAGGACCTAAGGACGCTCCTCTAATAACGCTCCTTCTTTGGCAAAATAGGGAGTAGGCAAAGTAATCTGTGATTAAATGGTCGGACCTGGAATTTACAGCTTGCAAGCCACTGTTTAGCAAATCAGCAGTTTTGGATTATGGACATGTAAACAGAGAGGAATATTGTTGTTTGAAATTGTGAGATGGTTTGATAAACTTCCTTCTTTTACAGATTCGGTTAAACAGCAGAGGACTTATCTATTCTGTTGGTCTCCTGCTGGCATCAGTTTTTGTCACAGTATGTATATAGCCTTTTGTTCTTCTTTTCCAAAAGAGGGATTTTTATAGACATTTTCTTCACCTGCTCCTTTCTCACCTCCAGCTGAAATAGTGGTTGCAAAGTCTGTTGTTATGGGATGGGGTGCTCCCTGCTGTTGAAAGCTTCCCAAGACCTTGATCCGTCTCTTTGCAGGAGCTGTCACTCCCACAGGATGGCACTCCTACTTGTACGTTTTTCATGGGAGGAGCCTGGGAGAAGCATTAGTAATCATCAGTTATTTCTATGCTAGAGCTGAAGCAGGTCCCTTGATGCACGATGAGATCCATTCTCCTGTGAGACGAGCAGACAAAATGCTGAGCAGGTTGCTTGGCCCTCTGTAGGATCCTTCTGAAATACAACACACAGTCCAGAAAAAACAATGCCTGACAATGTTTCTGTTGAAATCAGTGCTTCGTGTTCCCTGACCTTTCCCAGAAATGATAGAAGAGGAATGATGTGACATCTTCCAAATCTTGAAACCGGGGGGGCGTCCTATGCAACGCACACCAACACAATTCCCACACACACAAGACTTTAATCTTTTGTGGGAGCAAACTATGCAAAGTCAAGCAGTCTTAGACTGTGTGGCTCTAGATTGAGATGCAGAGGAGCACGTGAAGCATTTTGAGTTAAAAAAAAAAAAGGAACCTGGCCTGGAAATCCATTTCTGATTGAATTAAATGGGATTGTTCTTGCCAAAATTAAATTCACTGCAGAAACTTAAGGTGAGGTGATGTAAGTCAGGGTGGCTTTTGTGACTGCTGCACTGATTTACTTGGGCTGTGGTTTTCAGCTCACTTGCTGCAGTTTGGGATTGCTTCTAACTAATCATCATCAGTAAGGGGGCAGCCCTCCTTTGGCTCCTGTAGCTGAGAAGGGGATTTACCACTTTACTGAGAATGTTCCTGGTGTGGTGGCTTACTCTCTGTTTATTGTAGGTTTTTGGTGTCCACATGAACAAATGGAAACTGGATAAGAAGCTAGGGTGTGTGTGCCTTTCCCTTTACGGCATCTTCCTGTGTTTCTCCATCATGACAGAATTCAATGTTTTCACTTTTGTGAACTTGCCAATGTGCAGAGATCACTAACGCAGGTGGCAGACTGTCGGGAGGAGCTTCCTTTTTACCTGTGCAATACAAGCCACGGCTGGCATCTCCTGGATGCAGTGCACCTCCAAGTCGTGACCTATATCCTGTTCACTGTTCATAGAACCCGTGGCCCCATCTAGGTTTGTCCTCTCCCTGGCCCCCACAGCCTGGAACAATCCTTCATCGATGTGAAGAGTTCTTTTCAACATTCATGTGATTTCCTAGCTCAGTTTTTGAACAGTGTGACTGGGACTCAAGATGAACTGGCTGCTAACTGGCGTTAAGCCAGTCAAAACTGGTCTGCTACAACTCCTTTTTTTTAAGTTATTTGATGGAAGACTAATTAATTTATGACTTAAGACTATTGCTATGATGCAGAAGAGGGTATGTCATATGGAGGTTGACTTTCAAGAAGAATCACGGGAATTTTTTTTTGGTTGTGGGGGGTGTTTTTTTGTTTGTTTTTAGTTTTTAGTTTGGGGTTTGCAGGGTTTTTTGTTTGTTCGGGGGTGGGGGTGTTGTTTTTGTTCTTTTTTTTTTTTACTTGCCAGAGATCAACGTCCTCTCTTGCATCTTCTCCTTCTGAGTGCTGGGTCTCCTGTAACAATCCAAAGGCCACAGGGCAGTGTAAAATGGAAATGCAATTCAAGGTACTCAGCATAAGAATGGATAAAAGAAGATTGTCAAGGGAAAAACTGATGACTTTTTACTATAAATAGTTAACCTTGTACAGGTGTGATGAGGAATGCAAGCTAAATGTGGATTCAAAGGGTAAATACTGCTACCATTTTACTATGAATGTTGGAGTTTTATTACCAGGGTGTTTGTTACTTCCAAGCAATAGTTTGATCGCCAGCCCAGGAGGGCTACCAAGGAGGTGTCCTGGTTTTTAATGGTCTGCATGTGGAAATGGAAGGTCAGAACTTTCTCTGCTTCATCAGATTCCTTGTTTTGGGGGGATTCAAGAGCTCATGTCTTACTCGTTCTGAGAAGGACGTAAGTACATGTCAAAACTTTTCTAAATGAGTTACAGACACTGGTTTCTGTAAGAGGAAAGAGGCATATTTTGCACATAGTTACTGAAGTCATAATTTGCCATTCTTTAAAGAATACACTGGACCTGGCCAGATACTTGTTGTCTTAAGCAGTTGAACTTACCTGGTAACAGATCGTGTGGATTCATCAGCCTTCCTTTGGGAGGGAGGAAGACACGGACAGAGATGGCACGTTTTAAAATGTGGAATATCTTTGATGCAGACTCGCTCACAGATCTTAAGTTATTGTGAAAGTTTTAGCTATTCATTGTTCCAATATCCCTGCTAGATTTTGTATAATTCTGTATTAATATGCAGGCAGATTCCACCCCCTGAGAAACACCATCACTGCTTCATTTGTATGTATTGATACTGTGGGTTCTTGCCACTGCAACTCTTGTATTTACTTTAAGCACTGATCACTTCTGATCCATTTGGTATGTTTTTTTCTCTTGTATATGTTCTACTATGAAATGTATTAAGAGACTGCCAGCTAGGTGAATGTTTTTGTCTATGGTACAAACAGTGGCAAATAATAGTAAAGGTACAGCAAACCCTACGTAACAGAAAGAAAGGAAAAAAACTCGAAACGCGAAACCCTAAAATAGAGCAGGAAAAGAAAGAACTCCAGTTTAAAAGAAAAAAGAAGAGAGCCGCATTCACAGACAAAAGGCCAATTTTTATTTCATTTGCACTTTTGGAAGTGATTTTTTCAGTCTGATTTTCTTTGGGCAAAATGTTGTAAATGAAAATATTTACACCCTATGGTTTCCATTCAGCTCAGCACCTGGTTTTCTTTCTTTGTTACACCAAACACATGGAGGCACTGGCAGCTCTTGCACTGGGCGTGGCAGTGAAGTCCTGTGGAAAAAGCCATGTCCCGTTGTCCTCGCTCGGGGAACAACGTGTGCCGGTGGATCCCTGGCAAGAAGAAGGAAGGGTCCAGGGACAGGCAGGAGAGAGAGTCGATGCCATGCCTGCATCGCCATTTTTCATCCTGGAAAGCGATTGTGTTGCTTGTTGAGCTCTGCAGCTGTGGTTTGAGCAGCCTTCTCGTACCTGTGCCCGCGGGACATCCCCTTGCGTTAGGAAGCCCACTGTACCTTCCTGTTGTTGGGTCTTTGTTTCTTTTGTTTGTTGTTGTTAATGAGATGAATAATAATAATAACAACCACTAAAATGCCTAAAATACTTCCTTAAGTCAAATGATGCTTGCAGCGATGTGGCACATGTCACTAAAGCCACCCCACAAACACGCAGCTCCACTCTCATAGCGAGATGCAGTTGCTCCTAAGCAGAGTGCGTCCTTGCTGATAAGGGGAAGGAAAAAAAAGGAGAGAAGTTCCATATCGGGGCCTATTATTACTTCTATTTTGAATATTTATACTGCTGCTCCAATGGAGCCAGTTGGATCTATTTCTGCGAAATAGCCATTACCTATCCCATGGCACAAAAACTGCACAAGTGTTTTTTAGGAACTTTTCCTACTGGTGTGCATTAAATACTGTAGTAATTGTAGTTTTGTGTTGTGTGTAAAACCTGAAACACCTTGCTTTGATACTTGTGTGCGTTGCCAGAATGTTCTGCAAGCCGCTTGTTCCAAGCAGAAGCACAAGGTACTTGGAACTGCCGTTGCCTGTGCCACAGATGAATTGATAAGCACGTCCTAGAGCGATGCTTCCTGCCAGATGTGCTCATGATTTGCAGCGTAACAGTCAGGTCCAGGCCTGGTTCGGAAGAGAGCAGACCGACTGAATGTGCACATTCGTGTTAGCGGTGCTGGAGAGAGCGCGCCTCTCACGCATGTCAGCACGGTCACAACCTGTGCAAAAGGCCCCAAAGCGAAAAAACAGCAATTTTTGGCATCCTTCCTGTACGCCGTCTCCAAAAGTTGCGTGGACAGTTCTATTCCGTCGCAGTGCAGACTCAGAGCTTTACTGGGTCTTGCAGAGGACTGAGTCTCCCAGGGGTTCTCTCCTCCCGAGGTTGGACTCTGGAGGACAGCCAGCGCCTGGCTTCAGTGTCCCCGTGGGAGGCTCTGCTGTGCCCGTGGCTGCCCCAGCTGCGAGCCATCGCCGGGATGCAGGGCCTCGGGAGCCAGCCGGGCTGGCACAGCCGCTGGGGGCTGGGGGTGGCTGCTCCAGGGGGGAAGGCGGGAGCTGAGGGGCTCTAAGGCCCAGGGTTGGGGGCTGCAGGGAGCCACCAGTGAAGCTGGGTTGTGTTGGGTTTTTTTAGCGTGACCGTGATTCATTTGCAGTTTTAATCTTCTGAAGGCAAGGGTCACCTTCGCGTCTGAGGCTGCTCTGGTTTTTGGACCGGTCAACTGTTTTTGTTTCCATTCCTAGCAGTTGCAGACGATCTTTAATGAGTATTTCAAAGGGAGATTAAAGAGCCTTTTCCTCCATGGAGAGGCTTCACTGCAGTTCTGACTTTGACTTAAGTATGTGATCCTTGGCTGGCTTCAGATCTGCTTGACATGGATGGCCTTCTTTTGACAGTGGTTCAAAGGCAGAATGATAGGATACGGAATGATAACAGACGGTTTTAAGACATGCTAGGGAAAGCTGCTTTTGTCCCTACCAAAGGTCAATTTTTTACTTGCCTTCCCCCCGCCCCCCGCCCCGGCTTTTTTTTTATTTTTTGTTTTTCATGTGCTGCACTTTTTGATAGACTTTTTCTGTGATGGGAACACCAATCTGAAATGTGTGCATGGGAGATTTTCGCTTGCATAATTTGTTGGTTTTGCTGTGATGTCACTTGCATGCCTAGTTTCCAGCTCTCTGTCCTCAGCTGTGTCACTGAAATCAATGGATTAGCTTTGGATTTGTGATGGTGGTGCTCGTGGAGAATGAGGTGCAGGACTGGCATTTTTTCCTGACAACACAAATGAGGTAGAATGGCAGTCTAGTCTAGAAAACAACAACATTCAAGGCAGGTGGAGCAACCTAAAGGTAGCATTTAATACCCTGCTGTCAGAACAGGGATTTTTCTATGTCTTTTCCAAATAGCCCTATTGATACTTGTGAGATAAAATGTGAATTGAATATTGTTGAATAACTTTTTAGAAAACCATAGCTTTCTGCTGATTGACAAATGTTTCTTATATTAAGATTTTTTGGAAACTCTAATCCTTTCAATTAAAATTCACAGAGATGCAATAGTGTGAGGTTTATCTATTTCTGAGTTACACCACTGGAGCTTTAAACTTGTTTAAAAATACACTTTAAAAATCAATCTCAGTGGACCATGCTTACATGGATTCAGTTCTGCCTTGTACTTACCAAGTTTCACTTAATCAGAAGCCACTGCAAGTTTCTCTAAAAGAGACTTAAATCCAGGTAAGAATGTCCCTTTTAGGTTGGTACAACTTTAAGTCATGAATCAGTTTAAAGCCATGGTTTTAAGGAAAGCAGTGGACGTTTGAGTATTTGAAAGACCTCAGCCATTTCAGCTTTAAGGAGCTGCAGAGTCTGAGTGTGCTGAATGGATGTACCAAGCAGAATGCAAGGCTTAGTTTCAGGAAGAGAGTTTTCAGTATTCAGGGACTTGAGTGAAATCTGACCTTTGTGAAACCGGGGGCAGAACCCCAGTGACTGTTGTCGGGTCAGTGATGTGTTTGTAGCAGTAAGTCCTGGAAGGGATGGGGACACTGTATTTTTTGGGGTGAGTGACCTTTTTTTTTCTTACCTGAAAAGATAAATGACTATTAATTAATAAGACCAAGCACCTTTAAGGGAATTTACATGAATATTCTGTTAGCACTTACTGGCCTCAAATCTGAAGCACGGTTCCAAAATGCATCTACTTCTGCCCAAACTGCTTGGACTTGTCTGGCTGAATCTGCAGAATCAAGCTTGGTGTGGACAAATCCCTGCCTTTTGGATAAGTTCACTTTATTCCTGGGAAAGCGATAGGGTGAGAAATGGCAGTCTGTTTCATTGTGCCCTGGGGATGTAAATTGGGTAGGGAATCAATTATTTGCTGGCCTGAAAACAGTCTGTCGTCAAGGCCAAGTTATCCAAGTTTGGGTAGAAGCACCTAATTTCAGGAAGGCTTCTAAAAAAAGCACAGTTTTTTTAAAGCAACATGTTTTTAAATGTATTTATGTAGCACAAATGACTTTATTGTGGTATTTTTTAGATAGGTTTCTGTTTTTCTAATAGGCTTGCAGAACAAGTTTGAAACTCTCCACACCAGACCAACCTGACAGAAATCTTGTCAGTGTAATCTTTGTCTGCCAGGTATGATTTGAATGGTGCTAAAAGTCAACGTGATGATTTTACAGCAGCAAAGTAACATAACGTTTTTATTGCCAGCTGAGGAAAAACTCACCTCCGTATGCCTGACCCTGTGAGGATGTTGGTAGTTGATTACAGCTCCCGTGTTGAGCATTCGTCGCTGAGGTTTTCCACTGGCGTGCCTGACAAGCAAAGCAAGACCTTGGGTTCCCAGAGGAGCAATGCCTGCTGCTGAACATTTTGTCCTGTAACGAGAGGGGAGGGCCGCTGGAGCGCAGGCCCCTTGGCTACTGGTTACTGCTGCCAGTGCTCCTTTTCCGTAGCAGGAGTATGTATTTCCCTGAGGACCGAGTCTTACCTTAGCTCTGGTCAGTGTTGCTTTTGGCTGATAAATGCTGGAGCAGGGGAGGCAGCAAGGGCTCCGTTCACGTTACATGTGTAGAGGCAGATGTTGGGTGGCAGATGCTGTGTCACAGGACGACTTTGGATAGAGCCTGTATAAATGTTGGGACACTCCATGAAATCTTTCCCAAGAGCAGACATCCCGGTACACCCAGCACCCGCCTGCTTGCTTCCTTATTTTATCTTGCTCCTTGTGTTGCCAGGATTTGGAATTTTGCTTCCACTTTCTCATAAGCTGCATCCCTCTGGCTTTGAAGGCTGAGCCACGTCCTGCTTTCTGTAGCACAGAATTAATGCCCTGGGCTAGCAGAAATAGTGTGCAGGCTTTGATCCAGTAAGCCGATGGGAGAAAATGCAAGCAGATCCTTGCTTGGCACACCAGCCTCCAAGCACCTGACTCCGAACAGCACAAGCTGCCTGCCTGGAAAGTGCCCCAAGCCACTGGGATAATCAGTCTCTGCCCAGTACGTGGGGACACTTTCAGTGGGATGTGTTTTCAGAGGCTCTTTCAAGGGAATTTAGCACGCTGTGCAAAGATGTGCATTGTACAATAAATATAATTGCTCTAATTAAGGGATTCTAGATCTGACCTGGGCCTTTTACACTCTGTGAAGCCAGATTATACTACAGGAGTTTCACTGAGGGACTCAGTTGTAAGTTCTTGTAATTCATAGGCAGGTTTTTAGTGTTGTTTTTTTTAAATGTATGAACACAGATTTTTATTCAAGCAAAATACAACATTTATACGTATATATGCACTTTACCTAGTAAAGTATATGTGTTAACTGTTGTTAAATTGAAGCCCTGTGGTAACCAGCTGTTTCTGCAAAGGAATAAATTCTTATCATGGCAACTCCTAAGATGCTATAAGTGTATGAGTATTTAAGACATTCTTACACATATCTATTTATAAACTCAAGCAAAGTTTTTATTTGTTTTAGCAAGGTATTGTGAGTGGTGCATGGCAGTTGCCTATCTGTAATATATTAGGTCAAAAGCTTAAACATCTTACCTGTGTACATTCAGTAATATTTCTAATTATTGTTAGTCGTTTGAAATTCCAGTTCTCTTGCTGAATATAAAGTTAGCTTTGGGGAAAAAAAAAAAAGAGCACGCACGAGACATTGAGGAGGTCAGAAAGTTCTGCACCGCAGTATTTATGCATTTTATTTATTTATTTATCAAACACAGAGTGCTGAGCCCCTGGTTCAAGAAAACGTTTCCCCATGCTGGCAGAAGATTTAGGAACTTAATTTTGGTCCCCTCCTAAAGCTAATGCCAAGTTTCCCTGGATCAGGGGCCAAGCAGACTAAGCTATTTAAAGCATCATGCCATCCTTTTAAGTGGCCACAAAAAGGGGTGAGACCTTCTCAAATGCTTCTTGTAACTTCTATTAGTAGAGAAGCTGAGAAATGCTGAGAGATCCAAGGATGCTTCTGCAGCTGATCTGTAAGAGTAGAAATATATAAATAATAAATTCTCCTTGCACTTTTAGTATTTGTAATATCACTGTCCCAAGATACCATTTGCAATAATCAAAATTCACATTTCATAAGCTACCCACAAGTAGATTTTTTTTTTATAATTATTTTTTAGAGCTTTTTTTAGTTCCCCCTTTCCATTAAGAAAGTAATCTTCCTTTGGCTTTTTTCCC
>VZTE01000966.1:63265-73930 GCA_013397775.1 Eulacestoma nigropectus | reverse complement strand
CCCCCCCCCCCCGTTCTTTTTAACAGTAAGTGATTGGCTCTGGTTAAATGTGAAGATCCCCCTAAACCAGGTGTCATGTGCCAGCAAATGCTTGGGGGAAGCCGACGTTTATTGTCCCAGCTTAATGACAGGGTTGTTCCCCTTTACAGCAGGCAAGGACCTCCCACCTTGAACTCCTTCGGCAAAAACGGGCCCACCACTCACAAACACAACGCTCCCCTATTTCCACCACACTGGTTTGGTTTCAGGGGGGTCAGCAGATCTCCAGTGTAGGAGAGTATATCACATCATCGCTATCAGTGTGGATACAGCAGGGAAAATACAACAGCAACGATGGAGTCCTTTTACAGACAGTGTATTGGGGGCGACTGGAAGTCTTTATTTTGCCAGCTTTTAAAGACATGGGGGAATTTTAGATCAGGAAAGAAAAAAATGGAAGGTAAAGGCTGATTGCACAAAGTACAGCCTCAGTCTTTCATGAAGGTTTGTATAATGTTCAGGTTTGGCATAGAGTGAGCTCCCATATTCTGTTAAGCATAGAGTCCAGCTGAGTTGTTCATCCTTGGTTCTCAGAAACAACCTTTTTCTTTCAAGTTTCTCACTGCTGTGTCAGGACCTCTGAGCGTAATGTGCGTTTCTGTATCACGGAACTGCCTTGTGAAATTGCTTAGGTGAAGTGAGCAAGCACATGGATTGAACCACAACAGGTTTTTGAAAGAAGCCAAAGCAAGATGTTAGTGTAATAACTTTGTTCTGATGGATTTTTTTTTTTTTTTTACTGGGTGCCAGAAGCAAAGGACACAAAGTGTGATTCTGTAATCATGCAGCACCAGTGGAGACCAAATGCAAGTGAGAAGAGTATGGCATCACAAAAAGCTGTCTGTTGTGTAATTCAGATACCGGCAAGACAAAAGTTTCACAGGGGTCGCATGTACATGACGGTTTGCCTGGTGCTACTTGATCTTTGCAGCCCTTGGTCTTTGATCAGGAAAGGTGAGAAGTACTTTGTCCCTTTCTCAGGGAGAAGGGAGAGAGATGCCTAACCCAATGTCTCCGACTCTTACCCTGGCTGCACAGGTGTGCAAGTAGCAGTCTGTGTACCTGAGAGTTCACTGGTGTGCAGTGAACTTTGCAGTGCACTGAAGATTTAGGGATAAATTTCAGTTAGTGTTCCCTTGAGGAATAGTGTGATTGACTTCACTATCTCCCCTTGTAAAGCTGAGAATCCCTACTATGCAGGCAGGGATGTACTACGTGTGTGAGATTACTAATGGAATGTTACCTTCACCCTTGCATCGAATCTTTGTTTTCCAGACTGAAACCATACTAGGAAGATGTTTGTAAGGATCTGGGCTTTGTTTGATTTTTTGCTGTCTGTCAAAGTCCTGTGCCATATGAACCCCTCCTGGCAAGGTGTGGCAATGGTTTGGGTGTTCCTCTTGCTGGTGCATCCATCGGAGCTTCAGCCAGTGGGACGTGTGGGAGGGCAGGAGTGGTGCTTCCAGCGGTCCCAGACACGGGTGTGTGACAAGCAGTGGAAGGGTCACTCCTGCCGAGCACTTCCGCACAGGCCTGGCAGTGGGAATTGAGACACAGGTAAATCAGGATTCCACAGACCAAAAAGGTGCGCAGACAGACCTGTTAATCCTTGAGTGTGCTGCACAAGTTTTAGCCCCTTCCAGCGTTTTTTCCAAGCCAAGCCCAAACTGTCGTGTGTACGTGGTGCCATGCCAAAGGCAGCCAAGCTCAGCACCCACGGTCAGCCTGGCATCACCAAGGCGTGTGGGGACAGCCCCAGGGCCAGCACTCTGTCTGGGGGTGGTATTTAAATCATTTCAGGGCCCAGCAGTCAGCTGTTCAAGATCTGATAATTTCACGGAGCTGTAATGGAAAATTTGGGTTTGTGCTGTTGCTGAAGTCTTGGGCTGCTGGATGCGATCCCTGCTGTGGCTTGTCCTAAAACAGACGGCCGGGACCGTGCCAGTCTGAACCATGGGCGCGGTGAGTTCTCTGCTTTGCCGTACAGTCACAGCATCCAAGCTGCAGGAAGCACAGCAATAAAAGTGTCTGATCAGAGCACCTTTTGTTTGATTTGGGATCAAACGACACTGGGTCCCTTATCTCTGGGCAATTCTGTGATGCTTCTAATCATAAGGAAGAAAATGTAGGTGGATCTGAGTGCAAATGTACATATGATGTATGTTCATTTACAACCAGCCAGAAAGCAAAATAAGCAGTGGTTTCTAGTAATATATAATTCTACTCAAAATAGCTTTTTATTAAGTCAGCTTAAAAGTGTTAAAATGGTGGAGCCACAGACAAAACATTTGTTACCTTTTGAAATGAGTTGCAATGGTTTTGTCATACTTGTACAAGTGTTATAAGGTCAGCCTTTCTGTATGTTTTACAACTTTCTGTAGAGTAGTCTTCTATGCATAGCTGTTCCACTTGCCTGTGTAAGTTACAAATCTAACAGAAATGAAAGCATGCAATTTTTCTCTGTTTGCTGGTAACCTATGAAATTAGAAACTTGTATTTCTGTGTTTTTAATGTGTTATACTATAAACAAAATTCACAGCGCTATTGTCTATGGAATATCAAAAAGTTTTATTAGAATGAATTACTTTAAATGTTTTGTCAATTGATTTAATAATGTGTCAGACATCTACACTAAGACAATATAATGTTTATCAATAAAAATATCCTCTCTTTGTACTAACTTAACACTTCAGGGTGTGCTTCAACATAGGAGTAGAGCACCCCTGTGGGTTCCAATCCCAATGATTTATTAATTTTTGGCTTAATTTTGAGAGTACTTTATGCCCCCCGTTTGACCTGAGCATTGGATTAGGGAGTGAAGGAAGAAGAAAAAGAGAGTTTTCGTTCTTTGTATTACCTGTGCCACTGAATGTGTGTTTGCTGTAAAGGTGTGTGCACCACAGCAGCTCCTTTAGAAGCCATCCAGTACATGTAGGAATCTGTCCAGAAACAAACACTGCGGGAATTTTATTTGTTACTATACAAAGAGTCCGATTCTGCTCTTTTACAACAGTACAGATCTGAAATTACTGCACTGGCGTTAGTTAATCTCTCCTAGCATAGGGAAGTGGGAGTTGATTGTCACTCTCTCAGCTGGAGGAATCCGTGCCTGTGCCTGCTCAGCCACTGACAGCCGTGGTGATGAGAGCCAGTCCTCCCTCTGAAGCAGCTCCTGGAGTAAAGTTTTCAGTAACGCTTGGAATAATAGTGAGGGGGCGGGCAGCTTCCCTTAGAGTGCTGCAGAGCACTTGTGGGCAGGGCTGGTCAGAAGCCCATGCTTTGAGAGAGGGAAGTACTTGTGCTGCTTTTCCACTCTGCACCAGCTAGGGAGCTGCAGTGTCCCCCCCAGCGCAGCCTGCCCTGGTGACAGGATGCTTCTTCTCCTACCTCGTCCCCTGGGACACCTCAGCTGACCCTCCTCCCGCTGTACTTTCCCCGAAGGAAGGGCTTGAGCTCCTGGAATGAAAAGGCGTGTAATTGGGTCTGGTTGCCTCACCTTTAATCACTTTGACTTGTGTCTTTGTAACAGCCGCTGACAAAAGGATCTGTTTCTTGCGAAGTACCCGCTATGTCTCCAAGAGGCAGTGCTGTGTCTTAGGCAGGTTATTTACACGTCCACAGCTCGTTCCAGGTGCAGAGGAGTCCTGCAGTGCAGAAAAGGCACACATGCTGATCCTGCGCCTCTGTCCACGAGCACGGGGATGAGGTGCAGCTTTTGATGTTAATGCAGGAAATGTCTTTGAGCAGTGCCAGCCCAGCAGTTGTCTTGAAAATATTTTCTATTGGTGTGATTGTTTGCTCTCCATCTCTGTGTGCTTGCAACCCAAAGCATATGTTGGAATCCCTACAGATGCTCCATCTCTGTAGATACTTCCCCATGACTGGTTTTCTGGTTCAAAGATAATCTTGCTTCTCGTCACAATTTGGTGCAGCTCCGGTTGGCTGTTGGACTCTGAAGATATTCTCACTTCCTACCCCCTGCCACGGTGATATGCCAAACATGCATATTTTTTGATTCTGCCTTGTGATTGCTTCACTTTAGAAAATTTTTATGTCACTTACAGCCTGGAAAGTTAGAAATTGGTTTTCAGAGATCGGGCGAGTAATTGAATTTCTAACCACTTTCATTAAAATTAGGAAAACCAGAGCATGAAGGCAAGCCATCGTTGCTTTCACTGGAGTGGATGTGGATGAATGTGTATTCATATTCATGTATTCACTTTTGCTTTTTTAGAAGCTTGTTTCTGTGTTGCCTTCGCAGTTATTCTTCAACCATCACAACAACCTGACTTAGCAGAGATGTGAATTCTTAGTGCAGAACAAAAAACCTGAAGGATCAGAGCAAACGTATAAACCGGTTAAAAGAAAACTAACCCTCCTCTCCCACATGACCATCTTAAATATGCAAAACTAGAGCACAAATCCTGGGTTTTTTCCCCTTTGGAGGTCACTTCTAGCTTGCTTCACAGAAGCCTGACTTGTGTCTTTGCCACCCCAGAAGTTACTTGCTTTGAAATAATACTTGCAGAGAAAAGAGATCTGTTCCCTGTAAATTGCAGATAAAAATCTCCCTCCAGGCTCTGCCCACTTGATTTTAACCTGTTTATTCCAACAGGTAGAGTGTGCGCATGCTGGGCAGGACGTGGGGCTGCTTGGCATCCCAAAGCAATGGGGTTTTGCACTGCAGGAAGGCTGAGGCATTTCCGTACAGCTCTCGTGCACACCTCCCAGCTCCAGGTGAGACTTCCCACCTGGGGCTTCTCCCCATCTTTGCACGGGCATGCTAGGACATGGACATCCTAGACATGCTAACCACACCCTGGAAAACAAAAAGCTCTTAATCGTTAGAGCTTTTAGTGCCAAAGTAAAATTGTTCTGCTGCCTAACACTGGGCAGCCTCCGGGTTGCTGCTGGGCTGCACAGCTCCTGAAGTGCAACTCCCAGTCTCTGGCGCTGGGAGGTGGATGCACTTAGGTACTCCCAGCACAGTGTGCTTGCTGGAAAGCTGAAGCAAAGGCTGTGTGTGGCCATGCCTTGGGAGAGCAGCGTGGAGACGCGGCACTTGGGATGAGCTGCAGGTATGTTGGCTTTGCGTGGTTTTCCGCCCTGCTGCAATGGTGATCAGCCCTCCGGGCACAGCTGAGCATCTGCCCACTTCCCGTCCAGCTGCCTCGAGCAGGCTGCAGCATTCAGAGAGGAGGAGGAGGAGGCTGATCTTCAGCCTCTGGCTGTGGGGAACAAACAGCTCTCTCTTTACAGTGCCAAGGAAATCGCTAGAGAAGAGTAGCACAGAATAAACAAAAACAATTGAATACCACAGCCTGGAGAGAGCAGGTGCAGTGAAACCACTTCAAACTGTGCACACAAGAAGATTTTACAAGTGAGCCTTTAAAGAACAACTGGGGAAAAGAAAAAGTGGCATAATTAATGTATCAGCTGCAGTGCAAATGTCTCAAACAAGCAACATTTTAAAAAGAGAACTCTGCTTTGTGTGTGAACTTAAATCAACACTTGTCCTGCCTGAAATTCTTTTGTGCTGACTGCAGGGAGAGCTTGGATTTTAGAAGTGTATTTTCTAGTGTTGCAGAGCAATGCCATCTAGGGCATAGAGCCTTACAGTTACCAACAGGAATGCTATCAACCTTAGTGACAGAGCTTCCTGGATTGAATATTTATAAGTGGTTCATCACATCTGCATTAGGCCTGTTGAAATTTGCTCATTTTCAGTATCTGCGTCCAGTTTTCTGGGCTATGCTCAGTGTCAGATACTAATGGATTGTTTTGTCTCGACTGGAACATAATGAATTTCTGGATAGACCTTATTTCCTCCTTAAATCCTCTCAGTAGCTTTCATCCGTGCAGCACAGCAGGGATTATCGATGGTCTCTCTAATCTTCAGCTACTCGAGGAATCCGCCGGGGCTGTGGTTAGAGCTGCGGTACCACTCGGGCAGTAGATTAAAATATTAAACCTAACAGGCCAGATCTTGTCATCCTCACTCAAAGCTACTTACTGTGTTGTTGAGGCTCTCCCATTCAAACCAAGCTGCCTGTAGCGTCCTGGTCTGCGTTAGCTGAACACCCCCCAACGACCTGGCCCGGTCACAGCTCTGTCCTCACTCCTGGCTGATGCAGCTCTCTCCAGGCTGAAGATGAAGTGCCAAATACAAGGTAACGATCTGCTGGGTTTGGTGGAGGCCTGTGGCTGTAATGACTTACCAACCTGGACTCACGGGTGTTAAATTTTATGTAGCAGCTCTTCCTCTTGCTTCCTGCCATTTGAATTCATAATGCTTGGCCTTTCTAGGGAAGGGTAGCAATATTTGGTGGCACTTCAGACAAATACTGTTTGCCTCTGCAATGGGTTTTGTTCTGTATACATGGATTTGCTCCCCAGGAGAGAATAGCAAGTGCTTTACCTCTCGAACCAATCTCAGGACATTCTTCAAACTCCCAAGGCTGCACACCAGGTTCTAGACCAGCCAGCTTCTGCCGGCGTCTCTGAGAGTTACGTTTGCAGCTGACCATCCTCAAGTTACTGGTCTTGTACGACCTCGCTGTTCTTACAAGCAGCTCCAAACCGAAGGCAAAATACTTGACTACGACTTGAAAGCATACTGGGAAATGTTGGTACTTTCACTAATAAACACAAGAGCTTTCAATGTAGCTGCAGGAATCCTTTCCCCTCCCCTGGAATAATGGAATTCTTGTTGCTATCTGAGCATAGAGGGGGCCTGATTCTCCTCCAGGTTCGTAGTGGTCTGGTTTGGCTGCCAAAAGGTAATAAATAAAGCAAATGCCTGCTGCCACCTTTGCGCAGCATTGCCTGTGGGCTCTCCAATTCTGGGGAAGGGTTAGATGTTAAAAGTATTAATTAAGAAGCATAAATTACATTAGTAATTAAATTTTTGTAGGGTCTAGTTAAACAGCGCACTGCTAAAACGTGATGCTGAAGTTACAAATAATTGGTTCATCACAGTTCTCCATAATGACCTGTTATCCCATAAATTGGTATGGTGTTTGTCACTCCTCATTATCACTGGAGATGTGGAGCACAGATGACTTGATTTAGAAAACAATTTTAAAGCCAGGCTACAGACACTGTCTTTTTCCCTCTTCAGTGTAAAGATAAAAGGATGAATCACAATCATTACTTTCCTGCAAGTTAAGACAGCTGTGAGAGAAAGACTGGAAATATCAGCCTGGTTTTTTTGAAGGTGATGAGAGCGTGCTGGTTTTTGCCAGGACTCTATCCACCATAATGAAGGCAGAGGCTGGTTTACTCGGTAGCTGGTACTTCCGAGTCCAAACTTGGATCAACTCGAGCAGCTGTGCTTCAGTGGTGGGTGAGAGACAGCAATCAGTGATGCTGAACTCGGGTGGACTGAGGAAGTCCTTATCCAAACACAGATCCTACCACCGCTTCTCTCCTACCCACACAGTGTCACCTAAAAAAAAGATACATGTTCAGCAGTGGGATCAGAACATGGCTCTGATCATTCCCAAGTTCCTGACGATTACTCACAGCTAGTGTCTGGCAGTCGTCATCTCCCTTGACAGAGATCTCATCCCTACTGCCATGTTACTTTGGCTCGGGCTGTAGGGAAAGGAGTAGCTTTTGGCAGATACACAGCTGGAATGAGCTTTCACTGGCACCTGGAGGCTCGTTATTGCGCCTCCCTTCTTGCTCCCTGAGCTAGTGAGGCTGCCGGTGAGGAGATGGATCAGATGCCGTGACCCTCACACCTTCCTTACTCGGAGAGGGCAGGATGTGTGTGGTGTTCCTGTGTTGCTCTGCCTCTACAGGGCCTTTCTGAGAAATGTGGGCTTCTGGTGCACACCTTCTTTGGGAGCTGAGATGTCCAAATGTTTGCACATACCTGAGTGGATGCATATTTTGTTTGAATACTGTTGTCAAAAAAATTATTGAAATTAAAAGAGAGGGAAGGTAAAAAGTAAGTGCTGCTGAGCTGGAAATGCAGTTATGCAGCTTTTCCACTTACTCATTTCCTGGCTGGTCAGGAAGTTTAGCTGTTGTCAGCTCTCTCATCAGAACCCCACCGTGGAGATCCGTATTGATGTGAGGGAGTGTTGGAAAGCTGTTGGCAAGATCTACCTTCGTGGGACAAGGCTGAGAGAAAGGGAAGAGGTGGAACAAGGAGAGATTCTGCCTCACTGTACATTGCAGGGCAACAGAGCAGAGCACAGAACAACTCAGGATCCCAGTTCTAGCCTAGCTACCAAAAACTAGTCTTGCAGAAAAACTAGTTGGCTCAGTTCTGTGGGGTTTTGTTCACTTGTTGGTTAGCGGGGGGGTTTTGGTGGTTTATTTTCTTTGCATGTGTGTAATTACGTTCCCTCTGATCACTGTATGAAAAAGTAATTAGGAAAACTAAACGAAACATCTCAGTGCGTTTTGCTCTTAAGCAGTTTTTGCTGTGCCTCCTGCATGCAGTTTGATTCCCATCTCCCTCCTCCCTTGCTATAAGGAACAGCCGAGTGCAAATCAGAACAAGAAATCCAGCTTGAAGCCGAAAGTATAATACACATAATGCTGCCAAGGGTAGGATTTAGAAGGTACTGAAGTAATCGCTGTCACATGCTATAAAATGAAACACACATCATGTTTTCAGGTGAGAAAAGGTCACTCTGGAGTCATTGGTGGACATGACCTGGTTGTGGAGGCTGGGGTGGATGTACCTCTGTGCCTAGGAGATGGCACAGTTGTTCCTGTGGTGCAGCAGCAGCGTGTTCAGCTCACAGGAGAGAGATCCAAGCGACTCCTCTGTCTTTTCCTGTGCTGCAGTTTCTCTTCTCACTCCCGCAGAGCTCACAGCACTGTGACAGACGTCTAGGGCAGGAGCCAGTGCAAGAGGAAAGTGTCTTGATGCAGGAATCTTGGCTACCAGGAGAAAAGCTAGCCAAAGGAATTAACAGTTTCTGCTCCTTGCTGCAGCTGCCACGGTGTGACAATAGATAAGCAAGTCTCCATTCTGTCCCCGTGGTATCTCCTCAGGATACTGGAGATCCATCCCAGTAAAACGCTTTGTATTCAGGATGTGATTTTTATAGCTAAAGTACATACTGCCCTGGCCCAGTCAAACCCAAATTCCATGGGAAAGCTTCCCTCCCCTCTCCATGGTTTATAACACAGCACAGCAGCAGCTTGGGGAAGGCTGTACACCAGTCTTGTCCAGACTAGTCGGGTGCTCAGGGGCATCCCACCTTGAATCCTTCTGCCTACACACTGGTCTCTGACCCACACCCGTATGATGACAAATACAGCCCAGCTGTTCAGGGCTTGGAAAAAACTGCTGTTCTGCAGGCTTACTGTATGTACAGAAAACCATGCCAAGCCCATCTCACAGCTGGATTGAGGGGAGGGGTCTCAGTCAGGGATAAATAAGAAACACAAGCCATGAAACTTGACGCCGTATCTCAGATTCTTCAAAGGCTGTACCAGGCAAAGGCTTTTCCAGTGAATTTTTTCCGGTCCTTAGAGCTCAGTTCTGCTCCAGTTTGGCGGGGCTGGCTATGTCCTAACCTGCGTCTTGTTTACTGCCTTTTCTGCTCCTGTTTTCCTCTGTGGCTGGCAGTTCACCTCACTGCTCCCAAATGTTTGGGTGGGGGGGAGCAGTGGTGTCTTCTCCTCTCTCTGTAAGGGTAGCCAAGGGCTCTTGCTAGCCCAGACCAAACCAGGCACTGCAAAACTGGACTTCAGTTCCGTCTTACAGGCTCCTGAATAAACACCAGCAGCTCCCATTGGGCTGAAAAGTCAGTCACGATATAGCTTGTGACAAATGCATTTTAATGTCCCAGGTCTGTGTGGTATTCATGCCGGTGGAGCCACTGTCAGAGGCCCTGGAGACACCTTGTAGAACTCAGCACTCCTGCCACAACTGGCAAGCAGGATTGCTCCAGCTCACGCCAGAGAAGTTTCACACCTCTGTCAAAAGGCAGCTATAGATTGCGTGGAAGCTGCAGCAACAGGAGCTGCACAGGTGGGGCTAAACCAGGGCTCTTAGTCCTGAGGATAAATGGGAACTTTCATGGAAGCCATGGATTAATATAAATACCGCCTTCTTGGACGTGAGACAGCATTCCTTCATCCTGCCTTCTAAAAGCTAGGTAAGAATCCACCTTTCATTTTAATGGTCTCGATTTTGGAATTGCTTATACCCCCTTTAAGCACATTTTGCCGCTGCAGCGTGTCTCTGAAGGTGTTTGTAACCAGGCTTGACTCGTCAGCTGCTCCTCTCTGTGGTCACTGGCATTCGTAATGGGCACTGCTGGCAGCTGCCAGAATGGGAGGGAAATGTTGCTCTCATTGTTTTGTTATTGAAATAACTTGCACTGAAATACATCCTGGAATGAGCTGTGGAAAATGCACAGCCTAACGGCATCGATGCTGATGTGAATGATCTTAACCAGTTCGTTGGCCCAAGTCGGAGAACTGCGCCCATCGCACGGGTCCTGGTGCCTTGGGGATGTCTGTGAGGCCAGGCCGCCCCCCGAGCAGGTGCCGGTGCGCTGAGGGCCGGAGCCCGCCCGGCTCCCGGCCCGCGCTGTCTCGCTGCCCTCACGGGCTCGGCCCGGCCCGGCCGGGGGCGGAGCGCGGCGCGCGGCC
>VZTE01000966.1:49004-62970 GCA_013397775.1 Eulacestoma nigropectus | reverse complement strand
CGGTGCGGGGGTCGCGGCCGTCCGTGGGGCTCGCGGGGCCCGATCGAAACCGCCGCCGCCGCCAAAGCGCCGCGGGAGCGGGCGGGCCGGGCCCAGCCGAGCCCCGGCGGCCGCGGGGCAGCGTTGTCCCCGCCTCGGTCGCAGCCGGTGCTCTCAGCTTCGGCCCCTTTGCCCGCCAAGGGCGACCGGCTCGGTTCGGCCCCCGCGGGCCCCGGGCTGGGGACCCCGCTGGTGTCCGTCCCGCCGCCTCCCAGTCCCCTCCGGTGTCACGGACTCGCGGCGGGAGCGCGGTGCGGTGCGAGCCCGTAACGCGGCCCCGGCCCCGGCACTGCCGCGGCAGCGCACGCCGTGGTCCGGAGTCCAGCCCCTGCTCCACGAGGAGACCTCAGTCCGGGCATCCGCTCCCTTTGCTGGCTGGAACAGGGGCTCCTGGGGCCCAAAAGGCGGGGATGCAGTGTATGTCTTGCTGCATCCTCTTCTGAAATATTTCCGTGTGAGTATTATGGCAAATGTTTCTTTTAGATCACGCAGGTGTGATTTGGTAGGTGTAGAAAAGCAGACGGTGTGCTTTCCTCTGTGAATTCGTCTTCTCATCTTTCCAGGGTACTCACTTCTCGTTTGTTTTATTTGCTGATTTCCCGAAGTGTAACTCTTTAAGCCCTGTTAAGTAAGGAACGTCTTTATGTGCCTTTGCCAGCCCAGCTGAACTGATGAGGAGTGAGCAGAACAGAATTTCCACCAGGTATTTGCGTGACAGCAGAAGCCCCGGGGGTGAACAGGACAGTGCTGGCCGGAGCCCTTTCTTCCTCAGAGGATAGCTTGGGGTAACAGCTGAGGGACTGGCCGGGTGAGTGGAGCATCTTGATGGTACCTGTAGAGGTGTGTGGGTGTGTGTGTGTGTGTGCTAGGTGGGGGCTGGAAGGCTGATGGGGCAGTGCTCGGAAAGGCAAGGGACTCAATAGCCGTGACTCTGCTGCTCCACAGCAGCTCTGTCTTCGATTCGGCTGTGTCTGCACTGGTTTCATGAGCAATTCTGTGTTTTGTTGTGGTGAAAGTATGCCAGTATAGCCATGGAACCAAGCCCTTGACTTTCCTCAGGCCAGATCTATATTAAGGTTCATTAGTTTTAGCTCTGTTTAGCTCCAAAAATACCAGTTGCTTACTTGAGGCTTGACTATTTAATTAGATGAGCAGGAGGAAGTGGGGTGAGGCTGTGCTGGCCAGGGCTCTGTTGGCAGCCAGTGCTGCTGCTGGCACAGCTGGATACGGCGTGTTGGGGGGAGCTCTTGCGGGTGACTGTGGTAGATCACTCTGTCACCCTGTTGCACTCCCAGCCAGCTCGGTGTCTCTCGCTCCACCTCCAGGAGAGTGCTTGTGCTGTCTGTGTGAAACTCTGCTCCAGTGTCCCCTCCTCCCACCCTTGCTGAGGCGTTTGGCGAGTGGACAGCTGGACAGGTGTTCTGGTGTGTGGCTGACAGGACCAGGAGAGGTGGCTCCTGTTGCTCTTGATGTAGAAGAAGACTAGCTCTTCTACTTAACTGTCGGGGCATTCTTGCATCATTTTTAAAGCTAGTTCGAGCAGTAGTTACTGAGAGACTGAATGAACAGTAGGGTGACTGAATTTTTTTCAGACGGGACCTACTGCTTTAAAAAAGAGAGGAACAGTGCTGTTACTGTAGCAGTTAGAGAGCTGCTGTTATGTACGAGAATAATGTGGGTGTCACATTGTAGCGATAAGTGAGGTAATTCATCTCCCATCAGCAGCAGGGGATTGATGGAGTACTGTTATGAAGTAGATATGGACTCAGTTCTTTTCTTAACATCTCGCTAAACCACAGCCACAGTTTATTGGCCCTGTAGGATCACTAAGAGGCTCTGTATCAGGAGGAGAAAGGGGATCAACAGCAAAATCGTGCTCTTAACTTGCAGACACGGTGACTTCAAACTCCAGTGGAGCAACATACAGAAAACTGGTTCTGTGATCAAATGTATTGCAGGCTCTGTGGTTGTGCGGGATTTGCCTGTGGCTGTTGTAAATACTTGGCATACCATACAGATCTCAAGAGTACGAGGTTTTAAGAGTAAGAGAGTAAGAGGCTTTATGTACCTCTAATGTGCAATTGGAGATTTATCAAGTTGTGTCTCAAAAAAACCCTCTAAAGTTCCTCGCTGAAGAGCTGCTGTGGAGAGAATGCTAAGTAGAGTCAGGTGTGCCAGCTACCATTTGTTTTGTTTGGGTCACTTATCATTCAATTGGTAATTCCTGTCAGGAGAGGGGTTGGAAGTATAACTGGATATTTGGTACCCTGTGTTAAATTGAATCACTGTGTAGCAAAACACAGAGGTGTTGTAGTATGAGTTGGATGGCTATGAGGCTCTGGTTTTCCAATATATGTCTTAGTTCAGAACAGTGAAAATAAATTATTCCTGACACATAAAATGCTACATCGAGACACTTAATGCAATACACTTATCCCATGTCTTCTCATGGAGCACATTACTGGCAGCTAGAAAGGAAGTCATGTCTGCTTCTTAGCCTTTTTGGTGCTTGTGATCCAGAGCAGGACTACTATGGACATTACTGGTACCTGATATTGTACCACCTGCAGTTACCCGGTGCTGAGGTGCTCTGGTTCACCTTACCACACGTGTTCAGGAGTCCTGAGCTTTTGCAGCCAGAGCAGGACAAGGAGAAAGAGCTGGCAGGGGCACGGAATTTTCTTTGTCTCAGCTGCTGTGAGCCATGACAAGGTTTGTTTGTGGAAGGGCAGCTGCTGCTGCTTCGCATTCTTGGCTGTAGAGTCTGATGTGTGTAAGTGGTCTGATCCTGCTTTTGGTCTGGGCCCTGTGTGATCCTTACCTGGCAGGGGAGGCGTGCTGTGCTATAACCCAGCCTGTGTTAATTTGGCTTCGAGGACCTTTTTGTAGATGGACCACGACAAACACATACAGTCCTTTTTCTGCCTCCTTGTTCCACAAGGCTGCCACAGAAATGAAAGGTGGTGAAGGACCTGCCAGGCATCACAGCAGTCCATGCTGCCTCCGTGCTGGACATTCTGCCCCAAAAAGCATCCCCTGTCTCAGCTGACGATGTGATTGCCAAGACAGAGACAGAGGTTTGTGCGGTGTGGAAGCACAGGTCCTTTTCTTATTCGGGTGTTGCGCTGCTGGGAAAAAGTGTGTGTAAAGTGCACGCTGCTGCTCTGTGCCCGAGCAGGCAGGGCAAGAGTCTCGGCATGGAAGTGTTCACAGCTGCCTCTTTCAGCTGAGGGTTGCTGCCTGAAGTTTTCAGGCAAAACAAAAAGCATAATAATGTAGCGTAGCATTCCCAGCTTCCCTCATGCTTGTGAAGTCCATTCTTTGTGAGCATCATTCTTTAGTCGAAGGAAGGTGGGCCTAGTTCTCCTCCGTTGACAGTAAGTTTTATGCTTTATTGCCTTCAGGGGAGTTGCTTCTGAATTTGTGCTGTTGTGAATGCTGAATGAGGCCCAAGGGCTTGGTTTTATCCTTGTAACTTTTGGTTGCCTAATGTAGATTTTATGAGCCTGCATACATAGAACGCATTGTTTACTTTTTTAAGTAAAATTGAAAATTTTGCAGGATGGCTAAAGCCCTGTTTCTGCCTTGGGATCAGCAGAGAGAAACTATACATAAAGGAAAAGAAATTGTGGAGCCGCAGTCACGTTCTCTCAGTAGGTTCATTCTGGTTTTTTGGAAATGCCGATCTAAACAATTAGCTCAGTTGAAAATTGTTGTGCGTTAATGCTGTACTGTTCCCTTTGGAGCTGGTAAGGATTCTGCCATCAGCATGAATATGGGAGAGAGGAGAATGAAGATCTCGCCACGGTAGAGTGAAAGCAGCTAAAGGAAGTTACTGGGGTCCTACCAGTCCTCTGGCAGGAATAACAGTATTTTGTGGTATGTGATCATCATATACTGTTTGGAATTAGTGCACCCATTTGTATTGGGTGTTGTGTGGGAAGACAGCTAATGGTGCTGCACCAGGGACGATTCTGGTCTGTGGGCACTGTGTATAACGAGAGGGTAGGATGAGAAAAGGGAAGTGCGTTTTTCCTCCTGATCTGGGAACAGGGTTTTCAAGACAGCCTTGTAAATGAATGTTCTTGGAAGATGTCTTATCTGTAACTTGTCTTTGAAGAGTAAAAGCCCTGCTTTGCATATAAGCAGGTGTTGTCTTTCTGAGTTTTCTGAAAAGTCTGAAAGCACTGAATCGTTTTGTGTGGTATTCAGAAACTAAAGGACAAATATTTTGCTGTAAATTGCTGTTGCTCCATTAGAGCCAGCAGACCCCTGCAGATTGACTCTGGTGAGAGATGTTAAGTCACCTCCCCAACCTCATGTATACATGCTTAGAGGCAGACACAACTCTTTCCTGAGGGACTTTTCTCAAAAAAAACCCCCAGAACTATTCTTTTTCCTCACTCCACCAGCTCCAGAATGTGAATGTCGCCTGGCCAGATGCCCAGGACTAAATACAGTGCTCTAAACAAGGTCTCACAAGTGGCTTGTATGGGAAAAGAAAAAAACCCCACAATAGCCAGATATTTTTGACTTTAAAAGCGTTCTTTTGCGCTTTTTTTTGTTGTGCATCAAAAATGATGCTTTTGGCTTCTAGTTTATGTTTGCTGAATAGAAATCTGTGCTTTCTAGGAATTAACTCCAGGGCTCTTCAATGCTGACTTTGTTGAAACATACATACTTGCAACATGAAAATAACCCAAAACCTTCCTGTTTTTGCTTTCGTGCATGATGTGTGCTGCATATGCTGACATTCCCTTCTTTCTTAACTTGACTGTGGATCTGTAGCCTTGTCTTCCTCCAAATCCTTTGCTTAATATTTTCTCCTAATGGATGATGATTTTTAAGCATATGCCAAGACATGTCTTTAAATGCATTTGAGAGTGAATGTGTGGAAAGCGAGGGGAACATTGATTTGACTCCCTGGTTCGGGTGAGGACTTGGGGCCGTGGAGCACGCGGGGATGGCAGAAGGCGGGTCTGAGTGAGTGGTCAGAGCAGCACAGGGAGCCAGTGCCCAGAGAAACGCTGTTTACAAGTACCCTCTTTCATCTTGCTGCCCTGCAGGTGCCTGGTCAGGTGCTCGGTGCAAAAGCCAGATGCTGTGGCACGAGGGGTTTCTCCTGTGTGGAGCAGTGGACAGAATTCCCAGCTGTTGTGTTCCAGCCCAACCTGTGTGACTGAGCCAGTGTGGCAAGGTGCTGCCGTGTATTCCAGCTTTGTACTGGTTCTGTAAGTGAGCCTTGTGGTAATTTTAACTTGGGAATTAAAGAAGGCCTGTACTGAGGCCTGGGGATGCCTGCTACCAGTTTTGGATCAGCTTGTGTGGGAAACTGCTCACTGTCTTTTGCAAAGAAGTTAAGTTTTTAAACGGATTTTTTTTTTTTTTTAAATGCAGCCACAAACCAAAACCATAACCTTCACAAAGATAAACATGCGTCCTTGTGCCAGCTGGGGGCCTTGGCATGTTTTGTGCTGCATAACTTGCCGAGACTGTAATTTCTTAGGAAAGCAGTTAGATATTGGCAACTGTGAAATGTCAGCCCTCAGTAAATGTTGCAGTGAGCTATTTTAACTACGGCTGGGGATTTAAAAAAGAATAATTTACTCACAGTGTTCTTGGTAGTTAATGCAAGAATAAAAATCAGACTTTGGACACACTGAATAGCTTGGGAGAAGGAAGCAGGGTTCTCGTGGTGTGTTTGCTAAGGACCGCAACTGTCTGGGTGCATGACTGGGAACGCTTAGGGTGCTCTAGGTTATTTAAGTTGTGTATGCAGCTGTGCCACAGCATATCCCTAAATTTTTACTTAGGTTTTACTAGATCTATTTAGACACAGCTGTTAAAATGATGGTTGTTTCGGAAGTTCACGAGAATTCAGTTTTGGGAGGTGTAAGTAGAAAATGTCCTGGTAGCTTGAACTTGATTGACTTAAGTAGTAGGTGCAGCAAAACTCATCCTGAAGGGTTTCTCCAA
Organism: Eulacestoma nigropectus; assembly: GCA_013397775.1. NCBI lineage: Eukaryota > Metazoa > Chordata > Aves > Passeriformes > Eulacestoma > Eulacestoma nigropectus. The sequence continues at coordinate 56,955 of VZTE01000966.1, read as the reverse complement.
ATGTGTGTTAGAGCTGGGAATTGCTGCTGAAGTCTTTGTAAACTGCTTTTGAGTAACTGGAATTTTAGGAAATGATCTTTGAGGAGTTGGGTAGAAAGGCTCCATTCTAGCTTGTATTGGTGTTCTTCATTTATGTAGTATATCCTCTGCAAACCGTATTGCTTGGAATTTTTAGCAGAGGAAAAAATGAGTTCACCATCAAGCGAGCAACTGTCTTTCCTTTGGATAGTTCAAAGTTTCTATTTAGTGGTTCCATAAAAATTCTTGGGTCATGTTTGTTGCACTGATAGATGCACAGCTCCTCCACTTTGGCGGGAATCCCTACAAAGATTTTCTCAGCATCTGTTTTGCAGTATGTCCCTTTAAATGTTTAACTTTATTGCAAGTTTTTTGCTAGAAGGTATGATCTGCCATAGTAAATATTTGGGATTTTTATAGTGCAGGTTCATTTTTTGATGTCTATATATGAAAAACATTATTTCATCCCTTGGTATTTCGTGGATGACTGGGCATATGTTAGCTATCACTTGTGGTGATACACCGTGATCACTGTGGTGCATTTCCGTGTCATTTACAACAGCTCTGGAAGCCAGAGCAGTGTTTTAGCTGGATCCTGTGTGATTTGATCCTTGCTGGAGTAGAGTGCTCCCATGTGCACAGCCTGTTGGCAGACACACGGGGCACCTTCCTGGGCTGCTGGTGGTGTTCTGTTTGCCATGTTGCAGAGAACCATTGCTTTCACTACTCCACAGTGAGCTGGAGGAGGCAGCTGCTTTTTTTTTCCTTTTTTAATATGGTGCCCTGAGAGCTATGTCTAAATTCAACCTTTTAATTAAGGTTTATTTCAGGGCAAGGAGTGCATAATACTGTGGTAGTTCCACTGACGCTCTGTGTGTTGCTTTTCATCGTTTTATGTGTTCTAAGAACATACAGTGGGTGAGAATTGTTTTTCAGTAGTTACTATCAATATTCTAATCGTGGCTAGAAGAATATTAGTTCACATAACCTCAGTAATGTTCTTAGCAGGCTTTTGGCTGCATCACTGGAGTACAGGATGTAAAACTAAGGAAGTCTTGGGCCTTGGGGTTAGCTGGGTAGTGTGTTTAACTGAGGATTGCTGGAGTGAGACCCTAACTTGAAAGCAGTGAATTGAAGAAAGTAGTCTTAGTATCAGGACATTGTTTCGTGCCACCTTTTCCTTCACAAAGGCACGTGTTCAGCAGTTTGGTTAAAACTGCTGCTAGGAGGCAACGCACCAGTCATCATGGGAAGACTCCTGGGGTTTTTGGTTTTGGGCCTTCCAGTTCCCACGTGCGGGTGGATGTTGTGTTCTCTGCACAGGTCTGTCCGTGGGGATGTTTCCTTTGCTGCATGGGATGGGATTGGATTGTAACACTGCTTACAGGCATTTGCCCTGTGTCGAGGCAGAGCATGCCCTAGGGCTCAAGAGAATGGCAAGACAGCCTTTATTTTGCTGGTGGAAATCTTCATTTGGAACATTTTACTGAAACCTGGTGGATTAGAAGAACAAGAAATTTAAGAAAGGTAGGTTGTAGGTTTAGCTCATTTCCCAGTAAGCTTTCCATCCAGCAAGGTGTTTATATTTCTAATCTTAGCTATGGATGGTCCATCAGTTTTTCTCTGTTCATGCTTTTCCTGGTTGATGCATTTTGTTAAAATAGCACTAATTCAGACCAACAGATCACGTTTAAGTCAGGAAACTAGGGAAAGGTCCAGACAAAGATAAAACATCAGGCCTTGTCACTCACAGGTTGTATACCTGGTCTCTGACATCCATAGCACACGCCTTTTTAGCCTGAATGTACAAACTCCGAAGAAGAGTAGCTCATGCAAAGTTTTGGCAAAGTTGATCATGTATGATGCCTGCAGGGTGACTCTTTCAACATTTTATGGACTCCTTTCCTTCTGTTCATCCACTGTCTGGTGGCTAGCACAGAAACCTGGTTGTCAGTTGAAAGGCTTTCGTCTCAAGCTGGCCAGCTTTTAACTGAAGGCAATATGGTTCTTTTCTTGACTATTTAAACCCATTTCTAGGCTGTGGCCTTTTCGCTGCCTTTCGAATAGTCATTCACCCCAGCAAGGCTTAGATCTTCCTCGTTCAGATCCAGTTCAGCAAAGCACCTGCGCCGCTGAGTCCTTGAGCCTGTGTTGTGGATGTGTAGGCTGACACCAAATTGCACACAGGATGGTCATCACTTCAAGGTCAGATCTTCCAAGGCTGCATGTAAATGTCTGGGGCAGCTGGCAAAATTGTAATTTCTTAGGGGAAGTTTCTTACATTGCAGCTTTGGTGGTCATGGAATGGGAAACTGAACTGTTACTTTTCCAGGCCTGAGTATGACAGTGTAATTCGTGTGTAGGTGTGAAATGTGTTAGTGCAATGTTTCTGCATGAATTTACTGTGTGTTTTAGGAGATGGGAGAGAGGTGCTTTTGTGTGGCAAGGTGCTAAGAAGCATGGCAGCTGTTTGAAGGTGCTGCTGGGCTTGGAATCCGTTTCTGATCAAGAGATTAACAAGCAGAATTGCAGAAAGTTCACTGAACATGCAGGTTTCAAACAAGTAGCTCCTGCCGCAGAATTCTGCGGTGCTGGTAGCACGGTGTTTGCTGTACACAGAAGCAGTGGTAGGAAGCTTAGGCTAAGATGTCGTTGGCAGAATGGACAGAGCACGAAGAAGAAAGGGCGTTCCGGAGTGGAAAGTGATTTACATATTCTTAAAGCTGGATTACAATCTGGATCTCTTTGCGTTGTGCATTGCCGAACACTAGATTCCCCAGACAAGAGAGGGACCACTGTGGTTACCTTCTGCAGAATATAATTTTTGTTTGAAGTGCAACAGGGGAAAAAATGGTTCTAGCCCTTCAAGCCTAAGAATAAATGAGCTGGGAAGCATGAGCTGAGAGCAGTCAGAGTGGCAGCTGACAGCAGCTGCTGCTGTTACACTTCGGGCTATAAAGGTGAGTGAAGGAGCTTTGCTCCTGCTTGAACCCTCAGTGGCATTAGGAAGCCTGGCTGAGTGTAACAGACCCCTGGTCAGGTGAAGGACGGCATGGAAGAGGGGACCAGCACACTTATGCTTTCCTTGTTTTCAAGGGATACGGCATCCAATGCCAGCTAATTGCTTGGGGAGCAGGGACTGTTGGCTTCAGCAGGGTCATTTTGGGCAGCTCCAGTAGTTCTGTGTGCAGGCCTTGGGAGAAATAATGGAATTTACTTGACTTCTGTCTTTAGGGTGAAGCTGATGCCAGCTCCTTCCGGGGTAATTGTTCGTGTTCACCTTCTCCAGTAGGCGCTGGAATAGGACTTTACAAGTAGGAAGGGATGCAGGACAGCAGTCCTGGCCACATGAGGTCATGGTCCACAAACTGTGGAAGATGTTTGTTTTCTCCTTGAGTTGCCTTTTGGTGCTATGGTTTTGGAACAAAGGCAGACTGACTGGGAACAAAAAGATTAATTTTAGGGCTGGAGTGAGTTCCCCTAGCTCAGTCACAGCAGGTCAAGTTACTCGAGAGATTTGTGGCTCCCCAGGGACATGGGTTTGTGTTTGTACAGGGAATACGTCATAGCTGAGGTACAGAAGACAGTAATGGACTCACTGGTGTTTATTTTAAGAGTGGTTGATAGACTTGGAAGGGTTTTTTTCCATGTTGTTGAATTTATACAGAGGAGCTGCATAAAAATAACTGGCACCAGATGTAGAAGCAATAAACCAATGCCGTGTTAAGTCTTGAAACTGTGGTATGTAACCTAAGAAATATTTTCACCTATTGGCAGCTTCCTCTTTATTATCTGCAGAATGAGAGTGATGGAATTTATAAGCTGTTAAACAGTTTAATTTTTCTTTTTAAAAGGATTAAGTAAACATGTATCTCACTATGCTTAGTCCGAGCTCCCCGCACACAGTGATTGCCAATGTTTGTTGCCAGCTGTCATGGGGATCTTTTGGTACCAGTGTGTCAGCAAGAATTAAACCTAGCCTGTCATCTGACTGCTGCCTTACTTTCTGGGTTTTATTGCATTTGGTTCAGATCCGAAAGAAAAAAAAGTGACACCAACAGACTCTGTCTGACCTGTGTGCTTAACATAACCCGCCCTGTACAGTAAATATGTGGAGTCACCAATGTGTTCGGAATGCTCTGCTTCTGGCAGTACTTGAACCCAGTTTCACCATTTCAACCAGTGAGGCTTACTGTCTTCTAAAAAGCCTATTTCAAAACACACTGTCCCAGGAGAGAGAAAACAAACTGTTTACACAAGCAAACTAACATAGAAGAGCTAAACGCCCACGCTTCTTTCTTCAGGAGTTCCCCTGCTAGGAGTTTCTATGAACTCAGTAATCCAGTGAGTGAGGACAAACTTTTTAGTTCTAATCAAATGGGTCTTGATGTGACTGCTGATGCTGCTGAAGGAGGAAAGTTTGGCTATGATGATATCCCCTATTCAAATGGGGAATCAAAAAGAAGTTAGAAGAGGGGAAAAGTGCTCATCCCAAAACCTGGGGAGGAATTTCGTTCCTCCTAGTCTGGAAGAAGACAGCCTGGCAAAGGCTTTAAGCTGTTCTCCTTACTGTTAGAGCCAGTTGGTGCTGTGGCATCAATTCCTCCTTCTTTATCTATGGGCTGTGTATGTCCTGGCCTTTCGAGGGATTGGAGGAAAGAAGCAGATAGGGGAGTTATTAGGGTGTGATGATCTTGGTCCGCCTTCTTAAATACAAATGTGATGGAAGAAGGGGAAGGGATGAGAAGGCTGCTCAAACCTGCATGAAGTGAAGGTGTGAAACATGCACGGTGTCCACCTTATAGTGGAAGGTGTCCCTGCCTGTGGCAGGGGGATTGGAACTAGATGACCTTCAGGGCCCCTTCCAACCTAAACTGTTCTGTGATTCTATGAATATGAAGTCCTGTCTGTCCAGGATCCTTATGCAGATGGCTTGGGAAAAAGGGGTAAAAAAGGTGAGGAGCTTTAGTAGGAAGTAGAAAATAGTGAAAACTGAAAAACAGGAGGATTGGGTTGGTAGATGGAAACCTTACAGGCACAGGAAAGGAGGCTGGCAGAGTAATGAGGCTTCATCCCAAGGGGTTCAGCTGCAAGAGTGAAGGCAAGCTGGGTGTAGGGACTGTGGTAGGGGAGTCTGGGGCTGCTCAGGATAAGCAGAGTGAGAGGATGGTGCTAGTGAGGAACAACCTGATGGGGAAAGGGAAGAGGGTTGGGACAAGGAACAGTAACCTTTGCACTGCTGATGAATTTACAAGTCAGCTGTGACAGAAGGTGATGGGATTATCAGAGGGAAGAGTTGCGGGGAGAAGTCAGAGGGAACAATTGTCTTCGGAAGGAGGATCAAGAAGAGCACCATGAGGACAGGAAGGGTGACCTGCGCTTACGTGACTTCAAAGTTACACAGACTGGGACCCAAGCCAGGAAGTTTGGTTGAGGCTGACATTGCCAGTCCCATGGTGTACATATAAAAAACAGGAAGAGGAGTGGAATTAACTTGAGACAGATATTTCAACAGCCTTCAGCTTTGAATTTCCTGGGTTTCATTGGTGTGTGTCATAACCTTCTTGTTTTCACTGTTTAATATTTTTTTCCATAAAGAAATGAGATGGAAGAAGAAACATTTAAGACTGTTTATCAGAGTCATATGTCGTGATTGACTTTTCTCTTTTGTTTGGTGAACACATATTTAGAAACTAAATTGTAGATTCTAAATATTTGAATATTTGGAACTCCCATGTCCCTCAAAAAGAAAACATCTCCAAGGTGAATCCCTCCACCTCCCGAGTCCCCCAGATAAGCAGCAGTTCAGTAGTTGTATGAAAAAAAAAAAAGAAAACTTGGTATTTCAGAGCATAGTTGGTCAAAGTTGTGCATGGATTTCGTAGAACAGTCACTCTTTATAACCAGTCTTACAGACCTGATCATTATGAGGAATGTGTCTGAAATTATTCTGAGGATTTAAAATGACCTCCTGATTTTTCCAGATAGGTCAGGTAGGGGCAATACCATGCATTATGCTGTCTGCAGACTTTGTTCTGAAGAACTGTTATATTGCCCTATTCATGCCTCCCCGCTGTCCCCAACCAGATCCTCAGGCAGGCAAGAAATAAAGACTGCAAATCGAGATTTTCCCTCCAGGATTTGATTTGTGGGTTTGTTTTGGTTTTTAACCTCCTAGTAACACAAAATAAGAGTAGGCATTTTGTCTAGGCATTCCATCTCCTATGATGTGTTTATGGCACAGCTGACAGGACAGTGAGAGCACTGTGCTTTGGGTTTATCCTGCTTGCTGTGTTGGCACACTTGTGCAGCAGTGAACATTCATGGCACACATTCATGGCTCAGTCTGCTTTTTCCAGTCTGTATGGTCCGAGTGTGGTTCAGGAACAAATGACACACTCTGAGCCCGGTGGTGGCTTTCCCTCTACATAATACAGGTTAGCAGTGCTGTGCTGTGGTGCTGCAGAAGGTGTCAAGTCCCTAGTGGGGCTAACCCAGTTCCCGAGCCTGTCTCCACAGCCAAGACAAGCAGTGATGCGAGCTTTCTACAGTGAGCAGCTTATCTGTTCATTGCCAGTGGATCCGAGCTGGGTTAGGGCAGTGAAAACTCTGCTGTAGGCAGAAGTGTTTTGCTGTCTGGTGTATTTACATGGGTCATCTTTATGTGGAGGGCAGTGACCTTGGTTTAATCAATGCAAGATTTTCTTGGAGTCTCTTCTGTGCATAAATCAAAGCAAATAGATCAAGACATAAGCACTGTCCTTTTCAAGTTTTTCTAGTGAAAATATTTTCTTTTGTTCATTGAGAAATAAATCTTTTACTTGGTACTCAGCTTCCTGGTTTGCTGTTTGTGCACCCTCGAGAGTGGGGAACCACACTGGAAGTGTGCTACAAAAAGTCGTTCTTAAAGCAATCGATAGTATTCTTCAAAAATTAGTAGTGAGTGCTGAGTGAACAAAGAAGCAAACTGTCCATCATGTCTGATGTCCAGCTGTTTAAAATAAACAGTGCAGCCTCAAAAACTCGCATGTGATCTTCCTCATACTGTCTGTTCGATTACGTTAACCTCTTGGTCAGAAAGCACTAGTGCAAATATAACTAATGACGTGCAAATATAACTAATGACATGCAAATACAATTGTTACTGAACAGAAGGCAAATCCACGCCTGCATAGCTGCAGTGCCCTCAGGTTAGTCACTTGGTGCTGACCTGGCGTGATGCAGTATGTGGGATGCTTTGCATTCTTAAACAGGCATCTTGAAAATGGATCCTTTCTAGGTCCAAGAATTTCAGTGGCTTTACACTAGCTGACCCACAACACTTAGTGTACTTACTTAAGGAGGCGAAAAATCGGGTTCAATCGCTGTAATTTTTTCCCCATTTGTTTAAACTTGGATTAATGTTTGCATATCACTTACCAGGTGAGCTGCCCAGGGTATTTTTAAACATTTTCCAGTGGTAGATAAATAATAGTTCTGGTTTGTTTAGTCAGGTTGTCCCTGTAAAAAACATACATCCAATTTTTCTTACTCCTGCTGATATGTGGCTCCAATAGTACATGAAATTGTTTGCTCCAAGTTTAGATGTTTTTTCACCCAATTTGTGTGTGTGAGATCAGGTATCATTTGCTAATATATACAAAGTTAAAAGTCTTAATTTATTAATTCTTTAGGCTGATACTATGCTTTTTGACTTTGTGCTTCCTCGTGGGTTATGCAAATGTAGCAATTCCTGTGTGATGAAAAGTAGAAATGGGGTTTGGAGCAGTGGAGGGTGTGAAACTGAGTAAGAGAAATTCATGCTTTTCCTCTGATATCTTGGTATTGCAAAAGAAGCAAATAAAAAAAGCCAAAACCCCACCAAAACTAAAACCCAACATCCCCAACACACACTTCCCTATTCTCTGTCCGCCCCCCCCCCCCCCCTCTTTCC
>VZTE01000966.1:2653-48986 GCA_013397775.1 Eulacestoma nigropectus | reverse complement strand
ATAAAAAAAACCAAAACCCCCCCAAAACTAAAACCCAACACCCCCAACACCCCCTTCCCTATTCTCTGTCCCCCCCCCCCCCCCCTTTGTGACTTATTTGCAAAAACCAGAGGCTGGAAGGGGCTTCCAGAGTTCAGCTAATCCAGCCCTCCCTCCAGGCTGATCAGGAGCTCAGGACCTTGTCCCCTCCTCTGGTGACACCTTTCTTTCCTCTGCACGTGCCCTGGTGACAATGAGGGGTTCCTGTGGGTCACCCCCATCAATGCAGTGTCAGAAATTGTCACTGCTGAGTGGTTTACTCCTTGAGAAAACCCTCTGACGCAGGGCAGTAGTGTTCCCAGTTTTCATAGGGAACGGAAACTAAATTACACATCAAAGTTCTCACCAAATGTGAGGCCCATTTCTTAAATGATGAGTGCATTAATTACTGGTACTTTTTGTCTTAATGGGACCGTGCATAGGCCAGAGAGGGCACATGTGTTTCCTGAAATCCCAAAACATCTTTCTCTTTTAAAGATGATGCCACACTGTTTAGATTAGTCTCCTTGATACTTGTGAACATAGCGTTTGGTCTAAGCCTGAGCTTTTGTGGTCCACAAAATTACTATTTCTTGTAATATACCAAAAGTGTGAATGAAGGAGAAAGGGTGAAATTGTTCCTATCTAATGCTAAGGGCTAAACTGAAAAGTGTCCCGGGGGATTACGTCTTAACAGTTTTGATTAAGGAATTCAAATATTAGCCCTCACCGTAGACTCGGCTGAAATAAAGTACTTTAACTGCCTTAGCTTTCTCGGCTCAGAGGAAGAGCAGCCTGTGTACTGGAAATGAGCAGCTGCTGTCACTGGGAGCCGTCCAAAAAACAAGGTGCCAAGTGTGGTGCATTTCTGATGATCTGGTTCCTTACTTAATAGCTAAACCATTAGATCAGTGACGCGATTTACCTGTTATCTTTCGAATGTGTCACATGGAAGATGAGCGTAAGGTCAACAGCAGAATAAAGAGAGAGGGTGTTTGTTTCCTGGTTGATCATTGCCCCGATGCCTCATCCTGTGCTGAAGCTGAGATGCACAGCAAATGGCCCTTTTGGCGTTTGTATTCAGTGGTCTCAAGGTGATCAGTACAAGCTTTTAAATGGAGCTTGGAATAACAGCCTAAGGGGCTCCTGATCTTACAGATTCTTCTTGCACACAATTTAGTGCGCTGTGCTGAACTTATTCCAGTGATTATGGCCATCAATGGAAATCTTTCTGTTGATTCTGTGAAATGCAGGATGTCGTTTCTTTGGCATTGCCTGCCTCCTGAACAGCAGTTTACTTTTCAAAACCTTTCAAAGGGAATAATGAAAGCATTGCTTGCCGTTATAAGGGAGTTATTTTCTTACAAGGAGATACCTGTTAAGCATATTGGTGATGCAACAAACACAACTAGAAAATGCTATTGCGTTAGAATTGAAAGAAGCTATGTTTTGTCATTGTTCAGTGGTGTGCAAAGTATTTAACATTTGAATGGTTTTTTTTAATAGTGAAGAGCCTAAAAGATATTTAGGGTTTAAAAAAACCCCACAGCCTTTTCAGTTCTTTTAAGATGACTTTTCTATCTCTCAGTCCATGTCTCATGTTTACTTTTAAGGTCAAACAGCTTTTAGATCCGTCTGCCTTTTTTTCCCCATTTGTGTGTTGCTTTGGGTAAACAAATGCAATCCTTTTCAATGGATTATACGAAGAAGAATTTATCAAAAGCATTTGTGTTTCTCTAGCTCTGAAAAGAGAATTGCTCTTACTGGAAATCAGCTGAAGCTTTTCTGGAAACACTGAGCAAAATGAGCACAAGCTTTGATGTACATAATAGTCTGCCACACGGGAGGAATGTTTTAAGGTGGGACAAGGGGAAGTGGCTTCAAACGGACAGAGAGTAAGTTTAGGTTAGATTGGGTATTAGGAAGGAATTCTTCCCTGTGAGGTTGGTGAGGCCCTGGCACAGGTTGTCCAGAGAAGCTGTGGCTGCCCTGTCCCTGGAAATGTCCAAGGCCAGGTTGGACAGGGCTTTGTGCAACCTGGGAGAGTGGGAGGTGTCCCTGCCTAGAGCAGGGGACTGGAAGGGGAGACCCTTTCAGATCTCTAGCCCAAGCCATTCTGCAATTCTGTGACTATGGAAATATGTGAGTAGATAAAAGTGTTCAGGCTCTCTGAACCATCGGGAAGTCAGCTCTGTTCTTCCCCCTTGCTGCGTGGAGGATTGTCACCTCTGGCAGTGGTGCGGTCAGAGCTTTGTTTTCATGCCTCTGTTGGGCCAGGAGGTCAGGGCTAGGACTTGAGCACTGAAACCCTCATCCTGCTCTGGCATTCATGGTACAGGGGTTATTTTAGGCACCTGGCTTTTCCCAGGTGCCTAAAATAACCCATGGTCAAGCCCAGCAGGTGGTTGTCTGGTGCATCTCCATCCAAATGCAGGTGCTGAACCCCATGTGCCTTTGCATTAAAGTGTCGCTGTGAATTCTGGAGTTTCTCCAGACCTTGAAGCTAATATTGTAATTCGAGCAATTACTTTTTCTTTCTTTTTTCAGGAAGTGCAGCTCAATGTTAAACTTTCTGAAGGCATTTGAAAACACTTGTGGATGTTTTTATTTTTATTATTCAGTGGTTTTGGCAGGAATAGTAAGTGGAAATTACAGAAATACTGCAAGAAACGCTAGTTTTTGTGAGGTTTCTAGGCCAGGGAATTTGGGAAGAATAGAAACCTTCTGAAAGGTTATCCAAATCAAAGCCAATCTCCTCCTAAATGTATTTCTCTGACATTTCCAGAGGCAAAACAAGACACGAATGTATCAACAAACAATCATTCTCTTATAAGAGATTTGGTAGTATCCTCCATGACTAAATGCTGTGCCAGAGGAAATGACTTGGGGTTTTATTCCTTTTCAGTAATGTGGAAAGTATGCCATGGGAGCAAGCAGGAAGAGGTTGTTTAGTGAAAGAGAGGAAGAAGAAACTTGGGAAGGGGTACAGAGAGACAGCGGTAGTAGCAAACATAACTCTCCTGGTAGTGTGCCGTGCTCAGCAAAGCTTGAGAATTGGGTTTCCTGAGGCGTTCAGTGTTTGCAAAACCGTATGCTCCTGCTGGAAAGAGTGATGCCATGTCTGCTCGTGTTGGTGGGAGCAGAGTCAGGCTGATTCTTGTGCCCTTTTCAGATGGGATTTTGAGATGCTTTCATTTCAGAATTTATGGCTTCATAGATAAAAGAAGTGGGTGGACAGCTGTGAGTGAGACAGTGGATCTGCCCAAAATCTAAAGGGACTTTAAGCCTCTCCTGAGAGTGCTGTGCTGAAACAAGTTCAAAGTAATAATTCCTCTTTATCCTTTAGTCTCATAAAAGGCTGCCAGTGAGTAGGATCTGGAATCAAGGGGAAAAAATAAGCCTGCAGGCAAAAGATTGGTTGAGGCAGGAGTGATGACTAGCTGAAACCAGATGTAGAAAGATCAGTGGATAAGTCTGGCAGTGATGTTCCCACTTCAGGCTGACTCCGATTATTATGCCATGGCTGAATGCATAGACTGGGACAGAGCCCCTGGAGATCAGTCTGTCCGGGTGAGTTTCTTAAGCACTGGCTGATACTTGGTGGCTTAATGCATGGCGAGGTGGAGTCGTCCTGGGAGAGCTGGCTGTGATTTAACAGCATTGTTATGTTAAGCGGGATGAGCAGCATTGATACAGTTTACCTGTGGGCCCCTCGTTGCCTTTGAAAAGTTCGGGAGTGTTGCATGTTTATGTTTCCTTTGCAGTTCATGAAGACAGTATTGTTTCCTGAAAAGGCTTGCAAACAGTCGTTCGTGGCTCTTCTGCCTACATGTGTAGGGAATGTCTATCTTTGTCAGATCTTTTTTACCTGGTGGGCGGAAATACTGACTGAGGAGTACTCACTGACATCATACTGGTGGCTTTCTTCAGGGGAGCAGCTCACACAAACACATTTTGTTCAGGCAGCAAAGATGAAAGTATAAAGAGTATAGAAAGTATAAAGGAAAAGGAGGGTGAGGGAATTTTTGTTATTCCAAGGTTTTTTAAACTCTTTAAATAAAATAGCAGAATACAAAAATACACCAGTGTGTAAGGAGTGACTTGCCATTTTTGCTGTATGTCTTACTTGTTTTTTACAAGTAATGTGCCCTTGGATTACCTGAAATAAAAAAAAAAAAAACAAAACAAAAAAAACCCAAAAACCCAAAAAAAACCAACCCAAAAAAAGCACAACCCAACCAGACTGTAAACCCTTTCTGCAGCCAGAAGAATGATGGAAGTTAGAATTTCTTTTTACATAATCCCCTTGCATTTTGCTTGTGGATACAGCTGTGTTAACACAATGCAACATTTGAGTTGAGAGGTCTGCCAGATCCTGGCACCAGTGATAGTTTGCAGACTGAAGGTCTTGTTTGATAGATTTTCAAAGTGATACTGTGCTCAGTTGTATCTATGTTCCTGGAAGGAGTCTTGCAGTCAGCTTCTCAGAGGAAATACTTTCAAAAGGAAAAGTTTAATTTTGCCAAGATTCAGATAAGGTCAGGGTAATTGGACAAACCAGAGCTTTGTAGGTTAGAGATGAACACAGCCTGCTCCCTGGGACTGTGCAAATGTGCTAGGAGAACAGGAAAATGAAATGCATGAGGATGATTGCATTTGCTGAAAATCTGAAGTTCTGTGTATATCTCTTGGCGTATAGAATTGCATGGTGTAGAATTGCATTTGAGCAGGGTGGGTTTTTTTCACTTTTTAAAACGAAGTAAAATGTATTTATCCTTCCTGTTTCTGGTTTCCACTTTAACCCACCAGAAAATGGGTTCCCCCATATTAATTTTAGTTGTTTTAATACTATGTATTTATAAGTTGCTGTAAAAATTGATTGCAGTATGATGCTAATTCACCATAGGTTTTATAAGTACATCTGTAGTGGCTTCTACCTAACTTCCCTGCTTTTCTGTTATGGGACAGTAGGGATTGTATTCCAGCTGTACCCCACTGCTGGCCAAGGAAACACACTGACAGATAGCAATCACCATTAGTCTTCTGACATCAGCTGACGCTTTGCCAGCTTCTACTTGAGGTCTGGACTGATATTTTCTCCTGTGTTTTCTTGGCTGCAGAACAGTATAACTCTTAATTTGCCTGAGGTAGTTTCTGTGAGAGTCTGTGCTCAGTGATTGCACGACCTTTACAGGTGGAGAATGAAAGAGGGCAGACTGAGTTTCTTCAGTGGGGTAACTCGCATTTAAAATACAGGGAAAAAAAAAGAAGGTGATAATTCTGTGGGTCAACCAGCAAAAGGAAAGCCACAGATCTCTTCCTTTAGTGGTGGCATACATGGAGTCTCTTCCTGCCATCTCCTTGCCAGTGTTAGTCTCTTTTCCTCAATCAAGTCTTGTTAGGTTGGCCAAAAGATCAAAAATCCTAGTTAGGAACTAAGGAACAGGAAGCTGGTGTAGTTGGATAGCCTTGATTCCTTAGGAAACCAGCAGAGGTGGGGTAAGGAGGATTGTGCGCAGGGACTTTGTACGTTCCTCAGATTGCTGTGGCTGAGCTCAGGGGAGGCGTACAGACAGTCTCATCTTTGCTAGGGCTTTCGGCTACAGAAAACGGGATGTTTTGCTTTGTAAAAGCAAGATTGGAATGAGAGGATTAGAGATAAGGATCCCGAGAAGTCCAGTGAGGTGGTCATTTGCTCTAATATAGTTAAGAACATACAAAAATCCAAATAAAATTGCAGTAGAGGGAGTAAAGTAGGAGCTGTTTTGATGAGGAGTCAGAAGTCTCAGTTGCATGCAGGCATGTGAAAGGTGCTCTGGGCCTTCCTGTGTGAATGAAAACCAGCAGGAGAAGGGACTGGAAGAAAGAAGATGAAAAGCACCTGTTTTTTTGAAACATGCAGCTTGCATGGGCATGAGCATCCATGCAGCAGCACTGGGCTTCAGGGAAATTTGCCAAGCAGACAGATCGTGCCTTCTCCCTGCCCTGTCTTGTCGGCCACACACGGGAGCTCTGTCCTGGACGTGAGGAGCTGTGGGAAGGCAGCGCTGTGGGTAGGAACCGTCTGGCACCTCTGCCCACGGAGAGCTGGGGCAGAGTACTGGGACACACAGAACGCTCCCTTCCAGGCGGCCAGGCAAAAGGCCACGTGAGTTACACAGTGAGCTGGCTCCTGCAGCCTGGTGACATTTCCAGGGGGGGTTCTGAGCAGGCACCTGGGCAGTGTCGGGGTGAATCTGTCTGGGCTCTCTGCCTCAGTGCCTGGAACACAGAAGGAGGAGAAAAGGCTCCTCTCCGGTAGGTACAGGAGATGACATGCTTTGCTGACTTTCTCTACCCAGCTTACCAATCAAAGGAGGGAGATCTTTTGTTTCTGACAGCCTCATACGGTCCAAACTCAACAAGGACAACCTCAGAGCAGTGGTTTTCCAGCCTGTTTTGGATCTGAGTAAGCATCAGATGTGCACAGCTGTGTAGAGAAATGAAACCTCCTGGCAGTAGGTTTGTTTTTCTGCAGTTGTTTCTGCATGATGTGTGGAGGTGCCTCTCAGCTCTGAGGTAGGAGCCTGCCCCCAGGTCTTGGAGTGTTGCGCCCAGCCTGGCCATCCATTTTACCAGCGAGCCCTAATGTCTTCTTGTGTATTGGATGGCAAAAAAGAAGTATCTGCACCAAAAGAACCCCTCCCAGCAAATACAAAAAAACCCCAGCAGTGTTTCCCATTGTGCTGATTTTAGTCAGAAATACTAAAACCCACTCAAACATGAAACATTATTTAGGTTACCCTAAATTAGTTTGAAGTGACATTGTAACCACAAAAGGTGGTGGGGGATTGATATTCCCTGGCTGTGTGGAGCTGAGAAGAGCTCAGCTGAGGCTCAGAGTTAAGGTCCTACAGATAGCAGTAATGTTGCATAAATAGTAACAGTAGTAGAAGTTATGAATAAGTTTCGAGCTCCAGAACCTCTTACAAGGGAAATAAGCAGTGGTTTTGTTTGAAGCTTTCTTCTGACTGGAGTCATACCACTCTTTGAAGGGTAAAAACTGTGTATCTGTGTGTTTTCCTTCCTCTGTATGTTTGAGTGGAGAATGTAAAAATCCCAGCAGGGTCTTGTTGTGGTAATAGGATTGCATGCAGACATCCTTGTGGTTAAATTGAAAAAAAAATTAAAACCCATGAGATTTCCTGTGAAGAGGTTGTTTGCAAATGGAGTGTTTAATGACTGAGACTAGAGATGCACAGACAACTGCAGGATCTTGCTCATAACCCTCTAATGCAACTCCTTTAAAATCTCTGGGGTTTTTTCCCAGTGTCATTTAATTTAGTGTTGTCATTAAGGGCATAGGATCAACTTGGAAATTTGAGGTTTTATTCTAATTCCCTTTTTGGGTTTCTTGGGTGTCCCTCCACCTTAACACTCTTAGATACAAATTTTCTTTCCAGAATTGATCTAAAGAAGACCTTTTTTTTTTTTTTTTTAAAATATAATATGTTATGCTCCCCAGAGCGGAACAACTGCTCTCTCCTCTTGCGTATGTGGCAAATGAGGACACAGAGCGTAACTCATTTAATAGCACCTGCAAAGCCACCCACTTCACTGAACATCATCTCCTATGGGATTAGTGTAGTCTAGTTATTTAGGCACACTTCTAGGTAAAGAAACACAGTTCACAATTCTTTAGAGCTTCACTAGGAGTGTATCCTTTAAATATACTGATTTAGGAAGAAAGTTGGGTTTTTTTATTTTTAATTTTTGTTTTTCCAGCACTGTTTTTTGTCTTCTCTTGCTCATCCCCTAGTGTTTGGTTTTCACAACAGTGCAGAATTCAAGATTTTTCTTTCAGCCTTCAAAGTCTGCAAACCCTGCCTGGAAAACAGGCAGGTTCCTGAGCTTCCCGACATAGTTGCTTTTTAACCAGAATCCAAGTGGAAAAATGTAACCTTTTCTAGTGCTGTTGTGGTAGGACCTCTGGAAACAGGGTGAACCATTTAAAGCTTCCTGCTACATGTTAAAACCAAAATGTTTCTTTTCTCCTGCTTGTACCTCTCAGTTTTCTCATGTACTTTTGCTTGCCAGGGTTTTTCATTTAACCCTTTTTTTTATTAAGCTCCTCCTTCTGCCTTGGTCTTCCTTAGTCATGTCAATTCTTTCTCATAAGAAAGGCATTAGAGGGAAGCAGAAGCATGCATGTGTTTGGTGCGGGGTATGTGTCAAATTTGGGGTTTTACCTGCCAGCATTCTCTGTCCCAGCTGCTTTGTTCTGCTCCATCTCCCTCTGTAGCCACGCCACTAAACTTGGTTTTCACTGCTGCTGACAGCCATTTTTATTTTAATTTCTGCTTGTATCGAATCAAAAGCTTGTGTCTATCTCTACTCTGTAATGTTTTGCACTTGCATTATTTGCCCTTTTGGTGACTGGAACTTCCAGCATAGCTCCCTGCTGTGTGGTTGGTAAACGTGTGGGCAAGGAGGAGAGTTAGGCTGTTCTAATATAATTACAGGCTCACCTGTAAAAATCCTAGAAGGACTTTTTAGCCATGGAACTGACTCCTGCTTAGTTCAGAAGCTGATTCACAAATTACTGGTGTGAATTGGTTGTGACTTTAGAGGAACTCTGCTACTCTGCTTTCAGATGGAGATCACCCCGCCCTTGGTATTCCTCGTGTGATGCATTAGTATATTGTCCTGGATGTTAAACTGCTCGTTCAGTTTACCTGATAGTGGAAAACACAGCTTCTTACTAACTTCATTTTCAGATCCTGACTTGAATATGATTCAATTGCATTTTAGAAACTTGAAGCAGCATTTTTGGGGGAGGTGTTTGTGGTTTTTGTTGTTGTTGTTGTTTGTTGGTTTTTACTTTAATGGTAGAGTGTTTTCTCCCTTGTGGGTGATTCTAAACTGGTTTTTTCCCCCTCTTGGTAAGTTCTGCTAATACTGTAATATTTGAGAGTGGATTGTAATGACATCTAACATTTTGTTCTGTTTGTACTGCAGACTGAGGTCAAGTAAACAAAAAAAGCAATCATTATGTTTTAGCATTCTTCTTTAATGAGCACATTAAAATCTACTCACAGCTACAGGATCAGCTGTGAAAAGAAGGGAGAAATACGGAACTCTGAGTAGCACTGTATTTTTGAAGCAATTTATGGAAAAATAGTAGACTGAAGGGATATGTAAGGACTCTGGTAGGAAATAAATGGCACGATGTTGTTGACGGAAGGGGTTTTGGCAGAAGGCTTGTTGTGACTGTTTCTGTGGCTTAGAATTGCAGAGGAATTTCCTACAGACTGGACTAACCATTACAAATATGTGTCTGCTTTTAGGAGATCAAGGCGTACAGTGGAGTCTTCTCAGGGAAGATGTCGTCTTTGACAATGAAAACCCGTTGTCTGGACAAAAGAGGAAGTTTCTTTAAGGTAAATGGGGTATTTATACAGAACATAAAGTACGTGGGTTTATGTGAAATGAGCGCGGCAGAATGTGCAGTACTCTCTGTGATACATAGTAAGCCTTTTCTGTAAAACAGGAAGTACTTCTTGAGCATTTCTTTTTACAGGCAGTGTTTGTGGCCAGATTACCCCCAGTTATTTCACGTGTATATTTTTTCTGTACATGGAATAGAATATTTGGTGTAAAATTAGGTCATGGCTTTCTTTGCTGCTAATGCTGAGAACACAAGCTTTATTATGCACAGGCATAAAATTATTGGAGCCTTCTTAACTGGATTTGTGCCCCTTAAAGTTGTGGTACAGGTTTATGATTTCCATTATTGGATTGAAAAGTGGTTTCACTGCCTATTTTGAGAACAGTTGGCGTCCCAAAAAGCCAGGGTGCAGTAGGAGTTATCAGTGCAGTTTTCAAAAGATGACTGAATCCTATTAACTATATGCCAGGGTGGCAGTGGCTGCCTTGCTGGGCAGGGTTTTGCTTAAGGGAGCCATCAGAATTTACAGGTGCTTCTGAGCACTGAATAAACTTACCGTGATCACATCCCTTAGATTATTCATCGCTTGCTGTAGCTTCTTCCAGTGAAAGATGCTAACGCTGCCATCTCGGGGTGTTGCTGTTTCCATTACTTCTCTTCCTCTGGGGCAGAGGTTTCCCTTAGGGCGATCTTTAGGAAATGAACGATCAGCGCTGCAGTGACATGGTGTTTTCTTTTTGTCTTGCCCAGCAATTCACGTGGTCAGCAATTAACGGGGTCATCCAGTGACAGGAGCCACCTCTCAGTTCTGCAACACACTTCAGCTACCTCTCATAACTCAGGAGCACAAACGTCAGCTTGTTGATGGCACTCCACAGCCAAATAGGGAGAATAGCCCTGTTTTTCAAATCACAGCAAGGAGCTGTCTCAATTCCAAGAAACACCTCTAGGTTGTCTCTTATGTGTATGCTGAAGGACTCCTGATGTCAACTGGGGCCGTAAGCAAGCACCCAGTCCTTTGGGATCTCCTTGTGTAATGCATGTGTGGAGAATGGATGCTGGAACAGCTGTTTTGTTCATGATGATGGGGTTGCAGTTACCCTAAACGATTAGAAATGCAATCTGCCCAGGCAATTTCAAGAAACGTTGTCAATTAGAAAACTAAAGGCCTAAATTTTCCTAAGGACTGGCTGGCAGGGAAAAAGGTGTCTCCAAGATACTTTTCCAGACCTCTCACCATCCCTGGGAAGTTGCACTGTTGGACCATGGTTCTGAGCACACAGATTCAGATTGGAAGATGCAGGCAGTCAGTGTGCCCAGCCTGTGTGCAGTGCACCTGGTAGCTTGTGGGTGTGCAGTGAAATTGCCTTTTTTTCCTTCCTCCCCCATGTGATTAGAATTGTGACAAGAGTTAAATTTGTTTGCTACAGCTGAGCTGGTGAACAAGCAAAATACTTGGCACATCAGATTTTTTGAGTTTACATTTTTTTTTTAATTTGCCTTGTCTGTCTGTGTTTAGGAGACCTAGTAATTAAGGTATGGCCTCTTATCCCTGCTGAGCCGTTCTGCAGAATGCGCTCCCACATGCACAGACTGTGCCATGTACTTGCATATGGCTCTCATGTTGTTCTTGCTACTTTGCAGTTGCCTAAGAAACCTTTACCACGCTGGTATGCAGATTCTCAGGGCGCTTAAATCCTCTTAAGGGAGTATCTTACCATTCCCAGCAACATTTGCCAGAAAAATCGCTGACAAATACCAGTGGGAAATTCCGAATTTATCTTTTTTTTTTTTTTCCCCTGGTTCTTAAGTAGTTCTCATTGCTGCAGCTTCTAACCATCTCTTAGTTTTTTCATGGCCATTCTTTTGACTGTTAGTATGCAAGGAAAACAGTATTGTCCCCATTTTACACAGAGCAGAAGTCTGTAGTTTTAGAGGCTAAATTCTGTGGAGTCTTTATACTGTGCAATTGGTGAATGCTCAGAGCCAGCAAATAGTAAAAATGAGGGAAAGATGGGGTTAGTCTTGGATAATCCTGGGACTGAATAGCTTGCCAGTGGTTACAGAGAGAGTCTGTGGTAAGGCAAGGCAAGGGGCTGAATATATGTCTCTGACAAATGTCCTTTTTACTGAATCATCCTCCTTCTCATCAGGATGTTCCAGTCTTTACTGAACTGGCATCAGAGGTTTCACACCAGTAAAGCTTTTCTGTTCCAAAACCAAGCATCGGGTAAAACTTTGTTTCTGATGAATAAGACACTGAGCAATGTCAGTGGCCCTGATAATTCATAGCTCACTGTGCAAAATAACCACAATTTGCAGCCATGTATCAAAATATTGGATTGTATTCAGAGGCTTGCACAAGTCCAGAAGCAGCGCTCCCAGTTCAGCTTGTCTCTGGCACTCAGCCACCTCATCACACAGGGCCCTCTGTGAGGGTTGCTACGTTCTGCTTATCAAAACAGGAAGGAAAAGATGTGATGCCAAAGAGGATGCAGGTCTCCAGAAAGAATGAAAAATGAGATGCTGGCAGGAAGTGGGAGTGGTAAGTGCTGAGGCTCATTTGTCCAGTCTGATACTGATCTCGCTGTCTTCAGCCCATGTCCCCTTGCCAGGTTAGAAGCACGCATCTTACCTTTGCCTCTCGAGCTCTTGTAAATCTCAGGGCATGGAAACATTCTGCAGTGGTCATCTTGGCTGACTCTTTCAGTGCATTCTCAGAATGATGGCAGTTTCATTAATGCTCTGTAATAACAAGCTTATTTACATTTCAACACAAAAAGCAGGAATTCAGTTGTCACGCAGTTTTTTCTAAAAATGTCCTGGAACGGACATCAAATCAAAGCCACCTGTCTTCTTCTTGGGAACAGGAAATTCTCCAGGTCAAGTGAGTAAGAAGAGCTGTGGTTATGCTGGGCTTCTGGGAGAGGCACTGTCTGTATCTGGTCCTGGGCATGTGCTTTCCCTGATGCATGGCAGTGATGTGTCAACAGAGCAGCTTCACAAACGTGACTGGGGCCCCTTGGGAGTGGGTTGCTTATGATGAGCACACTGGCTCTGATTTTTGCTGCTTGTACAACATCCTGAAAGGTGCAAAGCAAAATAGATGTGTTGAGGTGAGAGAATGCTGGGGTGCTGAGGTGCTGTGTTTGCGGTCTGTATGTAGGAGTTTCACTGTCACCCATGCCAGCTCTCAAAAGCTGAGCTCAGTCTTGTTGAGCTCAGAATCAATTGACAATAAGCAGAGTGTGGTACATTATGAAAGGAAATGTTGTGGTTTAAGACGTTTGCATTTCATTATTTCGTTCATGGATGTTAGGAATGTAAACAGTTAGTACATGGGTATTTGGCAATCTAATGTTTAGGACAGATGTAGTTAGGCAGTACTGTACTGGGCTGCTATGTGAATTCATGCTGCCTGAGTCATAATTATTATTTGGCTTTACTGTGGTTATACTGTAGCATCTTTTGAATTTACAGAACAGTGCTTTATCAGAAATAAATTTCCAAAGGAAAATCATTAGATGCAAAAATAGCTATTTTATAATGTTCTATAAGATCTCATTTTAATTTTGTTTTTAAAAAAATACTAAGTAATTAACCACCCAAGAAGATGTTGTACTTCCAAATGCATTGTTCAGGTAAACCTCCTCTTTCTATAGCACACCAGAGTAATAACTATTTCACAGACCTAAACAGTCCACAACAGATTTCTTCTGATTACTTTTTAAGTCTTTGTGCTCATGTAATGCTGTTTTACACTAACAGTGGCCTCTGACAGATGTATCCATCCACTTCAATTGCATTTTTCTTTGGATTAGTGTGTTGCTTTCAAGTCTGTTGAAACAAAGGGGTGAGTTTTCCCATTATTTCCAGCCAAAGAGGTACCACACTTGTTGCAAATAGAGAAGTCTCTTTGAAGAATTCCGATATTCTTAGCCTTGCACTAAAAAGGCAGAGCCTTCTTCTGCTGCTTGTTTCCTCAGGGCTGGAGCTAATAATAGTACATACCCAGGATCCTTCCTGCTTTTTGTAGAAACATGTTATTAACAGCTCATCTTGTATGATGCTGATCACGCATGCATCACGGGCGCTGTATCATCACCAGAAGTGTCATGGATCCTAAATACTGGGAAATGCTGTCATAAAAGCACAAGCGCACCTTATGTTATTTGATAGAAAAATGCTGTTGTAACGGTATGTGTCAGCAAGGATACGCAAATGATGCAACTCCGTAAGACTTTCTTTTTTTACATCAAGAGAAGAGCAACTTTTTTTTGACATTAAAGAGAATTTAAGGAAAATTATTTGGAAATTGCAGAAAATATCGGTGTTCTATTTTAGAAAAAACGAGGGGTTTCTTCCTAGCGATTAGTGTTTTAGTTCAGGTGGAGTGCATGGTGGTAGGTGGCAAGTCCCGGTTGGGTTGCAGTGGGTGTTCCATCCTGGGGAACTTCTCAGGTCAGTTTGGGATTTGATGCCACACTTTGACCTGGTTTCCCTGTCAGAATGTATTGACATTTCAGAGACTAAGGAAAGACTGATTTCTCATGGTGGATATACCCAAGAAATGTAGGCTGTAGAATAGAATGTGAGCATAAGGCTGCTTGAAACATGCCATTTTGTGTAAGTTCTCTTTAGGAAAAGAGGCAAAGTTGCTAAACATGGAAGAATTCCTCTCAGGAATGAAAATTTCTGCAGCGTTCTCTTTAAGGCAGGCATAAAAATTCAAAAGTATTAAGATTACTTCGCTGTTAGTACAGTTTGGGATAGAATTCTTTGCTGTAGCTCCCCAAGATTTTGTTCTCTGGGAGGGAGGTGAATTTTGTCACAGCTCTGGTCAAAGCCGACTAGCACAGTTAACTCGGTTGACAGCCAGGTAGCGACACAGCAGAGCGTGGAGGACGTGGCTGCAAACACATGGATGCTTCTGCAGAGAGCTCATACACTGTGTGATGCTGCCCATGAAGAGGAGCTCCTTGTGCAGAGCCGATTCATGGGGAGTAGCAGCTCAGCTTTCATACAGTTGCCACCTGAAGCAGCTTTGCAGAGGTGCTTTGCTGGCAGTGCATAAATTCACCCCTTCTGATGGCCCACAACTGGCTCTGCTGACTCCAAAGCACCTTGATCCCAACCAGGGAAAATACACGCCCAGAGCTGGCTGCAGCACTCTCATTTCTGGCCAGCTTCTCTGTGTGGATGGCCAGCAAACTGCCAAGCAGTCTGTCTTGCTCTGCTTGAATCTTAAGCAGAATCTTAAGGTGTTTGAAGGGAGGCTGCTAAAAGAGACACATCTGTTGCCATGCAGAGTTGACTGATGATAATCCCTTGAGGACTACTGGATGGCCAATTCCAACTTGATTATTGTGAGACTGACTGTCTTTAAGGCGCTTGTGTGACTGGCCTTAGTTTTTACCATATTGCACAAAATGGAAGGAGCTGGGAGTAATTTCCCTGGTTTCAGTGCTCTCCCTGGGCCCTGCAGAAGGGGACCAGACAGGCTGACCAGTGCACGCAGCACTGGAAGTAGAGTTACACTGCTAATTCAGTGAAAAGGCTGCTCTGCTAACCTTAGTCCCCCACTCTGAGGGGACGCTGCTGCCTGTGGCCATGGTCAGACACCATGCATTGGGGATGCAATGGCTTTCTAGTGAGGCCCACTGGACAGCAGTGTCATGTGGATTTTTCACCATGTAAAGCCAATGTGGGCGCTGGATTCACCCCTTATCCAAAAGGAGGGATGAACTGACCTGCGCTCAGCAGCACTCAGCTGTTCAGGGGGGTGCGGAGAGACAGCTCCCTGAGGCTGGCCTGGGTTCCTCCAGCTGCTCCCTGAGGCTGGCCTGGGTTCCTCCGGCTGCTCCATCAGGATGGCCTGGGTTCCTCCGGCTGCTCCATCAGGATGGCCTGGGTTCCTCTGGCTGCTCCCTGAGGCTGGCCTGGGTTCCTCCAGCTGCTCCTTCTCACAGTCAGGGGGGCATTGCTCACACCTAGCTCCAGTGACTCAGGGGTGTTCGAGAGTCAGCAGGTGGAAGGTCTTTGCAATGCCAGTGTTACATATGGCTGGTGTCACCAAAACTGCAGAAA
This sequence comes from Eulacestoma nigropectus, assembly GCA_013397775.1. NCBI lineage: Eukaryota > Metazoa > Chordata > Aves > Passeriformes > Eulacestoma > Eulacestoma nigropectus. The sequence goes on along the minus strand of VZTE01000966.1, from coordinate 33,454 downwards.
AAACACTCTCCAAGCACAATTTTTAGTGTTAGAGAATTAAGGCATCACTTTATTCTGGCCAGGATGTGAAACAGAAATAATTTCATCCACACATTGCGCAGGTTATGCAGAGAAAATCATTCCATCAAATATAACTCTTTACTAGATTTTTCACATACAGTCAAAACCCAGAGAAATTAATTGGTTCAATGTTCATTGGTCCCAACGTCTTAGTATTTGGTTTTCTAGTGGTTGTTGATCCTTCACCTTCCCTTTAATTAGGTTCTCATCCTTCCTTCTCTTATCTATCTCTTCCCAGACCAGGAGTCTCCCACCATGCCAGGGGTGATGTTTGGAGTTGATGTTTGTTAATGGTCGTTATCTTTTGTGTATCTTCTGTGCTACTCCCAGTCTGTTGAGATGTTAAGCTCATCAGGCCTGAGTGGTGAAACAATCCTCTGAAAAGAAACCTGAGTTCCTTTCCCCCTGGGCAAAGGAGAACAAAACCCCTGACTAAAGTTATATAAAAAAAATGTTAAACTTTGTATCATTTCCAACACTGTGAGCTATGGCTTGGACAGAAGGAAGCCCTTATGGTGTGGGTAATGGTAATTCATTCTTACATAAGGTCTATTTTTTGGAGTTGGCCAGTTGTAAGCAGAGACTAAAACTTCTTTTGAATTGATTGGAATAATGCTGCACAGCGAAGGAGAGTGTGAATTCCTGAGGTGGAGGAAAACTTCCAATATAACAATTTAGGAAGATGATGCCTGCAATTCTTTGAAGTGCTGCTGCACTGAGTTGCCTGCCCTGAGTGGGACTCGGCTGTGAAGACTGTTCTGACTTGGACTGCAAAGCTGGTTTTGCTTCACGTGCCAGGGTTTTTGTTTGCTGTGACGTGCAGGGGTGGTGGTAGAGATCACTGCATCACTGCAAACCTTTCATTAGGTTCCCTTCCGGCGGGAGAGAGGGAACCCGCCTAGGGTTTATAGGCTGTCATGGTGTGGCGTGACAAGCAAACTTGACGCATTGGCTACAAAGAAGTGTTCAAGAGAGCACGCTTTGCAAACTACATGGTTGGTTTCTGCTCAACAAAATGATTCCCAGAACCCTGGGTAGCAAATTCTGCATTTCTCAGGATACAACCTTAATGCTAACCTTGCCCACCTTAAAATGAGATTTTTGCCCTCGTACCCAGAATTAGGATGGGGTTCCACCTGAGCTGAAGAGTTGCAAGGCAATTCTTTTAAAATTGAATTGTTGTGTTCAAGTGGAGTCCAAAGCCTATTGTGAAAAGCAGCCGCCCATTCCCTTCTTGCTTCATTGCTTTTCATCCTCCACGGTATCATAATGTTGGCTTAGTGTCCCTTGCAGATGGAACTCTACTAAATTTTTTTTTTTTTAATTTGAGAAGGTAAATGCTATGAACAGTTGAATAATTTAGTTTTTGTAAGATGTTTTATAATACATAGAGGCTGCAAATTTATTCCATTTAAATTAAAAGGCTAACCAACCTGGAAGGTTTTGTACTGGCACAAAACAGGAATTATTCTTCCTCTGAGAACCATTATACGTGGCCCCAACCCTTTACTTGTTCCTTTGCAAGGGGAAGTCCGAATAGGATGCGATTTTACGAAAAAAAAAAGTTTGTAATCTCTGGTGACTAAACTTGCCCCGGCTTCTTTTCCACGCCTCTTCCACTCACTTGATGTCATACTATTTTTGTCCCTTTCTAGCTCATTGACACAATTGCCTCAGAAATCGGAGAACTGAAACAGGAGATGGTACAGACAGATCTCACAGTGGAAGATGAATCTGCTGATTGGCGAAGGTGATTAAAATGTTTATTTTCATAGTTCTGGAGGGTCTACCACGACAGGAATGTTTTCATTGTGCTGTCTTCTTGGGTGGCTTATGTCCTAGCACTTTTCTCCCTGGCAGCACAGGATGTGTAGATAATCTTGCTCTTGATCCAAGGAATTTGCCTTTGTGCAGGAGTGCCCAGAGATTCAGTCGTTGGGTGTATTTGCCTTAATATCTTCTAATTGCAACTGTGCTTCACTTCTGCTTCCTTGTTAAAAAGCTTGGATACTGATGGATGTCTAAAGCAGGAAACGGCTAACATTATTACCGTTGTCTGTGGCACAGCTTTGCTTTCACACTATAAAGACAAAATGTTCATTGCTTCAAGTGGCTCTTTGAAGACTCAAGATACAATAACATGATTTATTTATGTTCTCAGGTTAAGAAGTGAAATACTGACTGCCATGAACTGATGCATATGTGGGTTATGTGTTTAAGTTAAGTTATATATGAGTAACTTGCAAAAAAAAAAATAAAATTATGGTGTTAAGCTTGTACCTTTAAGTGGGCAGAGTGGGATCCCAGCATTTTGGCTTTGCTTGCCCAGTAACGTCTGCTGAAGTGACATCTGGAGGATAATTAATATTTTAATCATTGTGTTAACAAGATTTTTACATTTTTGTACTTATTTGAAGTATTTGTTGTAAGAGGAAAGCAACCAGTGTAGGTGTTGTGTTTTATCCGACTGCATGGTCTTGGCCAGCTCTGGAGCTGGTGGGCTTTGTTCTTCTAGCAGTGAGTTAATGAAGTGGAAAATTGTTACTCAGAATTACATCCAAGATTTTTAGCTCTTTTTCTTCTTATGAATTCTATTGAAATCTGCTAGAACTTACTACAAAGCATATTTAGATTATTTAAAAAAACATTAAGCAGCACCTTTGTTTCCCAAGTGGTAAAGAAGTAAGACAGTTGAGCTAATTAAAGTCCTTGGCTATGGCCCTGGTTGAACATTATTCAAGTTTTAAAGCTTTTGAGAGCACAGTTCTTTTACAGGGGCAGAAAGGATACTTTCTTCATTTTGTGAATTCAGCTAATTAACTTCAGAGATCATCAGCTAATTTTTAGTAAAGAAAAGGCTTCTTGTATCTTTGAATACATCATAAGCATGAATGGCTAAGGTCTACTGATTCTGAAATCTTGGTGGAAGCACTTAGCTGGAAACAGTCAACTAAACCTCCCCATTTTACAGATCATGGGTTTTCTTTCTATTGATTTTTTTTAATGGATTTTTAATCTTAATTTGTTAATCTTGACTGCAAAATGTATTTTGGTTTAAGATACGTAAGTAAACCTAATATAAAAAAGTGAATAATGCAATTTCCGTGAAAAATAATAATAGCCATCAAAAAAAAATTATTTTATGTCACTTCAAGATGATAATGTGAAATATGAAGTCTGAATAAATGAGCTTAAGTCAAACCTTCTGTGACTACAAAATTCTGAACTGCATACTTCTGTGTAAGGAAGAAGTTGTATCAAAGTTGGTATAAATTATGTAATTTAGTTGTGCACTGACACCTTTTTTTTTTTTGTATAGAGCTACAGAGCAAGATTATAGTAATTTCAACAAAAGTTTTCCCGAGTTCTTGTTTAAACTAGACACCTCACAGGGCTGTGTTTACTGTCATAACTTTATTTCTTTGTAGTTAATTTAAAACTTGGCAATTAATGTATTTTGCTCTTCTTATTGTGTGTTCTGCTGTTCAGAAGTTGGTATCTTGCTTTAACCCTTGGATTTGCATCTAAGGAAATTTGAGCTCAGTGTCCATTTTCCTTGCTCTTTTTTCCACCTTAGCAGGTATCCACAGACACCCAGAGCAGTTCTGGAAAGGCAGCAGTTGCAGAGCTCTCAGCTGAATTCAGAAAAATAAGGACATGAAATTGCATGTCTGCAGCCTTTAGTATTGTAGTGTGGGGTTTTTTTGTGGTTATGTGGTTACTTTCAGACTTATACTCCTCACCCCAGTTTTATTTTGGGCTCCTCTCTCCTTTTAATATATATGGCCCAAGTAATATCAACGATGATTCAAGGGCTTACCACTTTGGCTTGTAAATATGTAAAAGCCAGGCCAAAAAAAAGGCTTGCAAAAATGTGTTTTAAGGGGGACTGTTTCAGTATCCCACTTTTTTGATGCCTGGACTTTTTCCCAGTGCAGACATTTATCACAACGATGCGAATGAGCGGAGTTGTCAGAAAAGGGAATTAGTGGGACAGATTTCTGTCCTGCCGTTCCAGTGACCTTTGAAAGAGTGACAAGAGAGCTTCTGCATGCAATGGCAGACCAGGAGCCTGTGGGACAGGACTGGAGGCACCTGGATCATCTTTTAGGAGGTCCCAGGCTCCCTGCCAGGTCCGTGTGAATGTCCGTGAGGGGGCCAATGCTTCCTGCTGTCCCTCTGTAGGGAAGGCCATAAAGCTCCAGGCTTCCCGGGGCATTTGGTGCCTGTGAAATGGTTCAGGGATGCTTTGCTGGTGGTGGCAGCTGCAGCAGCTTATTCCCTTCCTGCTCTGTTACTGTGGAAGGAACAGGGGCACAGCTTTGCTCCCTGCCTTGTGTCCCGCACTGCACAGCCCTCACGCCGCTGTCTTTTCCACAGCAGTTATAACTTCAGTAGAGCCATTTTCTGTCTTGCATAGAGAACCATTTCTGTTATTGTTGACAGGTAGGCAAGTACCCAACAACCTTTTTCCCAGCTGCCTTGTCCTGTTCTTTTAGCTGTAATGGGATGCAGGAGGAGGTTACCAGTGGCTTTATGCCCCTCCCAGCTGATGTTCAGTATAACTATACAGACTAGGCTGGGGTGATTAAGCGCTGTTAGATTGCAGGATTTACAGAAATCCAGGCATTTTGCAGTGGATAGTCAAACTGCGTTAACTCTGTGGTGGTAAGCTTTGGTGGGACTGGAGCAAGGTTCACATCATGAGCAAGGATCATCCGGGTTACAGGCTTCAACCAGTTCCTTGTCTTTTTTACTGCAAGCTAAGTCTGATCAGGATGCAGCACAGCATTGTTTATCTTGGCAATTACCTCTCTTCCCACGTGTTTATGGGTTTTTTCAAATCTAAGGAAGCTTGGATGAATCCTGTGTTTTCTTTAGTTCATTGTGAGTAGTGTTGGAACTCTTTTCCCACTGCACATGTAGCAGCCCTGCATTAAAGCCGACCATCCATTAAGGCTGATTTGTGTTTCAATTTTGAGTTCAATGTGACCTGGTCACATTGTCTTTTATCAGGAGTCGTTTTAAAAATCCCAAACAAATAACACCAACCAACCAACCAAACATCCCCCAAACCAAAAGTAAAACCCAGGAAAGGAATTTAGTTGTTGTATAATATACAGAGTATTGTGCTAGCATTTAGGTTACAGCAACTTCTTATCATTACTCTGTACACTTGAGTTAATCCATTGTTCATAAATTCAAATGGTTATTCTTTCCATGCAATTGTTTCCAAAGTAGCAACACACACATCCCAGCCCCAAATAATTTTGGTCTAACTCTTAAGACATGACAAATTTGGAGAACTCCCATGTATCAGGGTTTGACTGTATGTCTAATGCCCAGATCATTAATTAAAATTATTTTAAGAATAAAAAGCAAACTGGGAATATGATGCCCAGTAGTGCTAGACCACTGCAAATAGGCTGTCGAAACACACTAGTGGGGATTTTTTACTGCATTTACTCCCAGGCTTTTGGAAGTGGCTTCTCATAGGTTGTATGTGGTTTGCCAGGTGTGGTTTTTCCAAGGTGTGCTCTTTCCAGAGTTCACCAGGATAGATCTTCCTCTCTGCCTCCTTCTTTATTATTTGGGAATAGAAAATAATTTTTCTTAAGTGTTGCCTATTCCTATTTACCTCACCACAGATGGCAAGAGCATTCTAGTGCTGATTTAGCTGAGTTGCATCAGTGTTGTTTGAACCATTAGTGTTGAGGAGTGGCAGAAATTCTGGTCATGATCAGATATTCATAATCTTTGGCTTATTTCTTGAGGGAGCAGAAGCAGCTGCAGCAAGGAGGTGCCTGTGTATATAGGTCAGAGATTTTCCTCCTTGGATCTCAGCATGTAAGTACCTGGAGGTTCCAAAAACCTGATGGCTCCCCATTGAAATTAGTCCTCCGATTTATAATGGTCTGCGGGGTGTGGGACAACATGAAGCCAGTCCTACCACAGAGGAGCATCGTGACCCTGCATGCCCGTGCAAACTCTTGCCAGCTCTAGGTGGTTTTGTGGTAGCAAGCAATGCCAGGCATTCTAGCTCATACCAGTCACACACCTTCTTTTGAATGTGATGTAGCTGTCTTCAGTAGGCAAAAAACTTTTCCCTCTTAGACATATTCCCCCTGCAGCGTGTTTAGTTTTCACCTCCTGACCAAGGAATGGAAATCGTTTATATCTGTCTAAGCTTGCAGCCAGCATTGGTGTATAATTTGCACTTTGCCACAGCTCCCTTTGGTTTGTAGCGCAGCTAACTGGCACTGAGGGTGAGTGGGAAGTTTCTGAGCAATATTTACTGGAGGTACAGCTCGGTAAAACACTTGTGATTCATGATATGACTTTTTGGAGATTCTTCTATTGCGACACTAGGCTTTGCTGGGACTGGTTGAAAGGGAAACCCAGCATCCCTACTGAGGCAGTTTCAGACCTGGTCATGACCGATGTAAACAGGACTTCCCTCCTGCACCCAACGTGTTTCTGTGTATTTTGTGCCCCTTGAAGGCGTATAGCAGTTAGTAAAAGCTTCTGATGCTTGGGGGCAGGAGGGGAAATCATCTGCATTTGAGATGCCTTGGGAATCTGAAAAGCATCACATCAGAAATAAGCAAACAAAAAGAAAGAGGCAAACACTGGTAGTGGTAATTGATCCAGGTAATGAAGTCTAATGATTTCGCCTGTTCTTAGCTGATCATACAGTGAAAGTTCTCCACCCAATTTGCTTTCCTTGCTTGCCCTCTCCAGAGATGCTGCAAGTTGCTTACCAAAGCTAGAAGAAAACAGTTTGGTCGTTGGGTTTTTTCTGTTGTTTGGTTGGTGGGTTTTAATTTGGTCGGCTTGTTTTCTTCGGTGTGGGGTTTTTTGGGGGAGCGGAGAGGCTTTTTGTTTCTTTTTTAAGTATTCAGTGCTCCTGTGCTTGTGAACTCTGTGCCCACTTGCTGTGGATAATGAGGATGGTAAATGCTGTTAGTGATGCTTAGGGCCTGTCCAAAGCATGGAATTCAGAAGAGTTGCACGGTCTGCAGTGGGGAGGTGGAGCTGTGTTGCCCTCTGCCGCCCAGGGCCTCTTCTGTGACAGAAAAGGTCTGTAGGGGGGAACACATCCTCTGCCGGACATCTCAGGGAGTCAGTCGAGCTTGCAGGGTGCTTTTTGTCTGTTCCTAAATATTGTCATCAGGAAGTGGTTACCAGACTAACTGCCCCGCAGCGATTTGTAGCATGGGGAGAATCACAGGAAATACTTCTAAGTCAAAAATGAGGAATTTGAGCCAGCAACACGCGTGCACTTGTACTGGGTGTTCTGTATTATATGGATGATGGTGGCGCTTTGCATAACAAAAGGAGTTCTCAGAGTATTCTGTTTATTTGGATTTTTCGTAACAAGTATCTGTAGCCTCCGAGAACTGTACTTCATTACTGAATGTAGCAGTAACTTTAGATGCCCTGCCCCAAATAAATTTTAACCTTACATTGTTTTGCCACGTGCACATTTAGCTTAGCCTTTATTTCTCACGTAGGAGTCAATCCACAGCCAAAGGAATTCGGAGCATAAATATACAATTCCTTACTTGTTTCTGATCCTGGGAGGTGTAGTATTAAAATGCAAGGTAAGGACCTTTGATGGCAAAATGGAAAGAAATGTAAATATTTACAGAATTTAGCAGGAGTACCATAAAAAGTGACTGCCACTTATGACAATTTTTTTAAGGAAGCTGTGCCTTAGGGAGGGTTATTTGGGGATTTAACACGTTTTTCTTGTTTCTTTCTTGGGTTTCTCATCTCTTTCTCACCTCCTCCCACTCTGACCTCTTAGCAGAGGGGAGCAAAGATGGATTTGCAGCTGTGAAGGCAACAGAGCTGCTGGAGCAGAGACAGCAGTCTGGGCATAAGATGAAGTGATGCTGGTTTGTGGACTTGTGTTGTGAAAATAATCCCTCCAAACAGTCTAAGTTCTTGTGTCTGGTGCAATGATCACTCACAGGTAGTGGGTTGCTCCATTGTCAGAGTACTGAACAGATTTTTCTGGCAGGCAGGAGAGAGGAAGATTTCTGTGGGTTGCAGCATTTGGAATCGATCTGGGAATAAAAGTGTCTGAATTGCATAAATATCCTTGAAGAGAAGTTTTTCCGTATGTTAGCATAGCGAGAAAGGCAAGTGAAATGTTCAGTCAATCATATCTGCACATACAATTGTATCTGAAGTGATGGCTGAATTTCTCCAACATCATAGAAGAATGCTAAGGTTTATCTTCCAGCGGGCTTTGAATTGAGAACCTTTAAAGAGAATTTTTGTGTATACTAAATATATGAATTCTCAGTAGAAAAAGTACCAGTCCAGAGTGCCAGCAGTGCCATAAGCTTTGTGATAATTCTGTTTGCTGACCCGAGTGATTGTTTGTAGGAGGTTAGCATGTCTAATTTTTTCTTTTTTTTAATTTCCCGCAGTCTAATAAAGGACATGGATAATGTCTCTCCTGAGAAAAATGATGTAAAAAGCTGCCCCCGGGACTCTGGATATGACAGCCTATCCAACAAGCTAAGCATATTGGACAAGCTCCTCCATACTCACCCTGTGTGGCTGCAGCTTGGTCTGAATGATGCTGAAGCCATGGAAATTTTGCAGGCACAGCCTCCTGGGGTAAGATGAATCTCAGTTTCTTTGAGGGCATGCTTTTCCCAAATGTTGTGCTGCCATTTTGCACCAAGGTGTTGGACCCTATACAGTAATGACCAAGTAAAATTCTGGTATGGTTTAGATCAGACATCTTGAGGTCGTTCTGGTTCCTTTTGTGATTGACCTGTATTTATTCTGGCATCTGTGATGAAACTAAAACCATGTCCTTCTGCCTTCTCCACAACAGATATTTCTGGTTAGGAAATCTGCAAGGCTGCAGAAGAAAGTCATCTCTCTGCGTCTGTCCAGTGACTGTGGGTCCTGCCTGAAAGAATTTGCCATAAAAGAAAGTACATACAGTAAGTTGTGAGTTACATACTTTTCAACTGTCCGTTAGGTACTTTTTCCCGTAGGATGCAGGAGCACTCGCGCTGCTGAAACCCACAGCAGAGGATACCCAAAGTCGTGCAAATAACGTCGTGGTCATGGAATGCCTGTGCTGCTCTCTGAGGTGGGCTCTGGGAGTGGGTCAGGCATATTCTGCCTGGAGGAGAGCAGATATATAGAAATGCTGGAGGCTGCTGCAACTGGAATGTTTCCATTGTGTACCTTGCTGACTCTAGGATTCATTTGTTTTTATGGGTAGTTATCCTCTTAGAATGTCTTACATGTCTTTTGTAGAAACACAGTCTGTAATCCTGTCTGCTTTCAATGAAATGTCCTTGCATTTCCTTGTACTCAGGTGCAGTAATCACGCATGGGCGAACTCTGCCCTCCTTCAGGTGCAAAGTCAAAGACAAAATCCCGTTTATTGCGCAGTCCCAATTCCCTAAATACCCCCACAGAATAGGATAGAACATCATGGGAACAGGAAAGATGTTCCCCACAGTGTCTCCCTATCACCTGGAGCAATACACAGACATTGCCTATTATGGGAACAGGTAAACAATACCCTGTAAGGTCACAAACTACAATCTTCGCTTCTCACAGCTCCAGCTTTGTCCACAAGCCACAAACCTCTCTCTGCCCATCCCCGGTGACCTGGATACAGTCCCAGGGTCACCTCCGGGCCCAGGAAAGAGGCTCTCTCTCCGGCCTTCCGGGCTTATTTCTCTGTCACCACATAGTGTAACCCAACACTCAGGGGACTGTTCTTGGATGCAACTTTGTCATGAGTTCCCTCTGTCTACAATTTAGGTGTGGGATGGGTTGTTGGTTTTTTGTTGGTTTTTGCTGGTTTTGTTTGTTTTTTTAGTGTAATAGCTAAATGGATTCTAACCCTTTGAAACTGTTTCTGTTGCAAGATCAATGATTTTTTTTTTAAAATTCAAACTATATTTATTCTTTCTTTTTTTAGTAGAAATGAGCAAATGTTAGCGCTCCAAATTGTTTCGAACCAATAATGCTCTCATATCTTGAGAAGGGAGGGTGTGAAAAATAAGTTTGAGATTTAGGAATGAAAAAAAGGAAGCTGCAGCTGGTGAGTGCATGTGGTGCTGAAACTGCAAGTGGAACAAATATTTCATTTTAACAAGAAAGAGAAAACTGGAGACAATTAGCAACAATTTCAGTTTAACTTCCCTGAAACAGAGAGTCTATAGTTAACTTCTACTTCTGTTTGTAAACTGACATAATTTTAGTTGAGTTTTCCCTTTTTTATCTCTCCCTCCTCTGCCTCCAGGAATAAGAAGTTAATTCTGTGTGTCTGGTTTTGGTTCCAGTTACCACAACAAGGCAAGGCAAAGAGAAGAGAAAGTTGTCAATAATAGTTGATCTAAGTGTAGTCTAAGGCTGTGTTTATAGGCTTGTTTTACTAATAAATTCCCATCTAGAAAATAATTGTATATTGTCTTTCATGAACAAAATTCTTCCACAAGGGGGAAGTATTTACTGATAGTTTTAGCCATTTGTCACAGCTGAGGTTTTAGACTAGAGGCGAAAGATTTGACTCATTTCACTCTAGGAGCTTCTTCTGCTTGATCTTTGTAGTCATTGGGTGAGATTTGCTACTGGCATCAGAGAGAGCCTGAGGTAATAGTCATCATTACTGAGAACAAGTATTTATATCAGTAAGAAACAATGGCATGAAGTGGGGAAAAATGAAAGGCACTGCTCGTGTCTTCCCTTGTGCAAGGCAATGGCATGCACCAGAATTGTTGGAGTTTTTAAAGGGTTTTCAGGTTAAAAAGGTTTTCTTGGAGTGAATGAAAATTTATCTCCCTTTAGGATCTACACACCTGGGGTGAAGACTAGTGAGTAGAATGGAATTCAAGAGGAGGAAATAAGAGATTTAAAATTAGGTATATTAGTACACTGGGCAAACAAAGCCTCAGTTATTGATTTGTTGTCTATTAGCAAAATACTGTTCAGTCCTCATCACACAATCTGTTTTACAGGAATTAGACCATATGCTTGGAATACAAAAGCAAACTAGCCACCAAGATTATCAGTACATTCTTGAAAATGCCTTCAGCAGAATATGTACTCCTCTACCGAGTTGTTTTCTCTTAACCAAATAGTAGCTAGTTTGATGGTAATAACTTATTAACCTCATGCAAGAACCTAAGACGTGTTTTATTAAACTTTTAAAAGAAATAGTGGATTAATGTGTGATTCTTTCTTGTAACTCTCTTCACAGCATTTTCCTTGGAGGGGTCTGGAATCAGTTTTGCTGATTTGTTCAGACTCATTGCTTTCTACTGTATTAGCAGGTAAGATGGTGTTATGTTCCAAGTCACATCTGCTAGACAGTCTCGAGAAAAGAGTTTCGAGGACTTGGTTCAGCATGATATTTATGTTGCCAATCTGCAAATATCCCTGGGTAGTCTTAGAACGTAATGGAAGAAATCAGAGGTGAGTCTTGGAAGCAAGTGTCTCTGTGTTACTTCATACTGGTTATTGGGAGGCTGCTGTGATTTTACCCACCCAGCTGTGAGGTGGTGCCAAGTTGAACTTTACTTCAGCTGATATCTTGTAATGCTTTCTTAAGTGCTCTGTAGTTCATTTAAAAACAACCATAAACTAGCTTGCAAAGTCCATTTCTTGGAATTGCTGGTGAAAAGAATTTTTGGAGCATAATGGAAAAATGTCAGATACGTGGAATATGACAACTGAGAGGTGTCAGTTTAAATGGTGAACAACAAAAATGGCCTTGTCAGCTTTGCAGTTTATGGTTGCCAAAATTGTTTTCCAGGTACTATGCAGAAAAAAAGTAGCTGGTGATTTTAATCTTTTGTTTTCAATTTGACTTCAGTTTACTGGTGAAAATTTCCAGACTGATGCTTGAGCCTTGTATGTATGCACAGATAGGACACAACACAACCAAACTGCATACATGCACACTTCCTGAAGGAAGCAGGGAGAGGCAGCTTTGATGGTCTCGGTCCTTTTACTGCATCAAGGCTGCCAGTTCTTGCTGACCATGGTGATTTATGGTGTGGGATGCTCTTGGGTTGCTGTGCTTGCTGGTTTGTGCTGGAGAAGCATCTTAGACCCCTTTGCTACAGCCTCCATTTAGCTGAGCTGTACATGCATGTGCTGAAAGCAGCATTGATACCACATGGGCAATTGGTCAGCACTCCGATGAGAAATGAGCTGAAAATGCATTTTAAAGTAGTTTAATGAGGAGATAAGGATTATCTTGTCCACCCTGCCCACTTGCCAGGCTATGGTGAATTCTCTCTAAGTGCCTACAGGATCATGCAGCAAATAGAGATTTCTTGGCATTAGTCTATCCATTTTCTTTCACTGAAGGTTCAAAGTTGCTTTGTATAGACTGAAGGAGGCAGATAGGTACCTATTGTGAAAAAGAGACAGTACTATTTGGTACATCACAGGAAATCCAGGAGGATTTTCTAAAACCAGAGGGAATTTCTTGCAGGAGGTACCCAACCAATTTTTATGAGGAATCAAGGTTTACTTGTCTTTGAATTGAGACCACGATGATGATCTGGACTCTAGATTGTCTGTGATACCATGCTGAAAGTGCCTTTCAAATGCTTTTTAACGTGTGTATTATCAGTCTTGTGCCTATGCTCGATTCAAGTGTGAGTGGAATTTTGAGATCCTGTTTTTTCAAGAAGCTAACATACAACAAAGAGAATATATATGTGATAAAGACCCGCTATCTGTCTGTGCTACAGCAGATGGTTGGCTTGTTCACAGCCTTAAAACCAAAATTCATGCTGACACCAGTTGTGTAGGGTTCTCATTTAGTCTTAATTCCATGAGTACTTCTACTACAGGTGTTGCAGTTTAACATGCACTGTTGCTTGATGGTATTGGTACTAACTGGGCAGGCAAGAGGTATAGTGTTGGTTGATGGCAATGATTGTACAATGCACATACAGTTACTTGGTTTTATCCCTTAAAAATCTCTGTCTAGAAGTTTTTTACAATGGATTTGGCATATGCTGTTCTTCATGGATCTGTCTCCCTTTGACAACATCCAGTGAATGTCTAGTATACAATGACGTGAAACCACACAAGAGAATAAATTGCAAAAACGTTCTTAAATGAAGTGTCTTCAGCCTAGAATAGAGTAGTACCAACACACTCTTAGCTTAGAAATTGTTAGAGTAGCTGTGCAACTACTCTTTAAAATTTTTATCCTGAAAACTGGAATAGCAGTCAACAGTGTATTCAGAAAGTAAGCAGCTTTGTTGAATTATTAAGGGCAGATAACAAGTTTGCATCTCAGTGATCTGCTTGTAGAAGAACAGGTGTAAAAGCTTCTGTTGGAAAGGCAGAAAATACTGGATGGCTCTGTGGAAATGATCCTAGGGAAAGTCCCGGGCACTTGACTGTCATTTGCCCTTCACACCACTCTGCAATGTAAAGGAGCCCTGGGGTTGGTAATGTTTAACTGTGCTGTGTGTTTCAGGATCTTGTTACCTGCCACAGCTCAAGAAGAAAATAATCTGAGATCAGCCACTGTCAGTGTTTAAAAAAAAGCACGCTTTTGAAACTATGGATGTTGCTGAAAACCGTAATGGTTTTTCTCTTTGAAAACAGGGATGTCCTTCCATTCACACTGAAGTTGCCTCATGCAATTGCTGCAGCAAAGACAGAAGCTGAACTTGAAGAGATTGCTCAGCTTGGACTGAGTAAGTAGTTCTCTACATAGATGTCCTTGCCTGTAGCGCTCCTGTAACCTTGAAGAAATAGGCTGTATCAGTAAAGAGTTCATATTGGTTAGTGATGATACAAATTTCATTTAGAAAAGCAGTTTCTCTTATTTGGGAAGGCCAGACCTTGTTCTGGCCAACGAGTGGTGCTCTTCCTTCTTTCTGTGCCTTCTGTGATATTTTTGTTAGTGCTGTTTCCTTCTTCTCTCCCCTCTCTGGGCAGCCCGTGGGCAAAGCAAATCTGACAGTCCCCACACAGAGGTTGATGTTGCTTCTGCTCCAAGACCTAGCATTGTCTGCGTGCTCACATAGCAGGCCCTGGCTTTATAATTTATTGTGAAGAGAGTGTAGGAACTGAGGTTCCCTGTTAATAAAACTTCTGTTCAGATTGACGTGCAAACTTAAAATGGTGAATTTTGAGATCAGTGCCTCAATGAAGTGGCATATTTAGAAAATGAGGAGTGTGTATTTAAGGATCTGCAGAAGGTATCCATGGGCATGGGTTAGGCAAAATTTTTAAAATACCAAAAGACAATGCAAGGACATGTCCAAAAGACAAGGCAAGGACATGTCCTTGCATCGCTTGGCTGCTACAGCCAAACACAGGCTCGTTGTAAAGCATACCTTGAGCTCAGAGGAGATGGATGCAAAGCCTGGTGGGATTTGCAACTTGGGCACCACCCAGATGAATCATTGAGCAACTCCACATTGAACAAAGTGCTGACTGGCCTCATTTCCGTCTCCAGGAAGGGAAGGTTGACTGTCAGCAGTCTTTGTTGCAGTAGATTTTTTAAATTGTCTTTGATTTTGAAAAGGATCCTCTCTAAATCAGTGTTAGCATGAGGATCTCTTGAAGTGTTTGGTGGGACTTCGCAGTAAAGTCATACACGGGGATGTATTGCAGTGCTTTGCATTTTGGTTTGCTGCAGTAGCAATGCAGTTAAAGGGTTTGTTTTAGAGAGGAGATAAATTACTTCTGCACTACTTTTCTGCAAGTCTAGGTAATCTGGTGAAAGTATGGATTATCATGGGAATAGAGGCAAATATGGTACTGTTGAAGTCAATGTTTAGATGGCAAAAAGAAAGTAAAAGGTCTGATTGGGATACAGTGTAATGAAGACGTCTCCCAGGGGCACATGGAAGCCTTTAAAGTAACATGAGGTGAGTCTCTCCAGAGGGGGTGATAATGGTGACGTTGATCAAGTTCTCCAGGCTAACCACACTTGGCCCCAGAGCACTGTGGCCTGCTTGCTGCAGAATTAGTCTTGCTCTTGAACAGTCTCTGCAGTGTGTGTGTTTTTTCTTTAGCTACTACATTTAAAAGCTGAGGAGGAGATTGATGGATCAGTGTCTCTGTTGGTTGCTGTATTCAGGATCACTTACCTGATATATACCAGATTAAGATCACAGTTTCTATGAGCTAAAACCAGGCAACAAAGTTGAGATTTTGATGGAGTTTTAGGTGTCCATGTGCAGAAGAGCACACCAGAAAGTCAGCCCTTCAATGCTATGGACTCAGGAGAGGCCTAAAAACCCCCAACAGCCCTTCCTTTAAAGAATGAGGTTTTTTTGAGGAACATGTAGGCACAAAATCCCGTGGTGTGTGAACACAGGGTTGTATCCCCTGTCAGAGCTCTCTTGTGCAGTCGGCTGAGAGGGAGAGCTGCACAACACAGGTCAACAGCATGTAGCCCAGCAAACCACATCAGGAGGAATTTTTGGTAAAGATTTCAAGGCTGTTGTCAACCCGTAAGGTTTCACGTGCTCAACGTAAGATTCTCTCTCGGTCTCCCTCGTGTTTCACCTGCAGCAGTGCTTACATCACGCGTGTTTGCAGCAGCCACGTGCCAGGCGCAGGCACTGAGAGATCTTCAGGCAGGATGTGAAGTCATGAAGCTGGGAACACCAGCAACATGGCATGACTACGTAGAGAAACATGCCTGTGCCTATATACATTCCCTGGCCGTGGCCTGTCACCATGGGCCATTTCCTGTCTTCTGCCCCCCAGGCAGGACACGGCTGTTGGGCATGGACCTCTTGTGGATGCTTGGCATTCATGCACTTGGGCCCAGGTGTCGTTGCTCAGTTGCCTCCAGTGAGGCATCTTGACACACTATGGGAAAAGGGACCATGTCAAGGTTGTCAAATTTTAGCTAAATCTCCCTCCTCTGGTATTCTGCCCTTATTTCAGCATGATTGCTGCCTTCAAGGGCACATCTGGTTTCAGTCTTCATGCCTTCAGGAACCGATGCTCTTCAGCAGTGACTCGGTTGCACGAACGTGCTGACACTTTGCTGGGATAAGTGTAGAGGCTGCAGCTGCAACTTGCTGGTGTAGCATAGGTTTTCCATGCTGCTGCTGTGGGACTGCACACTGGGTCTCTATGTGTTGCTGCGTGTCTGTATCCTCCGGCAAAATGTCCCCACAGCAAAGGCAGGGCAGCAGGCCAGCGCCCTTATGAGACACTTGAACACTTGGTCTGCATAGCTAAAGGTGATGTGTGCATCCACCACAGCAAAACGTGAGCTGTCTTTTCATGTGTAGTTTCATGTGTTCGCTATGAAAAGAAACCAACCCAAGACATTTGTAGAGTTTGCATGAGTGGCCTTTAGCTGGTGTAAATCAGCTTAACTATTGTCTATAATGAAGTGAGGTTATTAATACCAGCTGAGAATCTTGCCTTATTTCTCCTGAGTGAAATGCTAGCAAGCAGTTTGTGTTCATTTTGGTCTCAAGCCAGTAGTAAGTCTTATGTTACAGTCTCCATTCCTTTCTTTGATTTTCAATTTAATTTTAAGCTTAGTGGGCTGATTGGGAGCTATGCATTGGTCATGGTATTTATAAATGAGTAAGAGCAGCCCCAGGAATGCAGCATGCAGTTATGTCCGGTGGTGCTTTAAGAGGTTCACTTGGATTTTTTTTCCCCTTTGAATTAATAAAATCTTGCCTAAATTTCTTGATACTTTAAACTGGTGGTGTTGGGCTGAATGTTCTGAAAGCCATCTGCATGCTGTTTTGCATTCTTACGTTAATGCAATGATGATTTTCAGACTTTTGGAGCTCCCTGGCTAACAGCAACCCCCCGGATCCTTCACCTCCCTGTAGGCCTGTGCCTTTGGACAGTGCTTGCAAAGACTCACGCCAGCTCTGCCTTATAAATGGGGTGCATTCTATACGAACCAGAACGCCTTCAGAGCTGGAGTGCAGCCAGACCAACGGAGCGCTGTGTTTCATTAATCCCCTCTTCTTAAAAGTGCACAGCCAGGATGTCAGTGGAAGTCTGAAAAGGCAGAGCCCGAGAACTCAAGACGTGAATGGCGCAGCGAGGCCTCGCTCCCCCCCGCCCCGGCCGCCACCTCCTGCTATTAATAGCACCCTCACGAGCCCACAGCTTTCCAGGACTATAAAGCAGGCGAGCATGCCAGAAACAGTCAACCATAAGGAGAGAGGCTTGGATTTGCTGCAGAACAAGCCCACCCCGATTCCGCCTCCTCGGCTGAAGAAGCAGGCTGTGTGCTCCGAGGCGGACGGTGCCTCCAGGAGCGCGGCGGCGATCCGGCCTGGCTCCATGCGCGTGCCCGAGGCGGCTGCTGTTCCAGGTGAAACTCTGCCCGAGCCGGCTTCAGCAGCTTCTAAAAAGACGCCGGCTGCCATCTCTGAGTCACACATCCCGTGGAATGGAGGCCGGCAGAGACTGAGCGACATGAGCATTTCCACCTCCTCGTCTGACTCGCTGGACTTCGATCGAAGCATGCCGCTCTTCGGCTATGAGGGGGACACCAACAGCAGCCTGGAGGACTTTGAGGGGGAAAGTGACCAAGAGAGCATGGCACCCCCTTTGAAGCCCAAGAAGAAAAGAAGCAGTTCGTTTGTTCTCCCCAAGATTGTGAAATCTCAGCTACGGAAAGTCAGCGGAGTTTTCAGTTCCTTCATGACCCCCGAGAAGAGGATGATTAAGAAAATTGCAGAGATGTCCCGGGACAAACGCACCTATTTTGGATGCTTAGTACAGGACTATGTCAGCTTTCTCCAAGAAAACAAGGAGTGCCATGTTTCGAGCACCGATATGCTGCAAACAATTCGTCAGTTCATGACCCAAGTCAAGAACTATTTGTCCCAAAGCTCCGAACTCGATCCCCCAATCGAGTCACTGATTCCCGAAGACCAAATAGGTAAGAAACACTGTCCTGTGTTTTGGGGGGAAGGTGAAAATGTGTGATCTGTGTTTACAGTGATAGTCTTTGTCCAGTTCAGAAAGGTGGGGCTAACTTTGTTAGTAGAGCTTGAGCCACCGAGTATTTGAGTCTTAAAACAACATCCCCACCCGAATTACCCTATCATCTTGGAGTGATTACACTACGAAGTGTTTCATAAGAAGTTATCCTTAAAATAGGTGCAATGTGGACTTTTTACCTGTGATTATTACTTTTTTAGCTGCTGTACTGTTAACAATAGAGAATCTTTTATTTGCTGGCACACATGTATTTTTCCCTGAATTGGGTTGACAGAGTTCTCAATGTTTGGTCTAAAACTGCCAAATCTAGCCATATGGATTGTAGCTGTAGAACTAGAATTTATTCAAAACCAGTGACATTTAAGAGCAGAGAGACATTTTATGGCGACTTAGTTTTGCGATAAATCTGATTCTTCCAGACATTCTTAGTCACTTCTAGCAAAGCTGTACTATCCCTGCACTTGAAACTAAATAAAAAGATATGTAAGAGTTTTAGAAAACAAACGTGCAAGAGGGAGAAGGGGCTACTGATCTCTGGCTTTCTGTACTTCTCTGCTATATGTGTTTGTGAGTGGTTGTGGATGAGCTATATGTTAGAATATATGTTTTAGCAGCAGTGAGAGACTTGTGTCTCCACAAAAGTGAAATCGTTGTTGCTGCATAAATCTCACTGCCTCTCTTGCAGAGTCTGAGCAGTATTTGTAAAAGAGCCTGTAAGCCACATTTAAGAGGTAAACACGCCTCAGGGCAGAATACTTTCCTTGTGAGCTCACTTCAGTCCCAATTTGCTTGTTTTTCTCCATACCCCAGTGTCCCAACAGTTGGCTCAGTGAAAAATTGGCAGATACTTCTTTCTCTGGGACTAGAGGGTAATTTTATATTGACATTCTGCCTGTCCTTGACCAAGAGGAAGTATTCTCACGTAACCTCAACTTCATTTGCACAAAGTCAAGCAAAAGTCACAAGGACTGCTAAAGCAAATACAAAAATGTGAAGAGCGTCCTCGATATTGAGACTCAGAGACGTGTAATATTCTCACTATAATAATAAAGACTGTTAGGTGGGTGTTACACGGAAGAAAAAGCACCAAATTAAGCAGGGGATGCAGGCGCATTTTTGCCTGCATTTCTGCAGCGTGCTGGATATTTGACAAAGCGATACAGATGCAGTTTGGCTGTAATTTTGTGAAAGCTTGGTTTGTTATGCACTTTTCGTTTCACAAGGGTGTGGTTTAATTGGACTCTGGGTCTCTCAAGACTGGAAAAAATGTTGTCTGCTATTAAATGTTTCAGACTTTGGAGTAGCATAAGCTATGAAATGTAACAGCTAACACTGCCCTGGTTTTCTTCAGGGACAGAAAAGTCTGGTTTTGATCATGTGACTAAACATGATTAATTTATAAAGTGGGCTGGTTTAAACAAAGGTAGAACGTGCTTTTGAATCATTTACTGTCTTTGGCTTGCGCCAGCAAACAACTGCAGTGGATCAGGAGCATCAGATCTTGCTGATCTAAGCAGATAACTATGTGACAGCAAAATGTAGTCATCCCTACAGAGAGCTTTTTATGAAGTAGAGCCCTGCCTGTTGTCCATAGTTTTGCTTGACTATTTCCATATGGAATTGCAGCCCAAATTTTAACTTTGTGAGTAGTCATTTATCCTCTCTCATCAGTTCACACTTCCGTGGTGCAGTTTTTTCCTCTAACGTGTCAGCCTGGTGCTGGACGTGTGCTTATGGGATAATACTCCTCTGTTCTGAGTCATTCAGGCTTCACTTTAACCCTCTTTTGTCTCTTGAACTTCAGTAGGTGCTGGAGCAGCACCCTCAGGTTTAGTGAAGCCCTTGGTGTTTGGAACTTCTTCCCATGTCTCTGTAATGATCTTTGTGATCATGTAGCTTTTCTTTTAGAACTGCATCATGGACTCTTGCAAGCAAAAGACTTCTGCGGCAGATCTTTTAAGTTTCCCAGATATGGGTCCCATCAAATTGTTAAACTTCTGCAAAATCACTGGCAAAATATGCTTCAGGGTTTCTAATTAGTTCTGATAGATGCCTCCTAATCTTAGCACTGCAGGCTGTTAACGCTCCCCAAAGCAATGGGACTCCCAGTGTTGGGACAGAATCAGGAGTAAGGCACATGGCTCTTTATTGTTTAAGGATGAATGCAATTCATTTTTTTAAGAGACATCCACACCTCAATTTGTATCCACAGAATAAAGACCTGGACTGGTCAGAGGAGACCCTGATAGTCCACAGCTGCTTGATCCAGCAAATGTTTGGGAGTTTTTGTTTGTCTTTTCATCTTTTCCTGGCTTTGAACAGAAAGGAGTCAAGTTGAATGTTGTCAGTTTGCGAAGTGGGGTCTAACATCTGAACAACTTCAGTCTCAGTGCCCAAATCTGGCCCTGAACCAAGAAATGGCTGGTTTAAACCATTTGTCAGTGAGGTACTAACCGATCACGTGGGAACGTGCCTAAACAATACTGTCTATTACTTGTTTTGGTATTTCTAATATGTAAGGGATATTTAAATGCTGAATGTTAAAAGAAGCTTGGAGAGAATGTGTTGGCCCCTTACTGGCAGTCCATGCCTTGTTGCAGGGCCTTGGGTCTGTACAGAGGAGTTGCAGGCAGACAGAGCTGGAAATACAAATTAACTGAAGCCCAGGACTGACCCCCACGGTACCTCTTTTCCAATGTCCATCTTGTTTGACAGTCAGCCATGGATAATTGGGTTCTCAGTGCAGTATTTTATGCACCTGTTCATGCACCCTGCTTATGGTTATCATGGCAAGACAGTATTTCCCTTGTTTGTTTATATGGAAGATGCACAGAATTAAGCCTATGGGTCTTGAAAAGGTTAAGTGGCAGCCCACCCCAGATCCCCTCTTCTTTACTAATCCAGTTATCCTCCGAAAGGAATTAGATTGGTATGTCACTATTTCTGCTTGAAAAACCCATGCTAGCTGGTTTTTCCACTGTGCTACTCTTTAGGTGCTTGTACATTTGTTCTGGTGTCCTGTCCTTCATTGCAGCATCTTTTCATGTTGAGTTTAGGCTGACAAACACGTCCCTCAGTGCACCTCCTTTCACCACAGGAGTGGCAGGATGGGGCAAGTAGGAAGCAGTGGTAAAAGCCCTGAGCAGAGGCAGAGGACTAGGTTCTTTTTCTGACCATCCCTTGGATTTACTTTGTGACTTACTCCCTGCTTCTTTTCTTTACTGCTACTTTAGGAGAAGACAAGTGTTTACCACACAGCTATAGCATGAGTTTTAAGTAACCCACAGATGCTTAAAGCAGAACACACCTAGCACAGATAGTTGTGTGATTCTTTGGTGTGCTTTATGTAGGTCAGACGAGGGGAGGCTTACCTTTCATTCCTAGGTGCTAAGTCTCTGCCACCACTGCCTGTACATCAACCACCTCAGTCCTACCTCTGTTTTCAGGGTTGTGCTGATTATCGAGGAATGTGGGTTGTGTGAGGTCTTACTTTCAAGTCTTGCTCCTGGGGAGGAGATACCCATGTCTGCACCATGGACGAGGCATGTGACAGTGTAGACACCCACCAAGAAATGGATGCTTGGCCATCCTGGCATGAGTTATCTTTAAATAGATCTGTGTTGGTTGTGCCAGTCAATGAACTTACAAGGTGTTAGGAAAATGCAGAACAAAGCAAATGCAGTGTAGTCAGGTGTCATGCATGTACATGCTCTGGTATTCCAAAGCAACTTTCTGCTTTCAGCTCCCAGGCAGTATGACTTGTGCAGGACTGTGCCTTTCTGTGGTGGTTCTCAGGCTCACTCAGCCTCCTGCTGACCCCTGATTTTCCTGATGAATGGTTTGGCCATGGTAAGCAGGGCTTGCGTGTAAATCCAGGCACTGGAATCTGACGGGTCATCTCAGTGGAGCGACAATAGTTGGTAGGTAGCAGGGAAACTGAGAGCCTGGAAAAGGTGAGAGCGTGCCTGCAATTTGAGGAAGTGCGGGTTGTAAGGAGGCTGTGTAAGGACACTGGCAATGACTAATATGTTGTCCTGTCTAGATGCAGACTTGTGCGGTTGGCAGCAAAACAAAAATAGCATGTCAGCACAGGATACAGATGTGTTTCCACAAGTCACAACGAAACTAGCTGGCTGGCCTTTACAATTCATTTATCAAAGCACTTCCAGTTCCCATTTTGAGGCTACAGGCTAATTATAAGCATCATTTCAGGAACAATACACAATGTTCAGCTCAAATTATATTCAGGTTAAAAAAAAAAAAATCTATCTGAAGAGTGTCTGTTTTGGTTTTGGAGTGGTAAGCATCCTGGGAGGATATTTGAAAACACGCATCTGAAGTAAACAGAATTTTTGTTGCTGATTTGGATCTTAGAAATATACAGAGATGCTAAGGTAAAGAATCAGTCCTCAATTCACAACTTAGACACTGATTTGCCTGGGAAACCCTCGTATACATTTTCGTGGCCCTTAGAAGTCAAACAGTGAAAACTGCTGCTGGCTGAGAATTGGTTTGTGGGATCGTATCCAGAAACACCTTTATCTGAAAGCGGCCAGAAGCAGCAGTGCTGAAGAAAGGGTCGCTAGTTGGATGGTCTGACCTCAAACATGCTTATGGGTGCCGTGACACTGAATATTGTTCTAAGACTCAGATCGCAAGAAGTGCTGTCCTTCCAGGCTTTAATAATAATATAAAATCTTTATAAGCTTTGTATTTATTAGGATACATATGGGTACTACCATTAACAAAACAGTCCAGCCCTTATCAGTCTTGCTGCTGTTAGCCTCACCAGCTTGTTAGATTTTGCAACTTTTTCATTTGAGGGCAGAACTCAGTGGTTCTTATGTCCGTGCCAAGAATTCATAAGGGCGAAGAAAAGGTTGTGTTGTTTTGGGGTTTTTTTTGTGTGTGGTGTGGTAGATTTTTGTTTGTTGTGGTTTTTTCTTTGTTCTGTTGTGCCTGTGTGGAGCTTTGAGCACAGCCACCTGAGTTATGTGATCCCTTCCTCTGTGCTGCTTCAAAATGATTTCAGGTTTCCATGGAAATTGTGGAATGTGATCGAGTAAATTTCAAAGCGATTTCCAGGCACTGCTTTTGGAGCCTGTGACAAATTGCAAATGTGAAAGACACCTCCTTGCCGTCTTGCACAGCTGTAAAAATCTGCACGGTTCATCTGTGGAAGTGGCACTACCTTTCGAAGGGTTGAGGGCAGAAGCCCTGAGCCTTCCACTTGCCACCTACAGACAACAAGCCTGGCCCCAACCAAGGACAGGGGCTCTGGGGAGGAATTTTCCCTCCCAGCAGCATCCAGTTCCTGTAGCTTCTGGGGAGGCACTGCTTCTGCTTCCTATTCCTATGGAGACTCAGTCACAGACAGAAACATACTGAGTTTTCCGAGGCTCCTGTGAGCAAATGTGGTGATGACCCCTCTTTATTGAGATGAAGGATGGCTCATGCTCAGTATTCATGTGCAGAACTTCCAATGGAAGCCTGTGGGAGTTCAGCTTTCACGGGGATAGAGCTCTCTCACTCTGCATGACGTTTAGCAGCGCCAGCTGCTTTAGTAAACAAGACCAAGTGGTTGGAATGCACACTGCAGAGGTGTTCTGCTTATAAGCAAAGCAGTTGGTGGTTTTCCTATTAAAAAAAATCAGGTAGTAGAAATAAAGTAAGCTGAATTGTCAAAAAAAATAGTCATCAGTGAAGATAGCAAGGAACGATTTGTACACTCTAGAAATTTAGCTAGCCAGCGTACCCGTGGGTGAGACTTGTGCGTTTTTCTCGATGGAAAACTGTTTCTGCAATTGTTTCTGCCCCATGAGCCCTGAGGATTGCCTTGATGGCAGGGAGAGGCAGTTTCTGTCCCTGTGCAGAAGGGTGATGCTTCTATTAACCTGGCTGGTTTGGTGGTGATTGTGTGGCTCTACCAAGTACAATAGATAAGGATCAGTCGTATCAAGTGTTGCCACTTGCTAATGTGTAATTGATGCCTCTGGTCTGGTGGGAAGCTGGATCCAGCCCTGGCCGCAGTGTGAGAGGCCACCAAGAACATGTCTCAGACTGATCATGCCTTTACTGACAAACACAGAAAAAATGCTACATATGAAGTCAAGGCACCGTACGAGGAGTGTGTGAAGGGTGTGTTTATGTGGGAAAGAGAGGTATGGAGACCCAAAAGGAGAAAGGGCTGGACACAAGGATAAGATAAATGAAAGCAAAAAGCAAGAAAACAGAATAACGTTTGTTTGGAGAGTGTGTGGGCGTGGGTGTAAATCCCAAGCCTTAGAAATAGTATGTGATTTAAAAAAAAAAAGGGGGGGGGGGGAGGGAGAAAAGAAAGAGGCTGTAGTCTAAGAAAAACACAGAAATACAGGCAAAGAACCTGGGACGGACATGAGGCTTAATGAAACTTTATTGAGTCACCATTACCTGCAGGAATGCCCACTGCTAATTTGTGTAAACGTGTGATCTGGCAGTGACACAGTCTCTCCTCTGTCTGCTCTCAGTCCTTGTGCTCCTCTGGTGCATCTTCCTGCTCTAGGCTCTGGTCCTGCCCCACTCTCCTGCGGGGATGGCAGAGGAACATTCCCCACCATGTGCCCCACCATGGTACAAATAGTCGATGTAATCTAACAATTAATGTAAGCTGTGGTGCCGTAAGGATGCTGGGAAAGGAAATCAGCTATTAAAGTAAAGGTTTTCAGAGAAAATGTTTAGCAAAGAGCTTTCTCTATTGACACAGTCCATACTTTGCAAATGGAGAATGACGGTTAAAGAAAAACTGGAGTGGAACAAGAATTAAAAATAAGCCCTGAAGTTAGTGGTTACTGTGCCATGTGCACACTATTGCCAAAGAACTTCAAACTTGATGACAAAGCTGTATATAAGCTTGTGTGATGAAATCTGAAGCTAGAAAAACACAGCCTGGTTTTCATTTCTAGTTTAAAGCCTGTAATCTGTCCAGCTTCATAAAGATCCTGACAAAGTTGAGCCAAGTTTTAGGAAATCTTCCTTGAGTTACAGTTTCCAATGGAAACTATGCAAAAAGGATAGGCTTTAACGCCAAAGCAGACAAAAATTACGATTTTGACTCTGTTTTACGTTAAGTTTGGGAGTTAAAGTCTAAACTCAAAGTAAAATAAAACTTGCAGGCTTCTGACCAACAAAAGAAAAACTTAAATAGACCCTCAGCTTTTTTTTTTTTTTTTAACTATCCGTAGTCTGTCTGTGTGGGTGTGGTGTTTTTTTTATTTACCACATTGCCATAAATGACAATGGAATACAG
The DNA here is from genome assembly GCA_013397775.1 of Eulacestoma nigropectus. NCBI lineage: Eukaryota > Metazoa > Chordata > Aves > Passeriformes > Eulacestoma > Eulacestoma nigropectus. Next base: position 8,139 of record VZTE01000966.1, on the reverse strand, counting down.
ATTCTGCTCTGCCTCTTGTTTTTGTGTTAACAAACATCTGGAAACTCAGCTTGTGTAATAAATGGGCCTTGGAAAGTAGGTTTTGCTCTGCAGGCTCTCTTTAGGGAATGGTTATATTAATGCTGGCTCTGCTTTAGAGGGGGAGGTCAGCTGGATTTGTGTTTTCCTGTTGCAGATGTTGTGCTGGAGAAGGCCATGCATAAGTGCATTCTGAAGCCGTTGAAGGGTCACATTGAAGCGATGTTGAAAGAGTTTCATACCACGGATGGTTCCTGGAAACAACTGAAGGAAAACCTGCAGCTGGTGCGGCAGAGGAATCCTCAGGAACTGGGCGTGTTTGTTCCGACACCAGACTTCGTGGACGTTGAAAAGATTAAAGTCAAGTTCATGACTATGCAGAAGATGTATTCACCTGAAAAGAAAGTCATGCTGCTGCTGAGAGTTTGCAAATTGATTTACACTGTTATGGAGAATAACTCAGGTATGGTGCTTGTTGTAGTTCAGGGTCACTGATATTTCATACCTGATGTTGTCAGTTAGAGGAATCAGCCCCATCTCATTCTGCAGACAGGTCTCCTGCTGAAGCTCTTGTAGCCTCACCTTGTCCTTTTGAGAGGAATTCTTCCTCGCTGGTTCTTTCCTGCTGTCTCTGATCTGTCTGGCCGCACATCTTAAAAACTCAGTCTGAATGAAGCAGAGTTGTTGTCACGGGTGGAGTGGGAGCTTCAGACACAGTTAATTAGAGAAGCCCTCCCATGGAGTCACGAGGTGCAGGAAGGACCCTCTTGCTTTCTGAACTCCTTCTCAGAGGGGAGCCTGGGTGGAGCTGGATTCAGTCTTAGCCCAGACTTTGTCGATGGTTTAAATCTAAAGAATTACAGAGGTGTGACTGAACTTTTGTACAACTGTGTCCTACAGGCTTAAGGATGGCAAACCAGGTATAGTTACATAAAAATGAATTCTTTATTATGCTAAATGATTAGACAAAAAAGATCTTAATCTGAACAATTTACTACACAGTACAGAAGTAAAAACTAGTATAGTCTAGTATAGTATAATGCACTATATCAAAGCAATTATATTAAAGCTAGCAAAAAAACCCAAAACAATTACTGAGTAGAGATTGGCGTTATTTACGGAGACCAATGACCAGGGGGGCAAATCTCTTTTGCTCAGCCTCCAGGAGTGGCCATGAGGGGTGTTCCCACCCAAGGGAGGAGTCTTCACATGCACACACACACTCCAGGAAGGGATATGTTAGAAGAGCCTGCCGTTTGAAAGTGGGACTGGACTTGTAGAGTGTAAAGTGATTGACTGTCAGTCAGATGTCTCCGTGCCAGCTGTGTCAGCTAACAGTTTTTAGATAAGGATACTTTACCCTATCTGCCACATCTTCACCTTGCCTCGCCATCAGGATGTTTAACTTTGGGGTTGATGAGTCAGACCAGATTTAGCATAATTCAACAGGAAAGCAGTGTGACACCACTTCTTAGTTCACCACTGATAGCTTTGCAAAACAGGGCATTGTTTTACCTCATTCGCATCCTACAGATGTGAAGCAGCTGAAAAAGAGCAGCTTTCCTTAACTGTAGGCTTTTGAAGTTGCCTGGCAGAAAGGCTGTCCTGTGAGCCTTGAATTTAACACTGATTCTAAATGAGTATTTTTCTGAAAACTGTAATAGAGGTAACACCCTATTTTTAGCTATAGTAATTCAATAGCATGTATGCAATATGACAACTACAAGAGTTCTTTCTTGATGGGTGGAGAAAAGCAGCCTCTAATCCAGTATTTTTGGCTTGCTGTGCCACTGAATGTTCTCATTTGGACACTTTCTGTCATGCTTTTGGAGCAGAAATGACATCTGTTTCTGCACTGTAGCAAGAGTCCAAAAGTGCCTTTGAAACCTGAATACTGAAATGGCACTACAGACCAGTCAGGACCTGCTGAGCAGTCAGTGGTCCAAAACGCTGTGCTGGATGGCATGGATTTATAGGTGCAACTCTGACAATCTCTGTTGCACTGCTGTGGGACTCATGAGCTAAGGTGCAGCAAAGCTGTGGCAATGAGAGATTTTTTTTTTTTCCCCTAAGTGAGTATAAGCTGCTGCAGGTGCTTGGCAGTCTTCTTTCTAAGGAAGCATTGCATGTGCAGCTGGGTCTGGTGCACATCAAGACACCTACTTTCTTTGGAGATTTGACATGAATGGTGAAAGCTCGTGGCTGTTAAAGCCCTCCAGGTACTTTTACAAGATTTAGAACTGAGCTCCTGCACAGCTTATTATTGCGTTCCAAAATTCTGCATTTTAAAAATGGATATGGGAATCTTGGCCTGAAGTTCTGTAAACTCCTCTCACCATACTGTGTTATTGCATTGAGTAAGACATCATCCACATCCAGAAGGAAAATACTGAGAGGCTGCTGCTGGTTAAATGCTGCACTGGGAGACTTGGGCTAGGATGTGGCAAATGCTCCTTGGGCTGTCTTGTTCTGTCATGTAAAGTTTGTTAAACGTGTCATTGAGCCATCAGCTGTTTTAGTATCTGCCTTGCCACATACTCCCAGCCAGGTAGGTGTGTTAGCTGGAGCGTGTGCCTCAGCTGGCGTCGCTTGAGGTTCACCAGAGTTGTAGGTTGGCTCCTGCTCTGGGCGATTCCGAGTGACCATCACATCAGTTCTGCACTAAACACCCTTTTGCCGGACCCAGAGATTTGGCCACGTAGCGATTTCTGAAGAGAAAGTCAGAATGCAGGACAAGTGCCAGGACCACAGAAGGGCCTAGGTACAGCACAGTCTTTGTGGGTCGCTGTCACTCCAGGCCCTTACAGTCTCTCCCCATCTTTCTTGCAGGCGCCCTGCAGGTACAGGAAGCCTTGGTCACTGGTGTTTTTGACTATTCTCTGTCCAGGAAAGGAGCTGAATTTCCTTGTCAAATCGAATAGGCTTTTATAGTCGGGCTTCTCTATTGTGGGATTCATACTCAGAGACTGGTATTTGTGTCTGGATACTTCCAGAAAGCAGATGTATGAAGAAAACGCCTATTCATCACCTCTTAGGCAATGAGAGCAGTGCAGGTGAAGGTCAGGCCAGACTGGCGTGGCAGCCTTGTCACCAGTTGACCCGTTGAGCTGGTGCCAAGGTGAGCCCAGTCTCTAAATTTCCCTTGCGTGCCTCGAGGCGTGCATCATGAGATTTGTGCTTGTCCGAAGGACAGGATTGAGCTGCTCTCCTGTGCAGCGAGTGTCAGGTGACGTTCTCTCTGCTGCACATTGGTGACTCCGGCGGGTTCTGGAGTAAGACAGACGCGCTGGCTAGAGAAGGCACGCAAGAGCGCTTTCCTTTCAAACACGGGGGGCGCTGGTAAAAAAACGTGGCTTGTCTCTCACTGCCTGTGTTCCCTTCAAGCCAGGGAGGCTGTATGGAGCCGATGAATTCCTGCCTGCGTTGACATAATGTGCTAGCCCAGTGTGATATGCTGGAGCTGGATGTTGATAATGAATACGTGCTGGAGTTGCTGGATCCGTCCTTGCTGCATGGAGAAGGTAATCTATTTTTTTTACTTGTTTGGGATGATTCCAGAGTACAAATCTCGGTCCGTTGTTGCTTTCTTGCCGCTAAGGGTGGTTGCCTTGAAGTTGATGAACACCGGTAGATTGTCTTTGACTCTGTTTAAACAGCCGTGTTTCTTTCATCCACCTCTAAAGCTTGGGAAGCAAACAAAACACTGTTAGAAAGTTGTTTCGAATCAAGCTGGTGTTCCAGCAGTGGAGGAATAAACACTCGGGAGTAAAGGAGTGACAGGAGGCATGTAAGGAATCGGCTTTCCTCAGCACCGGCGGACCCAGCCACGGGCACCGCTGTATCATACGGAGCACAGGGAACCACTGCACGTCCCTGAGCAGCTGAGAACGCACCCTCCAGTGTTTTGCAGGCCAGGGAGCTGTTTTCCTTTTGTGTGTAAATATTTTGGCAATAGAATACAGGGACTTTCATATCCATGTGTGTGTCTGGGTGCCTCTCTGTGTGCATTTTTATATCTCAAAGAAAACTGTCTGTACTTGTGACTGTGACCACTCTGAGAAGTTCTTCCCTTGCTGTCCTTCACAGGAGGCTACTACTTGACGAGCGCTTATGGAGCACTTTCACTGATCAAGAACTTCCAAGAAGAACAAGCTGCCCAACTGCTCAGCTCAGAGGCCAGAGATACTCTCCGGCAGTGGCACAAGAGGAGGACAACGAACAGGACAATACCTTCAGTTGATGATTTTCAGGTAGAGCTTAGGGCCGAAATAAAAACTGGGATGATTGTGTTGTTGGAAATGGCCATTTGAGAGGTAGGGAGGGTTCGTAGCGAATTCCCTCTGGGCCACGAGCGGAGCGAAAACAGTGCCGAGATTACGGCTGGCAAATTTGCCTCGCTCGTGAAGTCTTTGCACTTTTTATCAAACAGTTTGATTCCGATGGTCTGAAGAAAACACTACCTAATAGAGCTTTCTTACCTTTCCCTTTTAAGTCCTGTAGAGCGAGGACAAACTGAATCGTATCTTAGGTTCAGCTTTTTTGCACGCTTCGCTGTTCAAAAGATCAGATCCAGATTTCCAAGGGTGTAAATCAGCACAACTCCCCAGTAGCCAGTGGTGACATAAAGCAGGTAGCATAGAGGAGGGGTGGGAGAAATATTCCCTGACAGTTTTGAAGTTGAAGTGGGCAGCAGAGTTCTGTAATACAGATGTCCTCATGTTTGTTTGTGTTTTGTTTTGTCCCCTGCATTTTGTACTGCTCTTCCAGAGCGGGGCAGTATCTTCAACTGAAGAATAACAAAACAGGCGTTATTACTTCATCTTCTAAAACCAGGCCTGCATCTCTTTCATCTGCTTTGGACTAACTGTTCAGATGCAGCCATTTGTGGGCTGAAAGAAGGAGGATGTTGGAATTGAGAAGAAAGGATTTACTCCTTGGTGCTCAGTTGTCTACAGTTAGGAAGAGGAGAAGTGATTACAAGCAATTCCAGTGCCTGGCCAGTGCCCAAAGCCCGTCCGTCTCCCTGGGATCCACGTTCTGTTCTGCTGACCTGTAGTTAGGTGTCATATTCAAGCAGCTGGAGTCTTTGTTCTTTCTGGCAAAACACTGCACTTTCCATAGGAGCATCCAGCACCTTGTGTTTCTGCTGGGTCATGAAATGACAAAAGATTCACAGAATCACAGAATGAACCAGGTTGGAAAAGGTCTTTGAGATGATCAAGTCCAACCTATGACCTAACACCTCCTCATCAACCAGACCATGGCACTGAGTGCCACATCCAGTCTTTTGATAAACACATCCAGGGACAGTGAGTCCACCCCCTCCCTGGGCAGACAATTCCAATGCCCAGTCACTCTTTCAGTGAAGAATTTTTTCCTGATGTCTAACCTAAACTTCCCCTGGCGCAGCTTAAGGCTGTGTCCTCTCTTTCTGTCCGTGGTTGCCTGGGAGAAGAGACCGACCCCCC
>VZTE01000965.1:12336-70570 GCA_013397775.1 Eulacestoma nigropectus | reverse complement strand
CTGACACATCCCCGAGTCCTGAGACATCCCAGGATGCTGAGATATCCTGGGATCCTGGCATATCCCCGAGTCCTAAGACATCCTGGGATGCTGAGACATCCTGGGAATCCTGAGAGAGATATCCAGGGAATCCTGAGACATCCCGAGATCGTGACGTATCCCCGGGATCCTGAGATATCCCGGGGTCCTGCCCCATCCCGGGGTCCTGCCCCATCCCGCTCTGCGGCTCTCTGGTCTCTGGCATTAAGTCCGTTAAGTTTTCCCCTCGCGAAGGGGAGGAAGTTCCACCGTGCCGCCGTAACTCCGTGATGGACCATCCTGTGATGATGCTTGAGGTGCTTTCCAACCCACCCAAACCATTCCACGTAGGAGGGAGGAGATGGGAGAGCAGCTGGTGGGAAAGCTCGGTTCCCAACCCTGGAGAAAATCCATCAGGCTCCCGCTCTGTGCAGAGGTCCTTGAGCAGAAAGTATCACTTCATGGAGTGTAACCGAGCAGGACCCCGTTGTTTCAGACCCTGGCTCTAAACCCGTCCCTGTTTGGGTTGTCAGCAGTGTCTGAACAGGGGAACAGCCAAGCAAGCAGATTTGCCTGCCTCTCCTCCTGAACTCTTTGCTATCGTGGTGCTGCCGCAGCAGAGATGGTTTTCTTACATAACCACCTGGCTTTTCCACAGCCATCCCCCCTTCCCGCGGGAGCAAAGCACCTCCTGGGTCATCAAATCCAGTCCTCTGCTTGCCAGCAGCCACAGCCCATCCCGGAGAGGGATGGAGATCCCTCTCCAACCTCCCTGGTGCTGCTGCCTCTTCTTTTCATCTCTTCCTGCTCGTTTCTTTTCCTGGAAAGTCATCCCAGCCTGTCCCTTGTCAGCCAGGAGCCCCAATCCACCACAGGGACCCACAGGTTGCCTCCCATGGCTCTGCAGTGGCTCCTGGACCTCCTTTGTGGCCACCACTGAGGTGCTTTGCCAGATCTGGGTGTGGCCCAGGGTGGCCAAGGGGGTCAGTGGTCCAAGTAAGAAAATTATGGGATTTTGGGGGTCTGAAAGTTGACGGTGGCTTCCATGAATGCCTGTGGGGTGCAGGGTCAGAGCGGTGACCCCTGGCTCTCCTCATGCCAGGAGTCAGGAGCATCTCCTTGGAGCTCCGCGCTCTGGTGTCGCCCTCTGAAGAGGCAGCAGGTACCCTGTGGGCCAGCACTGGCTCGTGTTAGAAGCCCCCGGAGGCTGGGAAGGTGTCTGGGCTGTGGGATGGAAGGAATGGGTGCCCCAACCTGCCCAGCACAGCTCCTTCCCCCACTGGAGGATGGCTCTTGCTCTGCAGCGCACACAGAAACCCCACCGGTCCCTGGGGACTCCCCCATTTCGTTCCTACCAGCCCAGAAGCACCAGCTCTGACCTCACCAGTTCCACTTCTCAGAGCATTTGCATTCGTGGCCCACGTCCAAAATGTTTGTTTTTTTTTTTTTTTTAAATTTTCTCTGTGTAACCAGAGCTCATCTCTAAAGCAGCCAGTTAACCCTTTCAGTTCTCTGTGCTCCCAAAGCAGAGCTGGTTTTGGTGGGTTTATATGGATTTCTCCGGAGGGTGAGGTGTGCTGAGTGTCCTGTTGCTGTTGGGGTGCACATGGATGTGTGGGGGCAGCCCAAAGTTTGCTCTGGCTGAGTCATGGAGCAAAACCCTCACCGCATCCCCACCCGTCACCCATGGCCACCTCTGAGCTGAGCCCGCAGAGCTGCGTGGCCGGGGGAAACTTCAATTTCCAAGTTCATCATGTTAAAATAAATGAACTTCCACGTAAGAGGCTGTGGGGGTGAGGAGATGGAACACAGACACACAACCCGGGGCCCTTCAGCAGAATTAGGGCAGAAGTCTGGCCTTGTTTATTCTCATGTAAATTCAGAGTAAACCCAGGCGATTTTGTCATCCCGCTCTCTGACGCATTACTGTAAATCCTACTTTCGTAACTCTGCCGTTATTTATGAGTATTACTGCAGAGCTGTGTGAGATCAGGGCAGAGTTATGCCTGGTCACGTGCGTGTTTTAAGGACCACAGCTTGGACGTTTGAGTAGAGGAGACAAAGGCAGTCGATCATCTTCATTTTACAAATAGGGGCGTAGGATTACATGATCTGCTGGAGAGCTTGCAGGAAGCCGGTGTCTGGTCTGGACAGGAAACGGTTTTCCTGTCCTGAAAAACTTCTCGTAGTAGAGAAAAAAAAATTAAAAAAAAAAAAATCCTGTTTGATGTTTGGGGTGAAGGGTTTTGAGGGCAGGAGAATGTGATCGGTAACTGCCCGATGAGGGTTTCAGATTTGAGCCCCCGGTCTGCAGGGAGCAGACGAGGGATGTGGCCTTGGAAACGCTCACTGCAAGTCAGCAGCTTTCCCCTGGTTGGGGGAGTGCATGGATCATCCTGCCCAGCCGTGCAGGCACATTTTCTATCTGTGATCAATGGGGATCGCTTCAGCAGGATGGATTCATGCTCAGGAGTTGAGGTTTTATCTGCTCCATCACATCCAGAGCATGATGGAAAAGATAAATAAAGCAGGGTTTTGAGCAGGCCGTCAGCTGGCAGGACAAAGGCAGTTAGAGGGACAAGCAGGTCTCCAGATGAAAGGCTCTATATGTGCGCTGTGTATATGCTCTGTACAAAATCACCTATTTAATCATCTTCTGCATCAGAAGGGGCTCGGTTGAACGTTCCCATCCCCTGCCCCGGCTCTGCCTGGCATTGCCCTTTGTCTTGGAGCTGCTGGGAAGGATTTCCCTCACGGCTGTGCCGGCTTTTCCATCTCCAAGCTGCCAGCCTGTGCTACCTGCTCCTCAAAGACTTGCGGCTCAGTCGGTTGTGACGTGCCGGGGTATCTGTTGCTGGCATTCAAGGACTTCCTCCTCCTGGTTTATTTTGCCATATTATTTTCCTGTTTTGAGCTGGAGGACTAAAATCATGGAGGACAAATGTAAATCCCTGCCTTTCTCTGAGGAGGTCACTTGTGCAGCGTTCACACTGTCCCTGCCTCTCCTTAATCCCACGGCTCTGCACAACTCCTCACCCCCCGTCTGACTTTTCCATCTCCAAGCACAGCGTCTGCTCAAACCGCATCAGGTAAATGCAGCGCCTCAGCATCGACCTAGGAGGGGAAAATGACTTTCTAATCTGTTGGAGAGCAGTGTTTCCTTCTCAGATCAGCCTCCTCCTCCCATGCAGAACCCAGGAACGAGGAGGTCTCAGCCCATGTATTGCAGAGGAACAGCCTTTGTTGTGTGTGGGTACTGCAAAATCCTTGGGAGAGCTGAGCAGGTATCTTTCAGAGGAGAAAAATTTAAAAAAAAAAAAAAAAGGCAATTAATTAGACTAAATAAACATATATTAGGGTTCAAAATATGCACAGCCAAAATGAAAGTCACATTCTGGTTCATTAAATCTGAAAAGACTTCACACGTTTTAAGCCTGTAATCATATTCACAGATGCAGCACCCCCTCCCCAACCTGCCCCCCCACTCCCCGCAGATTTCACACCTTGGGAATGGCTATTGTAAAAAAAAAAGGAAAAAAAGGAACAAGGGAAGGTTTGCTGCTGCAGGGCACGGGCAGGAAAATCGGTGTTTGCTGTGGCATCTCTGTCGTGGCAGCACCGGGAGGGCGCGGGCTGGGTTCAGGTGCTCGAGGAGGAGGAGGAGGAGACACAAAACCTCAGCCCCGCTCTCCTTCCCCACCCTGCCCCCGCCCGACCCGGGGTCTCTCGCTGAGTTCCCCCCCTGCCTCCAGGCTTCTCCCCCTCCCCTGGAGGGTGGGATGTTACCAGGGAGCTGAGCTGCAGAACATATGGAAACGTCATGCGTGTATATATAGGAGAGGAGCGAAAATGGATGCTCTTGGGTACAATAAACATTAGTGTATCTGCAGGGGGGGGAGAGAACCTCAGCTCTTTGCGCCGCTTTGGTGGATGTTTGTCGGGGTGGGGGTTTCACTGCTGTTTGTAGCCATAAATGCGTACATATAATTTATTTGAATTAGGAAGTCTGTGGAAGCCGGGAGTCATTCTTTACGTGGAAATTCTGCTTTATTCCGAAGCGGCACAGTCAGAACGGAGGATGTTGTGACTGCGTGCCAGCAGATATTTGTAAGGAGACATTTTGAAAATCTGAAGGGAACGGTGTGAACGTTTTCAAGATGTTGGGGCTTGTTCTGGAATACCTGGGTGATTCAGTGCTTTCTTCTGGCTTTAGGTAAAATGAGATCGAAATTCAAATGTTTCTGGTGTGCAAAATCTCACCAGCAGCTTCGTTCACCCATTTATTTCTTTCAGTATATTTTTTTTTTTCTGATTTTTTCTTCTAAAAACAAACAAATCTCTAGTGAAGGTTTCTCTGTGCCCCAGTGTGTTTGTGTGTGTTATTCAACAGGGTGCCAGCTCCCTGGGCTGCAGCTCCCTGCGTTCTCCCTTCTGAGGGAAGCAATCCCAAGGAATTTGCTGCAGTTACTCGGGAAAGTAAGAAAGCTCAGCGTAAGGTGCCTTACACAGAAACCTGGATATCATATCGGGCTTTCCGTGCCTGGGTATCTTGATCAGTTTAAGCTGATTAGAAAAGCTCCTCGGTTCATTCTTGGGCAAGCTGGAAAACGATCCCTGCTTTGTATAATGAAGTATGTTATCTATCCTGCCCTATAATAAATCCAGAGCGGGGCTGCGGGGGGATTGTCATCTGGTCTAAATTAGCATTGCTCCGCTGCTGCCGATGGAGCCCTGACAGTGCTCACCAGGTGAGGATGTGGCCCATTTAGGGAGTTCCCGTGGGGTTACAAAAGCGGCATTGAGGACCACAATTTCAGAGGAGGAAAGAAGCCAAGAAAGGAACGGGACAGCTTGCAGGGAATCTTAAATGACATTAATTGAAATCTTATCACTTCCTTCATCTTAAGGTGAACCCGGGGCACAATAAAGAGCAATTATCTGCCATCTTCCTTCATCTGTCCCAAGTGCAAGGAGGGGAAGAGTATATCCATCACTCTTTCTGCTCTACTCTTTTTTTTCCCAGAGACAATCCGATATATTTACAGACTTGTCACCCCTTCAAACCCCTCCTTTCACGGGAGAGCTGAACAAAAGCAGGTAGAAGCAATGGAGCTTGGAAAAGAGAGGGGAGCTGGAAACTGGAACCGAGTGAAAACGGGGGCTTCAGCCCTCTGAGAAGCCACTGAAGGGACTTGAGTTAGCACATGCCAGGGGAAGGAACATGAGAGGTTTGGCTGGAGGGTTGTGAGGTGGCCATAAATAGAGCTGAGCAGAGGGCTGGTGCTCTAAAACCTGGAGAAACGCTTGCTGGAAGCTGAGAGAGGCAGGGAATTCTTAAGAGCTCATGGAAATTGGTGCAGCACCCAGCAATGGAGGCCGCTGGCAGTTTTTTCCCCCAGGTGCCCTCATGAGGTGAGATGAAGGCCATGGTCCCATTTAAAGCATTAGCAGGGCTGGCAGCAATCCCTCAGCTCTTTAAGAGAGACCCAGAAGCTGAATTTCGTCTTGGTAGAGCAGAGGGAGGTGGTTTACGCCCTGTCCCTTCGTGTTTTCTGTCTATTCTGCAAACACACCGAGGACAGCAGTCCTGGGGCTGCTTACTCTGCAGAACCAACCCACACTTTCGTTCAGGCAGCAGGGAGGGGATTCTCTCAAACCACAAGAGGAAAACATGACCGAAACCTTTGAGATGTCTGAGCTGGTGGGAAAGAGGAGCAGAAGGAGCTGGCCTTGGGCAGGTGTTTCCCTGGGGCTCTGTGTGGGGCCATGGCTTGTGCCCCCCACTCTCCCCAGCGTGTTTGAGAGGAGCAGGAAGGGGCAGTGACATCTGAAAGGCCGAGTGCAGCCCGTGGCAGGAGTCGGGGTGTGAGAGGGGCAGGTTCCAGGCAGCTGGGTTTGGGCTGTGTGTACAGAAACTCCAAGGCCATGTTGCTTTCTGACAGCAAATCGATGCCGCTGTAAACACGAGAACAAAGGAGCTCGCAGAGGAGAGGGGGAAGGAACACGGGAAAGGGAGAGATGGAGAACTGCTCCGCGGCCAGAGCTGGAACAATGTTGGGAAAAGCTGAATGACTTCAGCACCTATTCATTCCCTGGCCAAAGCTGGTTGCTTGCCCGTTCCCAAGGCCAGCGAGGAAGTGGTGGCCTCGAGTGGCGGAGGTGTGATGGCACCAGCCGGGAGCAGGGGGTGACCTGGCTGCTCCCGATCCCTCTCCCAGGGTTTAGCAACTGTTCAGTCCCCGAGGCCAAGGGCTAGATGAGGCAGACACTGTACATGTGCAGCTGGTTAGGGCTCAGCGTGCCCCTCCCCTGTGCAGCCTTGTGTCTCATGATGGATATCACTGGCAGGGTGAATTCCCATTCATTTGTCCCGTGGCTTCGGCACTGCGAGCGGTTTCCATGCAGATCCCGCAGGAGAGAATACCGTGGAAAAATGGGAGTTTGGGAGCCAAGATGCTGGGATGTTCTTCTTCCCAGCTCTGCAGCAAAATAGACGATCTGGGGCCCGGCAGGTCTCGGTTTGAGATGGTGTCTGGCTCCTGACCCGATGCTGGGGTCATGTGGGTACATGGGTTTGGGGTTTAACCCGTTGCAGGCAGGCTGGTGAGGGGGGTATTTAAGGCAGAAGCACAGAATTACCCAGGCCCTGTGCTGATCCACATGGCAGAAGCAGAGTTTTCCACCGGAGCTGAGGGAGTGGGAATGCAGTCAGCTGCTTTGCAGGTACAACGTGCCATTGGAAGGCTCAGCCCTGGATGAAAGCAGGTTTTCTTGTTTGGTTGGGGTTTTAAGTGCAGCTATTTTCTCTGGCTGTCGCTGGGAAGGCCACATGGAAAAGCTTTAAGGACCCATCCAGGATGGGGAGAGGGAAGTTTGGAGCGCACAACTCAGCCCCTGAGCCTGCCCATCTGTAAAGAATCAGCATAACAACGCTTAATGTACTTCCCCAACATGGCAGTTGTGGGCCTTAATTAAACTGTGCAGAGTGCTCGGAGATCCTCAGATTAAAGGCTGCGTGTACAGTGAATTACAAAAGCAAACAACATGAAATTTTCCATGTGTTGTGCTAGAGCTGTCTTCGTTTACCAGAAACAAATCATTTAATGCACCTCTTACATGGAGCTTGTTTATATGGGATGCGCCTGTTATTCCAGTAGGAGGGAAATCTGCTAGTTTTGATTATTGTTTCTCAATCCTTCGGCCACAAAAGGCCTAAAATTTGAATATGATAATAAAATAATATGGTAATAAAATGAGGTTTTTAACTGTGTGTGTGTATAGTCAGCCCTAGGAAACGCCATCAGCTTTAACAGGCCTGAAAGATGGTGGGAGGTAAATTTAATATAGTATAAAAATAAAGGTAATCCCAGCAAAAGACAAGCGTGGAGCAGTCGCTGGAGTCACCGCAGGCAGAGACAGAACATGTTTTGTGTCCAACAATAGCAGCGTACGTGACTTGAAATGCTCTTTCCTTATAAAACAAAATACCCACTGGTTTGGCTTATTAGTGCTAATCTTCAAAGGGAGAAGCAGTGCTGAGGTTCCTGGTTCAATTCAGAAGTTCAGCCCCGCTCTGGCAGCGCTGGCTTGACAAAGTGCCATTGTTACCCACGGCCGGGGCCGTGTGTGTGAGGTTTAACCTTCTGCGTTTCCCCTTTTCTGCTGCACGAGGAATGCCCAGAGCTGCACGGAAAAAAAAGGTCTCTGATGTGTGGTTTGCACGTGAAAATGCTGCATTTGAACTTGCACTGACTCTGCCCAGAGTGGATCGGGTTAAATGGACTATTACAATGGCGGGAGCTCATCTGGAACTAATAATTTTTGAGGCCACCAAAAGTAAAAAGTAAAAAAAAAAAAAAAAAAAAAAAAAAAGTGGGGGAAGGAGGAGGAGGAGAGATCCTTGTGAGTTTGGTGGCCAGTGACTAAAGCTTCTGCTGCCATCTACTGCACATGGGTGGCAGTAGGGCCAGCTGGGAACTGCTCGCTTTGGACCGAACCGGCCAAAAAAACAGGTTAAAAAGTGAATTATGGGTATCTGGTACAGACGGAGCTGGTTCCCAGCTCTGCCCTCCCGGGAGTGTATCTGGGGTCCGGCTTGGGTGGGGTTTAGGACCGCTGGGAGCATCTGGTGGGGCTGTGTAGAAGGAGAGGAACGCGGTGCTTTAATCACCGCGGGTTTTGGGCATTGCCGCCCCTTGGCACTGGCGCTCCTCGTGCTTAGGATTCACCACCACGGCGGGAGTTTTTGGCTCCGGTTCTGGGGGTTTGGGAGGGGCGTTAACAAAACCCCCTGACCCATGGCGGGCGAGGAGGGGCTGCAGCACAAATCACCCGGCAAAACGGGCCGGGGTGAGCGACATCTGTTTTGTCTCAGCACGGAGGAGCGGGGCCGGCCGAGGCCCCACCCGCTGGACACGGCTCAAGCATTACCGTGCTTGGCCAGACAATAAACGCAGCCTATTTATTTATGATGGCTGGACCCTTCGCAGGTCACTGGCACGGTCTCCAAGGGCGATGCATTCGAATCCCTCTCTGGATTTTCCCTCTTCCCATCTCTCCAGGCTGCCTTCTATTCTTTGTGCCTGCTCTCCCGGGAGATCTGGGCTCGGAACAAACAGCTCGCCACCCTTGTGGCTCTTGGTTGCGAGGTTAAATAAGTTTAGGAGGGAAAAGTACATTTGGAAATGGTGTCGATGCAGATGAATGAGCCAAACACGCTATTGTCTTCACCAGCTCTGAGTCTGCCATGGTAATTTCCAGGGTACAGAGACAGGCTGGCTGTGGGTTCCATGCAGCTACTGCAAAGGGGAGCTGGATGGGAAACCAAGCTGGTCCCGTGACTGAACACACAACTGGGATTTGGCCTCCAGCCTTCTGTTCCTGGCTTTCCGAGGGATCCCGAGAAAGCCCCGGCGGAGGGGAAGGAAAGCTGTGTCATTTCGGAGAGCCAGGCTAACCCCAGAGGGGGCCAGCAGCCTCAGAGGGGGAGCCTTTGGGGAGGGTGTCGGGAGAGGAGCTGCGGCGCTGCTCTCCACTGGAGCTGGGGAAGGGGTGCTAACAAAGGGGAGATGTTCGGCCAGGGCTCCTCTCCAGCCTGCGGGGTGTGTGTGCTTCAGGAGCTGCCTGGCTGCAGGGGGGATGTTCTCACCCGGATCTTGGGTCTGGGATTCATTGCACGTAGGCTGTGGTGTCTTACAGTCCCGAGGCTCGGTGTGAGGCAGTCGCCGTTGAGTTCCCGTTATAGCAAAGAGAGCCTGACCTATTTTAGGATGAGGGAAGCACTCTCTGAACTGCTGTGCCTCGTCCTTGGCTGCAGACGAGGCCTGGAGTGACCCTCTCAGCTTGGGCAGGGATGAATCCTGCACAGAGCCCAGGCCGGGAGGAACCTCCAACTTCTTCCCCGTCTTCTTCTCGTTACCCTTTGGGATCTCAGGCTTGGGGAGATACAAAATGCACAGGCAGCCATTCCCCCAATGTACAAAAACGATTGAGAATGGCTCACTCAAGCCCCAAACTGCCATTCAGGTTCCACATTCCTCCTTGGAGGGCATCTGCTTCCCTCCACTGGCTGCAGAAAGATCCAGGGAAAATAAGCCTTCTCTTTTGGCCAGGCCAGCCTGGAGATGAGAGGCTTGGTGACATGAATGTCACTCCTTGTCCACCTCTGCCTCAGGCCCTCCACCTCTAAAATGTTCCCCTCCTGTACAGCCAGTGTCAGGTTGTAGATTCGGGATGTATTTAATGAACTCTTGCTCGCTGAGTGCCTTCCTGGCCCTCTTTCCCAAACTGCTGGCTAGTTCCTTTTTTATGACCTTCCATCATCCTGGGATTTTTTCCAGCACAACCCCACACAGGTGCTCTGAAAAATAAGAGGTCAGGCCTACTCCTTAAGTTGATCTCAAGTCTGCAGAGCCTGGGGAGAGAAAATCTTCTGGGCATGACGTCAGCCCAGCTCTGAGAGTTTGAGGATGTGGGCTTCTGGATGCCTGTAATTTACAGGAAAGAAATAAACCTCACATCCGGAAGATGCCATTTTTCTTGCATCCCACACTTGGCAGGTTGGGAGGTTTGTGGTGGGAGCCAAGATGTTGATGGTTAGCATGAATCTTTCCTTCCCACAGACCTTCTCTTCCTTCCTTCCTTCCTTCCTTCGGCTGGGCTATCTGGGAGCTCTTGGCTCCTCCGTCCCAGAATCCAGCTTGAGTTCTGCTGTGAAATGTCCTCAGTTATTTCATCTTTCCAGCTGAGAAAGGTTAAACACAATCGTTCAGGAGTCTGGCACAAGGCACTGGGAGTGCTTGCTCAAAGGAGGAGCAGCGAGCCAGAACTTCGGCTGCTCTCTCAAGATCAGAGCCCATCGATTTTCTGGAAAGTTTAACCCCTGGTGGGAAGGGCTTTTTTGCTGTATTTCCACCTGGTTTCCTCGCTCCTGCAGGCAGGATCCACATCTTCCCCTCACTGGGGTTGCAGGAAGCAGCCCCTGATGTTATTTGGGGGAAAGAGGTGCATTTTCAGGAGCAGCAGAGTGAGGGGAGCCTGGATCCAGCTCCTGGATGGGTTTGTGCCTTGCACTCCATCCAAAGCTCCTCCAGCAACAGGAATCTTCCTCTTTGATGGGTTCTCAAAGTGGGGAAAAATGTTATAACTTGCTGTGGTGAAGGCAGTAAAGGATTAGGGTGGAAATCTTCCCTATCCATAAAACCCTGCAGGTTTTACTGGGAGAGGAGGCAAACTTTTATTCCATTAAAGTTTTCTCAGTGACAGCGCTGAGGCTTCAGAGTCACGTCGGTTCTTCCAGCAGAAAGTAGGTGCCTGGGAATGAGGTGTAACTCCTTGTACCTCCCGGGGGGAGCAATCTATTCCAGCGGCAGCAGGAAAAAATCAGCTTCATTCACGACCGAGGGGGCGATGGGGAGGAAGGAACGACTGTTTGTTAACGTTGCCTTAAGCTAAACGTTAATGAAGTGCAACGCTTAAGATGCTCGCACGCCTCAATTATGTCCACCAAGATCACATGTTGCCTTTCCAATTATCCGGGCTGGGAAATGAGGGACGTGTGAAGAGGCTGCTGCCTGCTCATTACCTGTCCCTGCCAGGAGAGCTCCTGCTGGCTTTCTCCAGGTGCCGGGTGTACCTGCACGCACCGTGCAGGGATGGCATTGTTGCGGAAATGGGTTTTAAGCACGGAAAATAACGCGTGAGGCGGTGTTGTGCCAACGTGGAGGTGAAGCTCGGGCAGGCTGGAAATGATGTCTGGGTGTCTGGGGGTGTTGGTGACCTTGAGGGAAGGGATAGGAAGACGTGACTGCGTTAGGAATGAGGGTGGCACCTCTCAGGATCTGCTGCTCCTTCGGCACAAAGCTCGATTTCCCTGATTCTGATCGTCCTTGTCCACTGCAGTTGGATCGGGAGCACTGACAGGATGGGAACGGCTTCAAACTGACACAGGGCAGGGTTAAATTGGATATCAGGGAGCAATTCCTCCCTGTGAGGGTGGGGAGGCCCTGGCACAGGGTGCCCAGAGAAGCTGTGGCTGCCCCTGGATCCCTGGAAGTGTCCAAGGCCAGGCTGGACGGGGCTTGGAGCACCCTGGGACAGTGCAAATTGTCCCTGCTCATGAAAAAGGGTTGGAACAAGATGATCTTTAAGATCCTTTCCAACCCAAACCATCCTGGGATTCTATGATCCTTCAAATGTAAGGCAAAAATATGTTCAGAAAAAAGTCTCCTTTTTCCTGCACCAGACACACAGAGGCTGGATAACAATTTCAGAAATCAGAAGCTGTTTTGTTTACCCAATCCATTTTTATTATTACCATTAAATGAAAAAAAAAAAAAAAAAGATTGACAGACAAAAATTCCTTCAAAATTGTGCAATAATACATAGCAGAAATCAGTGAATGAAAAAAAAAAAACCCAAACAAATAAAGGACACAGAGTAGCAATTCAAATAGTACAACATTAAACTCCACTTAAAGAACCTGATTAAAAGGTGACACTACCTCTATCAGAGGCTGGCTGCTTGTGGACTGATGCAGGTGTGGAAGGATTAATTATAATGTTGCAGCTATTCCAGGAACGAAGATGCTCTCGGGGTCCAAGAGTAACTCAGTTATTGCACCATTTCCCCTCTCAAGTCCATTTGAAGGAGACTTGAAAGTTGTTTCAGAAAAGGGTTTTTTTTTCTGAAAAAATGACTTTTTACTTTTCCATCAACGAGTAGGTGAAGTTTGTCATTAAAAATACTCTGATTCCCAGCATGGAGACGCTCAGACTGAGCTCTGCCCTGCGAGGAACGGGAATTCTGCTCAGGGAGAGTTTCCTTGGCTCGGGTGGGGGTTCCCTGGTGGATAACGTGAGGTTTTTGGTGACTCTGGAAACGGGAGGAGTGAAATAACGTGGTGACCACCAAGGTGACCATCAAACACAAAGGCCCTTTTGGCCACGAGGCCACAAGACGTGGATGCTGGCAGCCAGCTCTGCCTCTCTGCTCCCCCCTCCCCTTCCTGGCTGGCTCTGAGCTCCCAGACATCTCTGTAACTCGATCTGTGTCCAAGGAAAAGTGGCTTTTCCTGGGGCTGAGCCTGCAGCTGTCTCCTGCTAACGCTGTGTCAAGGTGGGAGCACCTGGAACAAGTTAGGGCAGGGTGAGCCGGGGCATGACCTTGCAGCACGCCAGCTCGTCTGCACTTCAAATACCCGCAGGCAGGGGTTCTACCCCGTATTTCAGCCCTCTCTGAAATCCCTCTTGCAGTTTTCCTGGGGGACAGGCCCTCAGCCAAACCCCAGAGGGGCTGGAAGCTCCTGCTCCAGCTGGTTCCTGCATGCGCCTGGAGCGTGGGCTCTGCTCTCGCTGGGTTCAGGGAGCTTTTACAGAGCTGGCAACCCTCAGCCGGGATTTATTCAGACTGAAAAGAGCCATTCTTTTGACCTTTAATAGGTGTTCAGGTCTCCAGCCTGGGAAGTGGTACCTCCTTGTCCTTTCTTGTAAAAACCAAACACCCAGCACAAAAAAAAAACCTCACCAAAAGCCCGAGCCAAAGCAGAAGAAGCCTCATGGTCCAAAACCTCAACAGATTTTAGTGTTCAACCTTAGTCTTTTGTTCAAACGGACTTGAGAGTACCTGTGGGCATCTGAAATGGATGCAAACACAAATTAACTGGTGGAAGTTCCTCCTAACCAGGGTATTTTCCATACCCTTTTTTTGTTCTCCATACGGATCCCCACATTTCGCTGGGTTCCTATAAAGCAAACCCAAATCACCTCCCAAAATTTAGGGGCAGCGAGTCATGTCACATCACATAAGGCTACTGAAACGAAACCAGAACGAAATCCACATCCACATCCACGTACCATATTTACAGCAGAACCCTCCCACCCCCTGCATGTCTCTGTGAACGAGATTCCGTGCTTCAAAAGTTCATAAAAATATACAATTTACCCCAGAACTGCATCGAAGCTGCTCTCTCCCCACCTGGAGCCCAGACTTCTCTCTCTCTATATTATTTAAAATACACTAGCCCTGTGCAAGTTGCTTTGCTGAGAGCACAGTGGTGATTTTTGCAGTGAAGGGGAGGGCTGGGAGGGCTGGGGGCAGCTCTAAGTGCTGTGCCCACAAGGGCTTTGCAGTGTCCCCAAACCCCTGGGCACGCAGGGGTGACTCCACAGAGGGCTCTGCTGTGCCCACGCTGTGTTAGGGAGTTACATTTAACCGCGAGTGTTGGGTTTTGGGAGCAGTGTTACCCCAAAACGCTGTGCTCTGCACGAGTGTCCCCGAGCCAGGAGCCTTTCAGAGTGGCCAGCAGGGACCTGTCCCCCAGGGGATGCTTGGAAACCTCCAGCCAAGGGATTGCTGCAGGATATAAAGTGGTTACAGTGCTTGGCATCTGGCTAGACAGAGCTGGGCTAAACTCTGAATTCTGCTCATCTTACTGTAGCAGGATTTACCCTGGGGGAGTCAAATACCAGAATTTAACCACTCCTAACCCCCACCAGAGAGGCACCAGATTCTGGGATGCTACATTGTAATTTTCATTTACCCGTGCCAAAAATATTTACTTTATAAGGAAGGGGTTCAGTGCTCTTTATCTCTGTTTTTAGGCTTCCTCTCCTGCATAAAATCTTTTGATTTATGTTTTTGGGACTCGTTTAGCCTCTGGGTCAGAGTCTGGTCTCTCTGTGTAGCTGTAACTCCAGGCAAACTGAGCTGTGTGTACTGGGTTGATTTACTCAAAATTTCAGCTCCTGAACAGCACCTGATGCACTGACAAGGTAAAAACATTGCAACTCTGCGAGCTTGCTGCTACTTATAAAAATCTGATTCTAGTTTGGTCCCAGCTTCGGGAGGGGAAAAAAAATCTGTCACCGGGAATGCTAACAGCAGTAATTGAAAATAGAGTCAGTATTTCTCTAGAGTATCAAACCATCCAGACTTCAACTTTTTTTATACATTTTTCTCTTGTGAAATTAAACGGGTCAGTCGCGTATCAAAACATAGCTGGCCTCTCTCACTTCATCTGTAGGAAGACTGCAATTATAACTTAATTTACACAGCAAAAATACCTTTGTTTTTAACAAAAACAGTGTGACGAGACAGTGTGCTGTATTTCCTGGCGAGGAGTTTTGCATATATCGAGCACGGACAGGGGAGAGCCCTGAACATCCTCTCCTGCCGTGCTCCTGGGTTGGCAGGTAGTGGTGAGGTTCACATTTTTTGGTGAAATTCACATTTTGCTGTCACAAAATCAAAGCTCCAAACAAGTGGCAAGCAGACATTTGCATTTGGCTCTGCAGCCAGTATTGTGTCTGCTGGGAATGTGAGATGAGAAAATAACACGGATGCGTGTGTGTATATTTATATTATTTCTAAAGCTGTAGGTAAAACTACAGCTGCTTTTAGGAAATTCCAACGAGGGAGCATCAAATCCCTGCTGTGGACCAAATTAATTTAAATTTTCAGTAATTATTGCTCTGTGTGAGTGTGGAAAATCTGTATTTGCACACACCAGAGGCTCCCCCTTCCGCCCCACCACCGTGCTGGCATCTGAGGGAAGCTCCACGGAGGAGGGGTATCCCAAATACCTGGGAAATGTGGTTTAAGGTGCAAGTGGCAATTATTTTTTCCAGTGATGTGGTGGTTGTAAGCTCCAGATTAATAAGCCCCGTGTGATGGGCAGGGGCAGCAGGAGGGGTTCGGGCAGCACATCTTGGTGTGGGGACGTTTTTGACTTCCTACAGCAGCAGGGAGCTAAAACTCATCCCTAAAAAAATGTGCTGTGGTACCTTGAGATTGCTCAAAGATTGGGTCTTTTATAAGGGAGGAAAAAAAAATGTGAAAATGAGGGTTTTTATTATCGTGGCAAGGACAATGATGGGGATGCCAAGATAGGACTGCCTTGCAAGATAAAGTGGCACATGTTCTACACAAGAATGTGTACAATGTCTGACGACTCTGGAAATCTGTTCTGCAGCAGATTTCCCAATAAATTAACACAACAAAAATACTTTCATATAAAACAAAGTCCAAAGGATTTTTTTTTTTTTGTCCTAAAGTAAAAGCAAAACCTTCAGGGACTATATTACTTATCTCTCTCTACATATATAATCTCCTGAATTTTTTTTTTTTTAAATAAATTTATTCTTGTCTTAGAAAAATAAAACGAGTAGCCAATTTAGTCAACGGAAAATATCTCACAGACTTAAAAGCATGCCCAGCAAGCATAGCCTTGTAAGACTAAATTAATGTTAAATCAAAGCAATTTGTTACTCAACCAACCTAGTCTGCAATTCACAGTTGATTACTACAAAGTGTATTCTTAAAATTATCATCATTTTTTTCTTTTTTTTTGGCCCATATAAAAATAACGTATTGCAACTCAAAGTGCATTTGTAAAATAAACAATCAACTATTTTTATCAAATAAAATATTTACACCATTTGGTTCTGTACAGTCAGGAATGCGCTTCAGGCGATGACCATGGGGACGTCATCTGAAAATCCAGTTATCATCGGGGCTTCGTCGTCCTCATCCCCTGGAAAACAAACCCAAAAGGGAGCTGTTAGGGGGCCCTCAGCACTTTCTGTCCTGTTTTCAAGTGATTTGCCTTGGAAGGAGGGGTTTATTTTGGTAAAAACGTTTGGTTGGGAAAACTTTTGATGGTTGGACTTGGTGGTCTTAAAGGTCTGTGCAACCTTAACTACTCCATGGTCCTGTGCTTTGTACTCTTAGATCAAATCCGTGGAGATTGTGATGCCAAACTGGCCCAAACCATGATAAAATAATCAATTCTTGCCCTGATTTCACGTCCCCAGTGCATTTTAAAGTGATTTGCATTGGAAGGAGGGGTTTAATTTGATAAAAATGTTTGGTTGGGAAAACTTTTGGCGGTTGGACCTGATGGTCTTGAAGGTCTTTTCCAAGTTTGTTGACTCCTTAATTCCATGATTTGTACTCTTAGATCAAATCTGTGGAGATTGTGATGCCAAACTGGCCCAAACCATGATAAAATAATCAATTCTTGCCCTGATTTCACGTCCCCAGTGCTGTCCCCAAATGCCACCGGGGGCCACGTACCCAGATCATCCCCCGAGGAGAAGATGGCCGAGCCCAGGCGGGAGCTGTAGTGGCTGTTGGCGAAGGCAGTGAAGCTGTTCTGGAGCCTCCTGTGCCTCATGTACAGCACCACGAAGCCGATCCCCAGGGTCACCAGCAGCACGAACAGCACCGGCACCACGATGGCAGCCACGTCCGTGGGGCGGCCGGATCTGGTGGCAGAGGAGTCTTCACCTGGTGAGGGAGGGACACGAGTGCTGTTGGTACCAACAGCACATCTCTAAAGGATTTATGCGGCTTCCCTGAGTACTTTTAAGGAGGATGAGGGAAAAATAGGGACTCACCCGTTCCCAGCTCGTCATAGAGAAGCGTGGCCGGCTCCCCACACATCTGCCCCCCGTACAGGCACCGGGCCTGCACGGTGAACGAGTAGTTGTGGCCAATCTTCAGGTTGGACACCTTGAAGAAGTTCTCCGTGGTGTTGCCCAGATAGGCCGTGATGTTCATCAGGCTGTCAAACATGTGAATCTCGTAGCCCTGAGGGAGACACGAGCCCCAAATCACTCGGCTGCAGAGGGCGGGTTTGCTCCTTCCAAAAGGGGTTTGAAACTTGGTTTTCCTCCTGGATCTGGCTTTGATGAACTCTGCTGGGCTGTCAGCTGGGAGGGAGCAGTGTGGAGCCTCCTCCAGGAGCCCCTGCTGGTGTGCACTGACCTTGGCCAGTTGAGGGAGGAGAGATTCCTCTTCTCCCAAGAGACAGGATGAGAGGACATGGCCTCAAGCTGTGCCAGGGGAGGCTCAGGTTGGACATCAGGAAGAATTTCTTCACTAAAAGGGTTGTTATACATTGGCAGGGGCTGCCCAGGGAGGTTTGGAGTCCCCATCCCTGGGAGGGTTCTGGAAACAACTGGACGTGGCACTCAGTGCTCTGGGCTGGTGACAAGGTGGGGATCGGGCACAGCTTGGACTCAATCTTGGAGGTCTTTTCCAACCTAAATGACTCTGGTTTGGTCTATCTGGTCCACTCTGTCCTTAGCACCCACCCCAGACCACCCAAGCACAGAGTCCAGGAGGGCAATGGCTTTTTTGGTGCCGTTTTCTACCTGCCCACGCTCTGGCAGACAACATTTCACAGATTTTCTATCCAAGTCTGAATAATGACAACTCTCAGACTTCCTGGCATGGCAGGGCAGTGTCCCATTCCTGGTCCTTTCACACATGGGACAATTGTCCTTTTCTAGGACAGTAATTATGTTCCTAAAAGGTGACTGATTAGATCTATCAGCTTCAGAGCCTGAGCCGTGACACGAATTTCAGTGAGCTCTCCCAGAGGGCTCACCAAGGACAGGATGGATTTCAGACCCTGTGGAAGGAGCCTTGCAGTGACTCTGCCCCAGGGTTTGCTGCAGGACAGGAGGCACAGCCAAACTTACCCGGCTTTCATTGAAATTACTTTCCTTCAACGCCAAACTCTTCCAGAAAAGCAGAATATGGTCGTTTTCTGTGATGATTTTTAAGGCGTCCGGTGCAGACAGGGGGACTGCAAATGGGAGAAAGTGGCAGCAGGTGAGGTTGTACGACTGGTGGCACTTTTCTCTTACAGGAATGGAGTCACTCCTGAAACTTAGTGATTTTTTTTAGGGATCAGCACAGTACTCTGCTTGGAAAAGGGATGTGCTGGAGGAGAGGATGCTGTGGCGTGGAAGCTGGGAGGGGTTTTTCAGTGGTCGGGCTGTAATGGTACTTGATGGTGTGTACACATCCAAGTGGGTGTTTTTCCATCTCCATTTATCAGGAGAAAAACACTGGCTATCACTTGAGAGGCTTCCTCTCCACTGCTGCTGGTTGGGGGTGTAATCACTTTCCCTGACCTCCCAAAATTGGGCTTTGGCTGTGGGAGAGGACCAAGAGCTGCAGAACCATTTCTCCAGCCTGCAGGCAGCTCAGGGTGGGCGGCGTGTCCCTCACCTGTGTTGATCTTCATGCTGGACTCCTTGCTCATGTTTCCCAGCTGGACAATCACGTGGTATTTCCCTCCTGGCTCCAGTTTCTTTATGGTGTACTCCACCGTGCTGTTCCGGCTCTTCACTTTGTAGATTTTATCAGTTTTCCTCACCAAATCTTTAACTGCCACAGCGTAGAGCTGGAGGGGGAGGAAACGGATGGAAAAATCTCACTTTCCTGCAGACTTTCAGCAAAGCAGTGGTAGGACATTAGAAGGGGGGGTAAAATTTGCTTTAAACCAAGGCTGAGCTTTACAGAAAGCCTGGGAAACAAATTTCCAAGCCCCTCTCTGGATCCCTGCCCAATAATCAGCATTTACTGCTACAGAAAGTGCAGTCAGTGGAACAGACGAGGGCAGGAGGAAAAGCTCAGGTTGTATTTCTCGGTGAATCACAAGGATGCAACACCCCTGCCCCTGTCAGAGTTTCCAGCTCTGCTGGGAAGATTTATACCTCCAAACCTTTGCTGTTAAAGTCTCTGGACCAGAATGGGAGGGGAAAGCTTGCTGAGAAAATTACTGGCCTTCAATGGAGCGAGAACTGAGCGTACGCCAGCGTGGCAGAGAACAGAACCGGGCTTTGTTAGGGCGGGAGGCAGTGCCCCAGCCCAGCCTTACCCTCCGGGGCAGAGCTAAAGCCCAGAAAGGTGTTCTGGCACAGGCCCAGGGCTGTTTTTAGACTTGGTCAGCAACAGACATCCCAAACCCGGCTCTTTTTAAATGTTACGGTCCTGAGGTAATGGCCAGTGGGGAGGAAATGAAGATCTCGGAGGTGTGAGCACTTTGATGATGATTTTACAGACATGATCTCAGGCTTTCTCCAGCAGAAGAAAGGCAAGGATCTGTCTTTGAGCCAGGGTTTTGTGTGCACAGGGACGGGAGAAGGCTCTGTGAGGTGTTACCATGTCCTGGTCAGGTGAGTCGTAGGGCGATTCCCACTTGATGACGGCGAACGTCTTCCCGGTGTGCACGGAGTGGAGGTGCCGTGGGGGCAGCCGGTTGTCAGGGATCATCTTCACCACCACGTAGTCCGAGGGGGGCCCTTGGTAGGGAGACATCACCCGCACCTGGGAGGGAGGCACAGGGGTCAGGGCCGTGTCCGGGTGGAGCCGCGGCAGGCGGAGGGGAGAGGGGAGGGAGCCCACCAGGAACAGGTACTGCTCGTCCCGCTGCACCAGCACCGTGATGTTGTGGGCGCTCGTGGTGCTGTTGTGGGGGCTCCTGTACAGCTCCAGGAAGGAGGTGGCGTAGAAGATGCCGTAGACCTGAGGAGGGAGAGCACAGCAGGGATGGTGCAGGGTTTGGCAAGGCCCAGAGAATCCACTGGCTGCCACTTTTTAGGGGCATGGAGCAAAGACCCTTTTCCCTCTGGACCCTTTTTCCTGCTTTTCCCTCTCTCTTGCCCAAGTTCAATCTGCCCACTTGCCTTTGGACTCCCAACCCAAAACCCCTGAGCTCAGCTCAGGTAACAGCAGTTGATTCAAAGGCTGCTGGAGCATTGTGCTGTCTGTGTTTAAGCCACTTCTCACTGCATCAGTGGCTGAACAAGCAGACAAGACGCCTCTCTTTGCTTCTGTTTAAAGAGCAGGAGGTTCTTTCCCTCATTCTCCCCTAAATTTTCAGGGCCTTGGAATTGAATCCAAACAAATAATCCTGATTTCAGGTTTTTTTTGTGCTGCTCTGAGGCTCTGAGTTGACCCCAGGGTGGCTGGTGAGGGAAGGGCTGGTGCCTTACGACATTCCTGGGGCCGCTCCAGCTGCATTCCACCGCCGTCTGGTTGATGGCCTTGGCCTTGAGGCTTGGGGACGCAGGCCTTGTGCCACTGGTCACCACATGCACAAAAGACAGAGGGCTGTCACCCAGCTCCGTCTTAGCCCAAGCAGAAATTTCATAGGGGGTGTGTGCTGTCAAATTGGCCACTGAGCAAGAAGAGAAAGGGGCACTATTAGGTGAGGCAGAGCACGGCG
This sequence comes from Eulacestoma nigropectus, assembly GCA_013397775.1. Lineage (NCBI taxonomy): Eukaryota > Metazoa > Chordata > Aves > Passeriformes > Eulacestoma > Eulacestoma nigropectus. Next base: position 50,031 of record VZTE01000965.1, on the reverse strand, counting down.
AGGGCGGGGCGAGAGCACGAGGGAAGGGTCAGCATCAGCAAACAGAGCCTGCCTCTCCTGGGTCGTGCTTTCATTACTTTGGAGCAATTTCCTTTATGCAGAAGCACCTGAGGCTCTGGGATCCGACCCAGCCTGTGCTTTTCTGTGCCCAGATGATTTCCCATATCCACCCTGAGATTTTTTCCAAACCAGAAATGGGATTAATAGGGACGTGTGCTGTATGCAAGCCCAAGAAATGCTTGTTCTGTTTCTACTCCCTTTGGCAGATTAGAAATGGAACAACAAACAAAACCCCATGTGATGAGAAAGGACTAGTGCAGCTCTGGGGGTAAATCCCAAATCTGCTTGAAATCTCCAGGTCCTCAAAACAGAGGATTTGCTGCTTTGTCCTGTCCAGATTTAAACGGAATTGTTTAAACAGAAGGTACTAGTTGCAAAAAAAAAAGAGATAAAACAATCCTATAACCTCCCATAAAACCTTCTGCTGGGTGTTGACCAAAGCAAAATTTCACATTTTGTGCAGAATTTACCTTTTTGGATGGACTTTTCTCCTTCTATGACCAGAGTCCTTTTTTCTTGCCTGTGGGTATCGAATGTCCAGTAGATGTTGACCACGTAGCCACTGACCTGTCAAGCCCAAGGACACACACCAGAGCCATCAGCTCAGCTGTGTTTGCACCCAGGGAAACAGGGTTACTGTCAGACCCCTGACAGTCTTTGCATTGTATTTTCCATCCCAATTAAGAGCCCGGGGGCAGTTTGGGAGCAGTAAGAAATGATTTGGCATGAGATAACTGGTAATTGCAATGCTTCAGTGGGTGGCAGCTTCTCCCAGCCACTATTCACCATTCACCCAGCTCAGATGTAAAGGGAAAAACTCTCACCTTGATATTCGTGGTCATTTTTAGGCTGAAACTTACGGAGTCCTCACTGTAGCTCTCAATGTGGATGACAGGGGGAGGGATGACTGGGAGGAAAAAGAGAAAAGGCCTATCAGTACAGCACAAAGAAATAAAAATACTTACTGAGAGGGGAAAGATAAAATAGAGCTTTTTGTGGTAACACCCAGCTCCCAGAACAGGAAGCCCCAACCTTGCCTAAGACATGTCCCCCTCAGAGAAGACACTGACATCATTTTTTAAGTCAACCACCTAAAAGCTGCTTTATCTGTGCCTTGCTCAAGGCAGGCTGGAACTGGAGGGGTCTGGGCAAGGGGGTTTCCCTCTGAACTCAGCAGGATGAGCTCCTATCCCAGCTAACAGCTCCCGGCCTTCCGAGGAGCTGCTGAGGGACGTCAGGAGTTATCGGTGCCAAACACCCATGCAAAACCTGAAGTGGAAGTTATTTCTGTTCTTTCCACCTCTGTTCTTCTAAGCATCAGGTAATTCACATTATCTGAATCCTGCACTTTGAGTAGCCCGGTGTTTTCTTTCCCTTCTTTCATCTAACAAATTAGCAGACAATTTTGACGCAGGGACATAAGTTTGGATGGAAAACTTGGCAGGAATACAAACGACTTCAAAAGGCTTTTCTTTAAAAACATCAAAACAGGTTGGGAAGCAAATGATTTACTGTGCAGTTTGAATTTATCTGCTGTCAGACTGTGATGTTGTGATAGGTCTGGGGAGCTGCGGTTGTCTTTTATGGTCTAAACCTACAGGAGAAACCACAGTAATTGTGACCTAAGAGGGAGAAGGATGAGCCAGCATCCTTTTACAGTGAGAGTGATGGAGTTGGTAATTTCTTGTCAATCTTGTGGCCTGCACAAGTCTGAGGGAATCTATCTGCAGCCTGGCAGAGAGGGGACAGGCTCCTCGCCCACTTCCAGGGCAGCACATCCATCCTCTGTGCCACAGAGCTCAGAGGAAGAGTCAGTGACGCCTCCAGATGGGCCACTGAACTCTGAGGCAGCTCAGGTTGAGTGAAAAAGTCACTTTTTACCGGTCACGTTTAACAGCAAAGCTGCTGAACAGTGTGAAAGGCTCAGCAGGGACAACAAAGGGCAGGGAGGTGGCTGTGGGTGCTGACGCTGATGTTTCAGGCTGATACTCTGATTTTTGTTACCTTGTCTGAGCCGACTGAAACAACAACATTTACCTTTGCCTTTGATGGTGGTTATGGATTTGGACTCACTCCAGTTCCCCACCCCTCGACTGGTTACTGCAGCAACCTTTGGAAACGAGAGGGTGAGGGAATATGAGCAACGTTGTACAGCGCAAACAGAGCGGGAGGTTAGAGCAAGGTTACGGACCTGGGGGGGCTCCTGGGAAAAGGACTTGGAAGCAAACAATAGCTTAATTACTTGGCAATAAAATGCTTATTGCAGAGATAAAGCCGACTGCTTAGAGTCAATTAAAGGAATCTAAGAGGAGGGAGGCGCAGGCTCTTCGAAGATAACTGCTCTCTTATGAGATCTTTGAGGAGTCCATCGAGATAAGGAGCTTGGGACTCCACGGGCCATAAAGTAGGTGAGAACCACGCCAGGGAAGTCCATGCGAGCGCTGAATCTACTTCCAAAGATTTATTTGGGAATGGATTCTATTGGGAAGGAACGCCATGGGAGGAAAGATCCAACCAGCTGTGGGAATATCACTGATTTGGAAGGGGGGGGTTATCCCACCTCGCAGTGAACTTCCCCAAGAACTCGGGAGGCTGGACAATGGCAAAGCACACATTTCCCAGGGCTCGCTGTGCAGACTTTCATTTCCTATTCTTATTACTTCTGTCTATAATTACCCAGCCTCTCCCCTGTGCAGACATTCCCCACAGGCAGATCTGCTCCTTTTCCCAGATGCACCAAGGACCAAATTTATCTCTGGCCCACATCCGGCGCAATTGCAGTGACACTGGAATGGGCAATTAGCAGGGAGGATTTTGTAATCCAGCCTGGCCTTCTGGGACAAAGGAGCAAATCGAGGGCCTTGGAACTGTAGACATTGGCAGAGCAAATGCCAAGCCCCTGGTGTGGGTTGGCATTAAAGGGCAGGGCTTTAACAAGATGATTTTTTAGCAAGTTCTTGGCTGTGCAGGGCTTGGGCCACTCAGTAATGAGAGCTCAGTTAGAGAGAGCTTTGGAAATACTCACTCGGACTGTGTAGAGAGTGTTGACCTGCAGGTTCTTGATCTCCGTGTAGTTCTTGGTGGTTCTGAGGGATGACCACTCCTTGGATCCGCTGCTGCTGTATTCCACCTGGGAGCACCAAAACAAGGCGTGAGGGCCCAAGAATACCACAGGTCAGCAGGTCCCTCTGGGACAAAACGTCGGCAGAAAGAAGCACGGCAGCTCAGAAAGGGAGAAATTAAGAACTCCAGGGCTGTGGAGCCCTGCAGCATCGCTTCTCCCAACTTGCCCAATGCTCCCAGCAGATTTCCTCCCCAAAATGTCCCACTCCAGGCCCACCCCCTCTGCAGCTGGCTGTGTTCTGCTGTCCCCATGCCACCGAGCTGGGCTCAGCCCCAACAAGCAGTGGGACTCACGATGAATTCCCGGATGAGGCCGTGGGCGTTCACGGGGGGACTCCACCAGCCCATCACCACACCCTCGGCTTCTTTCTTCAGGGACAGCTGAAGGTTGAGGGGAGCATCTGGTACTAGAGAAACAGAGAATTATTAGCGAGAAAGAGGAATATTACTGACAGTCACAGTGGTGTGCCCAGAGCGTGCGGGGAAAAGCAGCGTCTCCCTGAACAATTGGGACAAAAGGGGTGGATGGCCCTCTCTCCCAGCCCAGCACAATTCCCAAGCTTATGGAAAGACCCTTTTTGTTCGTAGCAGGGATAGCTCTACTTTGTAGCCCAAAGCAGCACGAATCTGCCCGGGCACTGCTGGGAGTAGCGGCTCTGCTTACGTCCTTCGGGCGCCCGCAGCGTGATGAAGTCGTTGGTGTTGTAGACCCGGCTCAGACACTGCACCTGCACTTTCACCTGGTAGGTGCAGTCGGGCTTGAGGACTTTCAGAACGCTGTTGGTCTTGTTGCTGTGGGTCTCCAGGATCTTCCAGATGCTCTCACCGACCATCCTGTGCGAGAGAGCCGCACGCCTCCAGTCAGGAGGGGCTTTTGTAGCACAGAACATAGAGATTGTCCCAAAAAATGGAACCATTTTAAAAGGTTGCTGCTCCTTTTTCTTTCTGGCAAAGCCACACCACCAATCTTGAAAAGATGCTGTTGGAAAGCCTGAACTAACCATGGCTTGGTGACTTATAAGCCCCTGAGGTTTTCTGTAACTGCTGTGCTCAAATTTATTATCTTTGTTCTTGGTGTTAGTGGTCCCACAAAGACGAGGCCCAAGTGGAAAAAAAAATGAATATGACAACTTCACTGCCTGAGTAAATAATCAAGGAGGAAAGTGATACAGTTTGTCACAAATGCCCTTAAGTCACACCTACTTTGTGTCTCTTTTGCTGCGAAATATTAGATTTTTTTCCTTAATTTTCTTTAATCAAGCAGAACTTGATTAAGGAGCTCTGAATCTTTCAGGCCTGATTCTGTGCAGTAAATACAGGCACACCTGTGCTCATGCTTGTCCTCTCTACCTGATACAACAGCAGGTGGGGGATGGTGCACCTGTAGTAGATGTTGTAGACACAGGAGGTCGAGGACATCCTTTTTGGCCGAGCCCACGTCAGGGTGACATCACCAGAGAAATCAGCCGTCCACTGGAGGTTCTGGACTTTGTACACGATTGTGTCATCTGAGCAGGCAATGGGAAAAGTTAATTTACTGCAGGGAAGCCAACCCTGTGCCCAGGAGAGAAACAGGAGTATTGGTTGTAACACAACAGGGGAGGTAGAAACAGCGCTGGCTGAAGGGGGGTCTGCACCATTTAAATGAGATATTTCATTTATCAGTGGAGAAGACTGGGCTCACAGAGGGCAGCTCAGAGCAGGAATTTACCCCTGGTACTCTTAGTTCTACCCAAAATATCTTCATGCTGCGTCAGGCAAGCACCCCCTTTCCCCTGTGGAAAGATGAAGTGTGGCTGTTGATGAAATACTGGGAATTTTGGAAGTGTGTGTGTACAAAGTGCTCAGTGCGACCCTTCTCCTGGTGTGATGAGTCTGTGCTGTCCCTGTCACCACCCAGGGCCTTTCTTTGCGTGTTTGCCCTTATCACATCTCGTGTTCAGCAGCAGGACCCAAGCAAAGGCTGGGGCAAAGGCGATTCAAGTCTGGGGCTTGCCTTGACCCGAGCTCTGCGGCTGAATCACTGCCTGACCTTCACAGAGGCATTTAGGGGATAAAAATGCAGTGGGACCCAGCCCCTGGCAGTGCTGGGGATGGGAGGTGCTGATCTGGAATGCCCCAAATCCATGCCCTGCTCCCACCAGGCCATTCCCTGCTCTCTCTCTCCACATGTGGGAGCCCCAGTCCCAGTGTCGTGGCTTGGCTCTGCCGGGGTGCTCAGCTTTGGTGCTGAACAGAAACCAAGCAGAGCAGAGGCAAATTGCTGCTGCTCTGCTTTCCCTAAAGAGCTGGAATTAAATCCAGCAGGCCTGTGGATCCATGGAAAGGCATGGTGAGACAAGGGAAAAAGAGATGGTTTTCCCTCGGTGTAGCAGCCGAGCCGTGCCTCTCAGCAGCTCCTTCCCCCTCCCCTGAACCTGCTGGCCTCTCCCAATCGATATTTAATTAAAGAACTAAACCTGATTGATGCTCAGCCCCCCCAGCAGTTCAGTGGGGGAGCAGCTGAAGCTCATGGCTGGCCTGAGGCAGCGATCGATCGCTGTTATCAGCCCAGGGCGGGCTCTGTCCCGCTGCCTCCACAGGGCCACCAAGCAGGGGACAACCAGGGATGGCAGCAGGGCACGTGCCACAACCCCCAGGGTCACCTTGCAAAGGAGGGCAGAGCAGGAGACTCTTGCTTCACCTGTGGGCCATGTAAAACAGACAGCTTTGCTCCTATCCATCCTAAAATGATTTTTTTTTTTCCTGTCTCTGAGGCTGCTGGAAGACAAATTGTCAGAGTAGAAGCTGCTGGGAAGTTTGTCCCAGCTGGTGATAAATGGGTGAGGAGGCAGCTTGGACAACTGAACAGAGGCAGATAAATCAGGGATGTTGGCAGGGAAAGGTCACATATCCAGGAGAGCACCTCTGTGTGCTGCCAGGGAGTGAGGGATGGGAGAGGGCTGCTGCTTACCTGTGCAGTTCCTCTCATCACTGCTGTCTGAGCAGTCCAGGTACCCGTCACACCTCTCTGTCAGCATGAGGCAGGCCTCGCCATCCTCACATCTGAAACCACTGGGGCACGACAGGCTGCTCTGAGTAGCTGAAAAAGGCAGAACAGTTCAGGACTCGAGGCAGGGAAGTTCCCTCAGCAGCACTGGAGTGTGTGCAGGTGGCTGCGTGTCGGGGATGGAGCTCAGGCTGACGTGTCAGACACTGCGTGTCTCCTTCTGGCTGCATGTTCAGAAGAACCTGGAGCTTATCCCAGGAAAAACAACTGGATTTCTAATGGGAATAGTGGGAACAGCACCGCTTGGGCTTTTTATTTTGTTTTATTTTATTTTTCTGTAAAGGATTTCTGTTTTCCGTAAAGGATTTTTTTTCCTGCAAGGATTTCCCCAGCAATCAAAGCCTCCTCACAGAGGCTTCCCTGCCCTCACAAGGAGCTTCCCGAGGGAAGGATCCAGGTGGCACCCTGTCCCTTGCCCACACTTACGGCAGTTCCTCTCGTCCGTGCCGTCCTGGCAGTCCCTCACTCCGTCACAGCGCTTCCAGTTGGGAATGCACTTGTGCAGCTGCTGGCACTCGAACTCGAAGCGGCTGCAGCGGCCCGGCAGCGCCGGGGACGTGGCTGTCACGTTGGGTCCTGCACACGGAGAGAGCGGGGAGAGCACCCGAGGCACGGCCGGGCTGGCACCGCCACCAGCAGGCACCAAACGCCGTCGCCAGGTCCCGACTCCACTAGATGGCAACCTCCTTCCATCTAGCGGCGCAGGGCATGAGGCCCCAGCCATCCTCTCTCCTGACTGCAGAGGGCTGGGGAAGCCTCTGCTTTGCAGGGAATGTCCTGGAGCAGCGTCCCCGCTGGTGGCAGGAGGGTGACCCCAGGGCCAGGGGACATTTTACACCACGGCGTAAATTAACCCCCGTAACCCGGCGAGGCTCTCAAAGGCCAAGATTCCTTGCCGATGTGGTCCTGCGGGAAAGGGGAAGGGGTGAGGGAGGGGAAAGCTTACTGGAGGTGGGACAGGCCTCCTCGTCAGAGCCGTCAGTGCAGTCCTTGTAGCCGTCACAGACCCAGCTGTTCATGATGCAGGCGCCGCTGTTGCAGCGGAAATGGTTGGGCAGGCACGTCGGTGGGATCAGCGTGGTAATGGGATGAACTGGAGATCCTAAAAATACACCAGGGAGAGCTGACCTGAGGGCCCTGCTCCTGTGTAAGCTCTGCCTGCTCCCTGCTGTCCGAGAGGGAAGTGGGGAGCAGGTGAGGCATCACAAGCCCGGTGTTTTCATCTGCATCGTGTCTGTAATCGGGATATCCAGAAATACAGAGTAAAAACATGTGTGAGAGTGCCCACTCAGCCCACTTGTGGGGCATTTTTGGAGCCACAGGGGCTGTGGGAAGGCAGAGTGATCCTTCAGCATGTCCCAGTCCCCGTCATGTCTCTGTCACAGCCTCAGCACTGTGTCCTTACCCTCACAGTCCTTCTCATCAGACCAGTCCCCACAGTCGTTCTCCTCGTCGCATTTCCACCGGTTGGGGATGCAGTGCCCGTTCCCACACTGGAACTGGTAGTACCGGGAGCAGTTCGGGGCTTCTGTTGGGTTTTCTGCCAAGGAGAGGAGAGTCCCGTGAGCCACAGGGTCACCTCAGCAGCCCTCAGCACAGCTGAGAGGTGGCAGCGTCACCCTGAGCAGCACAAGCACATTCCTTTCTCTTCATCCCCAGCATTCCCATTCCTCCCAGCCCTCGCTCCCTTGCCACCCCTGCTTTGTCTGTGTGCTTCATGGCCAGACACCACCACCCCTGATCTCAAACAGAGCAGAATTCACCAGAGCGTGGCAGAAATGGAGGAGCAAACCCTGCAACTCCGAAATGAGGCCGCAGCTGCCTCGCCTGGCTGGGTACAGCTCCTACAGCCACCCAGGGAACGGTGGTAAATATTGGGTTTGGCTGAAAACTGCCTGTCTGCTCAGGGCTGGGAGTCTGTGCAGTAAATATGGTCACAGGAGAGTTAGTCAAGCTTGAGATGTGCCAGGTTTTCTGCGTGCTTCACTTTACCTGCCTGCAGTATGAGGGAAATGACACCGAACTCCAGGTAGGACACGCTGTGATGTGCCCAGGGAAAGCTACACTCACGCATATATGCACACACTCAAGTGAAAACATGAGGGAGACAGGACTCCATGCTCCTGAAATCCAAAGGAAGCTGGAGCTGCAGTGGCAAGAGGCCCCAGGGGTGCTGCTCACCACAGTTTGCTTCGTCGGAGTAGTCGCCGCAGTCATCCATCCCGTCACACTTCCACACCAGGCTGATGCACACCCCATTCTGGCACTGGAAGCTGAACTGGTCGCAGGTCCGGTGGAACTCGGGGTCCTGGGCTGCAGGGAGAGGTTTGGTGTAAAGATCAAGGGCTTCAGGAAAGCTTGAGCAGGAAGGAACACGCTCAGGGGCAATCTCAGATTTCTCAGCAGAGCATCGTGGTCTAGAGCCACCCCTTAGGAGAGCTGGCAGCTCTCTGGCAGTGGGAAAGATTACATTATTGGCTCTCTCCACGCCTCTGGTTTCATCCTGTGCCCACCCCTCCCTCGGCAGAGGTGCCCGGGGTGACACTTACAGCACCCAGCATAGGTGGCATCTTCGTCCGAGCCGTCTCGGCACTGGATGATGCCGTCGCACACCATGGAGTGGAACAAGCACTGCTGCCGGTTCTTGCACACGAAATCCATGTAGCGGGTGCACAGGGGCTCTGCGGGGATGGGGAGGGCAGGGGGTGGCACCTCTGCTGTCCTCGCAAGCAGCAGTGTCACCCGCTGGGATCCGCGCGCGCCTGAGCGCAGCGGGGAGGCTTTTAGGGACTTAGGGAAAGTTCCCAAGACAAATGGTTTGAGCTGTGTCCCTGCACGGGCTGCCCCCACCCCAATAACCCCTCAGGGTGGGCACAGGCACAGGAGGGGTTCGGTCCCCTCCCTGGCAGTGTCCTCCCGGTCTGTCCCAGTCTGTGCCTTTTGCTGACCCGCCGATTTCACAGGGGGCTCGTGACTGCACACTAAGGCTTTCCCATTATCTCACAGGGCTTTCCCCACAGTGGGACAGGCTTGGGCAGACCAGAAATGCTGTCAGCCCTCGCTGCTGAGCCCCAGCATCTCCCCCCGACCCCGGTACCCACCGCAGTGCTGCTCGTCCGAGGCGTCGGAGCAGTCGTTGATGCCGTCGCAGTGTTTGCTGGTTGGGATGCAGGTGCCATTGGGGCACTGGAAGCCGTTGCACTTCTTCTCTGAAATCCAGAATTGCGTGGATGTTGTGTGTGCTTTTCAGGGTTTCGTTAAAGCTGGTTTAATTAGCTACAGAAAGCCACGGTTGCCTTCGTGCTGTGCCTGCTTTTGGAGGGGTGGGGGTTGCCCCCTTGAGTCTGCTGCTGGTTTAGCTCGGTGGGTGTGCAGAGATCCCTCCCAGCCATGGCAGAGCCCCCCACACACACACAGGACACGTTACCACAGTTGGCAGGGTCCTCATCAGAGCCGTCCTGGCAGTCGGCGTCACCGTCGCAGGCCCAGCGCTGCGGGATGCAGTGGCCGTTGTGGCACTGGAAGCTGGAGGCCTCGCAGGTGTGATAAACTGCTGAAAGCAGAGCAGGGGGACACTGAGTGTGGGGTGTCACCGTGGCCCTGCTGAGCTGAGAGTGAGTCAGGCCACACCACCACACCCTGCTCCTTCCCCTGCTCCAGGATCTCCCACCACGGCAGCTCCCAGCACAAGCAACCACCCCATGGACCCCGTGGTCTTTCCCCCTCCATGCCAGTCCTGCCCACGAGCCTGCTGTGCCTCGGGGATGGCTTTTGGAGGGTAGAGATCTCCCAAAGCTGTCCCCAAAGTCAGAAGCCTCTCTCCCTTTGATCTCAGTCCTTGGGGCCTGTGCACAAAGGTGACAGCGGTGGCATCGTGCCAGAGAGGGCGAGAAATGTCCCGGAGATCAAGCAAGGCTTGGCAGAGCTGCAGAGTCCCCCGTGCAGGGCAGGACACAGTCACAGAGAGCTTTTAATTAAGGCAAACAAGGCTCTTCTATTGTTGCCAAAGCAAACAAGAAATAGGATTCTCCCTGGGGGTTTTCCTTAGGCTCCTGTCAGGGAAATATCTGCCTGTGGGGTATCTGGGTTGCAGCCTGGTTTGTGCTGTCACTTTAGAGACAAATCCTGCTCCTCAAGCAGGAGAGCGCTCAGAGTTATTGAGAAAAGCAATGTTCAACTTAATTAAATGGCATGATCCCGAGTTTTAGGTTGGAGAGCGACGTGCACTCGCAGATATTTCGAAACAGCACAATCTGGTGGCAGTAATATTCTATTAGGTATTCAGCGTGAAATGTAATTATTTCAGATAAGAGCAATAATTGCAGCCCGGTGAAGCCAGACGGAATGTTCCTCAAATAACTGTGATCCTCTTAGATAATTCCAGCTCCGGGCTTTACAAACCCGACACGCTTTTTGAAGTAGGTTCCTTTCCTGTGGTAATTCTCTCTGGAGAAACTCATATGAGAGATAAGTGATACCAATATAAATTAAACCTTCTTAGAAAGCCACGCTCCCGGAATACTAATGACCAGGATCGACCAGGCTACAGCCCTGGGTGCTCCAGGCACAGCAAATGCCACAGGGGTGAGCAAAGAGGAGCTCAGAGATCTGAAAGGGATCTCCTAAATCCTCGTGCCAGAGCCCCAGGACTGCAGCTGGTGCTGCTCTCTGTCCCAAAGGCTCCAGGCTGCCAGAGCCAAGCTGCTGCCAGCATTCCCAGGGGCTGTCCTGGTCCCGACAGGCTCCCTGTGGATCTCTGCCACACGCCATGGAAAACAACTGCTTTTATCTTGAAACATCCCAAGTGTGGCTTGATAAATACAACCTTGTGTCTTTCACTGATGGGCTGATGCTCTGCCACCTCTCAGAAATCTCTTCTCTTGCAAGTATTTAGGGTTTTGGCTTGGCTGATGGTTGCGCTTGATTATTTTTAGTGGAAAAGACCAATACACTGCTATCTGCTGGCTTTTCCAACGAGAAAGGCTCTCTGTGGGTGCTGACCTCAGGAGGCTGCTGAGGAACATCACTGTGCTGGTGAGGAGGGTGGAGTGTTGTGGCTTTCAGCTCCCAGCACACACTGGGGCTCACAGGACTTGCTGCACGGGAGGCATAAAGCAGGAACAAGGTTATTTCTGCCAGCCAGGCCGCTTTAATATGAGTTGTAAGAAAAGCAAGAGTGGGTCTTCCACGTGGGACTCCCTACTTAGGACACCCTCGTTAGGTTTTCAAGCCCACAGAGCAATGAGGCTGCCAGAAGAGGACTCAAACTGCCAAACTAAACTTCCCAAACTAAATCTGCCTCTTCTTGAGAGCAATTAATTGTGGAGAAGCTGCAAAGAACGTGCCTGTTTTCTGCACCAAGCGAATGGCAAGGAAACAGAGTGAAAGCTGTGAGATGCTGTCAGTGCCCTGCAACACTGGAGCTCTTCTTGCCAGGAGAATCCTTTGGCTGCTCAGCAGCCACAGAACCACTTCCCATTCCACAGAGCTTGGCCTGTGGGTGCAATCTTGCAGGTACAAAGCCAAACTGGATCACTGCGTGAGCACCTCAGAGCTGTCAGCAAATTCCCAGCGAGCCCTAAGGCACTGGGGGGAAGAAACCCTTGGGTTTGGAGCATCACATCACCCCAAGGTGCTCTAACAAGCAAGGAAACGGAGGCACACGACGCTGGCCAATATCTCCCAGGCTGGAAGTAAAAAGTGTCTGCAGCAGGAGGCTCTTGGTCACACCCCAGCACTCACCGGTGCAGTTCGCTTCGTCTGACCAGTCCCTGCAGTCGTTGTCCCCGTCACACATCCAGGACAGACGGATGCACATCCCTGAGCTGCAGCTGAACTCATCGTTCCTGCACTGGTGAGCCTCTGCAAACAAAATATTTGGCTTCGGGTCACGGGAATACCCGAGGAGCAGGGCAGGAAAGCTGGATAATGGCACAGAGGTCTCCCGGCTGCAACACGGCGAGGGGAAGAACCAGCACATGGCCTCGCTCTCTTCTCCTGTCCCTCATTTCCCAGGACACCGCGGTCCTGTCCCTAATTCCCGAATACCCTGTGAATGCTGGTCCTGCCCCCCACTTCCCAGTCCCCACTCAATGAGGAGGAGGCAGCCTGGATAAACAGGGGGATCTTGCCTTACACCCCTTGTGAGCAGCATCCAGAGGAGCAGCAGCTCTGAGCAGCACAGGAGCTGGAGAGCAGCTGCCCACCCCTGCCCACCCCTGCCCTGAGTGTGGGCACTCACCACAGTGACTTTCGTCGCTGTTGTCCCCACAGTCGTCCTCCAGGTCACATTTGTAGGACAGAGGGATGCAGGTCCCCGAGCCCTGGCAGCGGAACTGGGTCTCGGTGTCGCACACGGTGGTGGCTGATGGAGAGAGGAGGAGGAGTAGGAGGAGGAGGAGGAGGAGAAGGTGGTGGTTAGAAGATGGTTTCTGCTGCCTGAGGGTGTGTACTGAGTGCAGGGAGCTGGAGGGACAGGGACAGACTCCTGCCAGTGCAAGCTGAATTACTGCTCTTGTATCTTAATGCCATTTTTAGGCTCTCCATGTGAAGCAGAGCAGACGGGGCAGTTTTCTGTCTGGGGATCAGGGCTGAAGCTCCTGGTGTCCACTCTCAAGCCAAGGAGCAAGAAGCCAAGGTTGTAGACCCCACAAAGGGGATTGAAACCTCAGGTGGTGGGATGAGACAGGGCAGCCAAAGCAGGGGAGAAGCTGGGCATGAGTGTTACTATCCAAGGCAGCATCTCTGTGCCAAAATAATGACCTTTCTCCAAGGAATGGGTACCCACAGAGGCCTTCCCACACCTGGAGTCAGACAGTGAACTCAAACTTGGACTCTGCTGACTGGTGTCTCAACTTTGTCAGGGAAATAAGTTCCTTATTGGTACAAAATGGGCATGAACAGCCTCTCTCCTGGTCCTCCAGTGATTCCTTACTTCAAACCGAGTCATTTTTCCACAATGCACTAATCCAAGCCCTTCAGGCTGTGCAACGCTGTGGAACGTCTGCCCCTCCTGCACGCACTGGCTGTCCCTAACTTTGCTCAAAAAGGTGACCTCCATCTTTAATGTGTGAACTTGATTTATTATCTCAACCAGAGGCCCGTGTCAGCACTATCCGCTCTCTTTTCCTCACTGGCTGTGCCCTCAATTAGCTTCAGAAGACAATTAGTGCAAGAGACAGTTGGCATCAGTCTCACCACGTTTTAGACACTGACGCCTCATCTGGTCAAGGGGATTGGGACAAGACTCATCCAAGCTGCTCTGGGAGTCTACCAAGGGAGCTGAGTTACACCCCCAGAGCTCCTCTGGCTCTCCCTGACTGTGAAAGGAGTGTGGACCATCAGCTCGGGTGAGATGCCACCACAGCAGACACCTGAATGTGGCCAGGCCAGTGCCCCCAAGGCAGGACACTCACGGCAGTTCTTCTCGTCGCTCATGTCCCCGCAGTCGTTGTCGTTGTCACACTGCCAGATGCTGTTGATGCAGTTCCCGTTGGAGCACCTGTACTGGTTGGGCAGGCACGTGTTCTCTGGGGCAGGAGGGACAACAGAAACGAGCTGGCATGAGGCTGTGCTTCCAGAAACGGGCCACCCTCCTCCCCGACAGAGGACAGGCCACGCCGACCTCTCGTGACGGCAGAAGCCACCTCAGCACTGAGCAGCAGCACGAGCCGAGCAGGGCTTTACCTTCCTTTATGCACGTGTTGTTCTTCGTGGCGTAGCCGTGGGGACAGTCACACCTGAGCTCCCCGCTGGGCAGCACCGTGCTGGCCACCCCCTCGGGGCACTTGCAGCTGCGGCCGTTGTTGGACCTGGGCAGGCAGAGCAGGCTGCAGGGCTTGGCGATGCAGGCGTTCTGCCCTGGAGCAGGGCAGGGAGGAAGGGGACAACGTCAGGACAGAGGCACAGGAATCCCACTGTCACCTGCCAGCCCAGGATGGAGGCACAGGAATCCCACTGTCACCTGCCAGCCCAGGATGGAGGCACGGGAATCCCACTGTCGCCTGCTTTGGGTTCAGATCCCATTAAGGGCCAGCTCTGCAGGGCTGAGTGCTGAGGTCAGCCCTAGGAATGCACAGAGCCATCTGCCCCAGGGAGTTTTGGGGCCTTTAAGGGGGAAAGATTGGCCCTTAAGGGACACAACTCATCCAAGTGGCTTTGGATGTCTACCGAAGGATATGAGTTACACCCCCAGAGTGCCTCTTGTCCCCCCAGTCTCCTGCAGGCTGCTGGCTGGCAGAGCCCTCCAGTGGTCTTGTACCCATCTGAAAATGGGTATGAAGAGCACACGGGGGTCAGCACTGCCTTGTCGCAGCGCAGTCAGGCAGTTAAAGGAGGACAAAGTTGGTGCAGCCCTGAAATCCTGTGGATTTTTGGTCTATACAACACTGTGATGGAAAAGCCAGGATCTGTGACATAAACCATGAAGTGCCACCACAGCCGAGTGTCCCACGAGCTCTGTCCCGGATGGGGAGCATCTCTCCTGGCAGCCAAAAAGCAGAATATACCACTCGTGAAACTCATTCCTTATGACTGTGCCTGAGAGCCCCAAACCCTACAGAAATAGGGATATATTCAGGAAATGCAAGCCAGGATGGCCCAGTGGGCTGGGAACATGTGGAAACGAGGGACAAACACATTCCTAAATCCCAGGGAGGATCATCTGCATGGTTACCTGTTGTCTTTCCTCTGTAAAAGATTTTCATATCCATGATCCCATTCAGTCGGCCGACCAAGATCTCCATCCTGGAGCCGCTGTTTTTGGATGCTCTGAAAATACTCAGCTGTGACCAGTCGTTCCAGTAGATTTCATTCTGAAACACAGGCTTGGCTCTCAGCACAAGGAGTGACACCACCAGGGCCGTGCTCATCACTGGTATCTGCACTAATCACCCTAAGTACTGGATGTGGGGGGACGCTGAGAGTGAAAAGTGTCCCCAACCCAAGGAGGAGAGGAGGAGGAAGGCCTGAGGTGGGATTTGAGCAGGAATGGGAACAACAGAGTGATCTGCTGAGTGGCAAACATCGCAGTGCAGCTGCTTGGGAATGTTGGTCCTGGGTTTGACTGCACTTGCCTGCTCGTTTCAGGGATTTGTGGGAATGTGCCAGGAGCAGAAAGAGAGCAAGCATCGTGCCTGCTCCAAATCACATCCCTATCCTTCAAATTCAGCGTGCTCCCAGCTCCTCCAGCAGCAGCGTCAGAGCCTGCATGCTATGGAAAAAATGACAACGGGGAAACAAACCTTAAATACAGCAATGGCATAGGGGTGAGGGAGGCTGTCCAGGATCACAGATCTCTGCATCCCATTGAAATCGACCCTCTCGATCCTGTCCATGTAGGCTTCAGTCCAGTAGATCCAGTGGTCATCCACAGAAATGCCGTTTGGCCACCGCACGCCCTCCGAGACGATGCACCCGGCCAGCGACCCGTCCATGTCACTTCTGTAGATGCCAGCCCTGGAGTCCCCCCAGTCTGTCCAGAACATCAACCTGGCAGCAGAGAGGTTGCTCGAAATCCTCCCAGAGCAGCTCATCAAAAGGAAGCAGGTTAGGAGAGGCAGGGGTTGGAGTGCTTCACATTCCACGTCTCCTGCCCGACATGCCTTTGAACAGGGAGCTCTGCAACTCTAATGAACACCGCCAGCAGATTTGTGAGCAGCACGGAGGCTTTTCAGCTGCAAGCTCTGTGGTGGGAGTGCAGCTGCAGGTTACCTTGCCATGAACTGCTCGGGTTTGTCAGAGCTACGTTTGCAGCCGAGGCCAAACCCCAGAAAGATGTAACTTGCGTTTGGCTCTTGAATTCGAGCACTGCTCCGTTTCTCACGCATCACTGCAGCTTTGCCCACTGACCAGACCAGTTTTACTGGCAGGAAAAGTTATTTATTGATGGGTATGTATGGGCAGGAAGGAATAAACTGTTGGTGATCTGTGCTCTGAGGGAGCTGGTGCCTTAGGTGGGGACAGTGTGGTGACAGTGGGCTCCACAGGGCGGGACTGTGCTGTTCCTGTCCCCCATTTCACCTGGCCAAGCTGCCCTCCCTGAGTTAGTGGTGGAGGATCAGCAGTTTCCCTAGGGAACAGCAGGGAAATGCTTGTGGTGTTTTCTCCCTTACCCATCTCGGGGAACCAGAGCCAGGGCTCTGGGGCGCTCCAGTATCGAGGAGTTGAGGACGGTGAGTCTCAGGTCTCCATCTGGATTGGCGACCTAGACCCAAAACCAAACCCAGGACAGGTGTGTTTGCTATGGGCACTGCTTGAAGTGACACGAAATCTGTGACAGGCAATTACCGCTCCTTAATAAAATACACACTGCCACAGGTGGGCAGAGCTGTACCTCGATTTTGGGAATCCCAGCGTTGACCCAGTAGAGCAGCTGGCTGAGAGGTTCAAAGGCCAAAGCTTCCACTGTTTCCAGCCCGGTGCTTATGATTATTTCCTGCCCAGAGCTGCCATTGAGACAAAGACGCTGAAAAAAAAATTAAAATAATCAGAATAAAAGACGAGGAACTGCCTCAGCCTGAAGGTCAGGTGGCAGACAGCTCGGAGGGGAGGAGTACCTGGACAAACATTTGCATTTCAGGGTGTGGATGCAACACCCGGGTGCGAGGAGGCGATGCCTCCCTGCTCGCGGCTCACCTGGATAATGTCCAGAGTGACATCAGCCCAGTACAGGCAGTTGTGCTCGTAGTCAAAATCCAGGGCCACAGCCCCCCTGAGCCCGGCCAGGGGCAGCTCCTCGCTGACGCCCGAGGCGAGGTCGTAGCGGTGGATGGAGTAGCGGGTGGCGTAGAGAATGAACTCGTTCTCCTCTGCAACAACAGTGCCTGATTTAGTGGCCATTTTCGGCTACTCGAGGGGCAAAAAAAGAGAAAATAGCCGGTGGTTTTCACCCCTGGTTTCAGCACCTCGGAGAGGCAAAGGGCTTTTGGCTCAGGGGGGATTAGGTTAATGAGGATGTGGTAATAGCCTCACATGGGGCCGGGCACACACTGTGGGCATTGTCTGGTCCAGGAGGAGGAGGAGGAGGCACGGCCGGCAGAACCTGCCCCGACCCCTTCTCTCTTCCCACTTTAGTGCTGCCAATGGGAAACAAAATACTGATCTCCTCTTCCTCCAAAAAAACCCCATTTTAAAAAGTGGGAGTGATGCAAATCTGCAAGTCCTCAGGGACACCGGCCCCGCAGGAGATCCCAGCGTGGGTTTTGTTTCCGAACGGAGCCGAGCGCAGGTAATGGGATCCTGGTCCGGGACAAAGTCTCCCGGGCATTATCCCACCACCGGTCAAGTCCAGTAATGCTATTAATGAGTGGAGCTAATGTCAGTGACTCTGGCTGTGCATCCCTAATGAGATTATACGGAGATATGAAACAGATACTGTACATGAAAGTGTTACCATGGAGCGAGCCGGAGACGATCCCCAACCACTCTGGGAACACGGCACTTCAAAGGCCGGCCCGGTGGGGACGGCAGGTTTGTTTTGCAATCAGCAGGGCCCTTCTCAGCATGCCCAACACAGCTCTCCAAATAGCTCAAGAGGGCTCGGAGGGGTGAACAACGTGTCAGGAGTGAAGCTAAGTGCAGCGCTGGCAGGAGTCCCAGCGCAGGGGATGCTTCCCCGCGCCGTTTCGCACCTGCAATATCTTTTTGCGCCCTGAAAAATTTTTAGGGCGGCGCAGGGAAACCTCCTGCCCTGCTCAGCTCCCCAGCCCTTCCACGAGCCCCTGCCCTGCCTGAGGCTCCGGAGCTGCAGCACGGCAGCAATGCTGATCACGCAGCTCGTGACGGCAGATTAAATTAAAGCCGTAATGAGCAGAATGCAAATAACTCTGGCAGCACAGGGGCATGGGACTGTTACAGTGCCTTGTACGTTCCAGAGGAGAAAATAAGGATGGGGAGGGGAGAATTCTGGCAGGCAGAGGTGCGAGGGCTGAAGGGCAGCCCCGGTCTGGCCCCAAAGGGCCATCGTTCAGCTGCACACGGTGGCTGTCTCAGGGTGGGACATTCCCAAGGGGATCTTCTCAAGGATTGGGGTGTCTTTGATCTAATTCCTGTCTTTCTGGTTGGGTTCAAGCCAGCGACAGCAAGGACATGACCAGGATAAAAGGGCTCCTGCTTGCAGCCTGCCCTGAGGGCTTCAGAGGGCTCTGCACCGTGGGCAGGCGCTGTTCCTGAGCAGGACCCTCAGAAGCTCTGGCCACGGGACAGGAGAGGGCGATTTGTAACCCACCCAGGCTCCTGTGTCACAGGTTTTGCCTGAGAGCCCTCTGGGACTCCGTGCCTGGTCCCTCAGGCACCAGCCAAAGGTTTTATGAATGGAGCCCTTGTGCCCAGAGCAGATTCTGCACGCACTCACCCGCCAGCGGGCACGGCACCAGCTCCCCCTCGAGCCGCGACTCGATGTCTCCACCCGTGCAAGTGTCCCCAGAGATCTTTCTGTAGCTGCAACACACAGAGCCAGGCAGTTTATTCCATGGAAAAAACTGTGAACAAACCACCCTGTGCAGCCAGAATAAGCTGTGGTGTTTAATTGCCATGTATGTCCTAACATGCCGTTTGTTTGCTGCCACTTCTGTGGCTTTTGTGGTTGTTTGGGGTTTTTTTAATCACCAGTAGGATAAATGGAAGATCAGGTTGCCCTCCCAAGCACAGCACATACCCTCGAGTCTTCCTGTAGGTTGAGCCAACAGGGCAAGGGACTGGTGGGTCATAGGGTTTCCCAGCAAACTCAGGGTCAGGGACACAAACTTCTAAGGATAAGTCATCGCTCAGTTTGAAGCCAAAATCACTGCAAGGAGAAGAAAGATGTAAGGAGGGACAGGGAAAAGCAAAAAATGCAGCCGCGCTAAACTAGGAGTCTATTTTTGCGTAGAATTGTTAAGAACCCAAAGTGACCGTTCATTTATTATCAGTATTTGGCCGCACAGAACATCTCCGAGCCAGACAGGACGTTTCAAGAACGCTTTGCAAATCAGCTTTGCCAGTGGCTGGGCAGGCTGGGGAAGGTGAGGCAGCGAGGCAGAGCTGAGCCAGTGAGCTCTGCAAAGCTGGCTGCGAGCCCCAGCCCTGCTGCTTGGCTGGCTCAGGTCACTGCTCTGTCTCTTGGCTGGCCCTGCTGGTAAAATGGGAGTGACAGTGCGGCTGCTCCTTGGAAAACGCTGAGGGGGAGAGAGGTTTTGTCAGTGTGACTCTGCAGGGAGCCCAGGGCTGAATTCTGAGGTGGGATCCCACCAGCCCTGCCCTCAGTCTGCTCACGGTGAGCCAGGCTTGGTCTCAGCATCAGACAGGCAGATCTGGACTGGAGAAGTCTGGTGTGAGCTCCACTGAAAGCCCAGTCCCTGAAAAGCAGTTCCCTTTCTAACCCCAAGCCTTTTGCATCAGGTTGCCAGAGCGTGTTTCCTGCTCCTGGAAGCCGTGCAGAGTCAGGATTGTGGGAATTGCAGTCAAAGTGCAACAGCAGGGCCAGCTGCACCCCTGTGGCTAAAGAATCACCGAGATTTTTAGTGGATCTCTGTCGGTGATGGAAAATTATCCATTATCGTTTGGAGGGTGATGGATTAGCGATACTTCCCTCTTCCGTGGAACCTTTCAGAGGCTCCCAAAAGGCTCGAAAGACCTTAATTAAGTCTCATGCCCTGCTATTAATGAAAGGATGTTTTCAGTCTGTTTAGTTTCCTCCCTGCTGTAAAATGAAGCAGCGACGCTCAGAGCCGCGTAAATTGGATGTTTGTTCACTCGGAGCGATTGGTCACAGACACTTATCTTGGATTTACAATCCAGGCTAAAAGAAATCAATCGGTATTTTACCATTCAAAGTCCTCCCTCGTACAGGAGCAGTTGGAGACCATGACAGGCCTGTCAAAATCTTCCCCATTGAAGCAGGTCGCATGAGGAGTCCTCCTTTTGAAAACGGTTTTATGCCCCAGCAAACATTCGTTGCCTCGCTCGTCCGAGGGCGACCACAGCTTGTAGTCGTTCTCCGTGCAAGGGACCCCTGAGAGGAGAAGCAAGGTCGGGGTGCAGAAAGGTGCAGCTCTTGCAGCACCCCAGACCAAGGGTTTAAAGGCAGAGAGATGCAGATGTCCCGGGTGCCCGGGAGTGCCAGGTGTGCTGGCATCCAGCCCCACACCACAGGAATGCCCCTTCCCTCCCCTCTCCACCCTCCTTTGGCACAAATCTTCCCCCAGAGTGCACGGCCCCAGCCCTGTCCCACAAGGAAAGGCAAGGCAAGGAGCATTCCAGCTGGGAGCGTGCGGTGACAGGAGGGAACAGGCAGCTCCGTGGCAGTGACAGGGAGTCTGAATGAAGTCGTTCTGGTTACCAAACAGATCCATTCCCAACCAAACGTCGAGGGAATCGGTGATAAATTTTAGTCAAGCAAATTCCTCTTCTGGGTTTAACTGCGCTTTGATTAAAATGCTGCCTCGCAATCAAAGCTGAAATGGGTTATAAAACATTCATAGGCACAAGCCTTCAGAAGGAATTTTGGTTTTTTTTCCCCTTTCCTTTTCAACAAATTCCTCAGTGAGGAGGGAGGGCAGGAGTACAGGGAGAGCACAGGGAACACGAGTGCCTTCAGCAGCCGTGTCCACGTGGACATGGGACATGAAGGACAGGGCGTGAGGAGATGCCCCCTCTCCTACCCGCAGAGCCACCCCAGAGATGGCTCTGCCACCTGTCCCCTTACCCAGCACGTCGGTGGTGTTGATCTGCAGGATCAGCCAGCTGTGGCCGTTCTCCTTGTAGGAGCCAAAGATGGTGAATATGGTGCTCTTCTCGCCGGGCTCGGTCAGGAGGCCGTACACAAACACCGGCTTCTCCGAGAACGTGAAGACTTTCCAGGTTTCCCCTTCGTTTGTGCTGTACCTGCGGAAAGGAGATCGGGAGAGGTGCCGGGGGCACGTCCTGCCTGCTGCAGGGCGCTCTCTGCCATCCCCAGCCCGAGCACCAGAGGCGGTTCCCGTGCCCCGACACTCACTTGAGCTGGTCGGTCTCGGTGCCCTGCGCGATGGCCACGAGAATTCCGCCGTGGTCACCCCAGGTGTAGTAGTGGGGTCCAGACAGTGCCTGGAAGAGAGACAGTGCTGAGGGGTGATCAGAGCTGTGCTGAATGAGGGGGGAAATGGCTTTGTCAGAAACTCTGCCTGACCCAGGCTAATGCTTCAGCCTTGGCCAAACCAAGTATGTGGAGGCACCAGAGATTCGAGTGTTTATGGGACACCATCTGCAGATGAGAACAGCCAGCCCCTTTCCCCTCTCGGCTGTGTGTGAGAGCTGCCCTGAGCCCTGGACTCAGCTCCTCCTGTGCTTTGTGCAGGGAAAGAATCAGTGGAAGAAGTGCCATGACATGAAACCAGAGCCCATCACTCCTCCTCTCATTTGTCCCGTCTGTGAGGCTCTCCCGACACCCAGCAGGGACTCGTGGCCTTCCCAGGACTGCAGGGAAGGGTTGGTTCTCAGGCTGTGGAAGGTCTTGTGAATATTCAGAGACAAGTGGGGCCATGGCATGCAGAAACAAGCCCTGGAGACCCTTCATCCATCCATCCCATGGAAAGAAGCTTGGATTTCACGCTCACCTACACCTCCAGCACACAATCAGCTGTGCTTTCCCATCCAGGGAGCCCAGAGCACTTTGGGATGAAAACAGGGAGCGTGTCCATGCCAGACCCTGCTCACAGGACGTGCTGTCACACTTGGGGACGTTCTTACACAGGGCACTGAATGCATTGTTCCTTTCTTCTCTGGGCTGTGAAATCACCCCAGTGATCTGCAGAG
The DNA here is from genome assembly GCA_013397775.1 of Eulacestoma nigropectus. Lineage (NCBI taxonomy): Eukaryota > Metazoa > Chordata > Aves > Passeriformes > Eulacestoma > Eulacestoma nigropectus. The sequence continues at coordinate 28,028 of VZTE01000965.1, read as the reverse complement.
CAAGGAGCCTCCCAGCCTGCTGCTGGCCAAAGCTGTGCAGGACTTGTGGTGCTGCTTCTCAGCTCCACTGCTGGGTCATCCTGCACCTCTGCTCGTGATACAAAGATCAGTCAGGAGCTCGGTGCTGGCAACTTTGGGTCAACGCTTCCTCAGAATGTTTTAATTGCACTTCGAGGCAAACCTGTGCAGCTTGGCACCTGAAAGTCTCCGGTTTTGGACACCCTGCCCCATCTGTCAGCTCCTGCCTGGCTGCAGGGTCCCCACGGCTGCTCTCCAGCTGGGTTTTGGAGCCAGGAGCAGCCTCTGAACCACCCTTGGCAGCAGGCAGACCTGTGGCGTGTCCCCACCGCCGCTGCAGCTGCCCAGACCTCACCCTGACCGTGCAGCACTCGCCGGGGGAGCAGGAGGCTGCTCAATTCCCGGGATTAAATAGCTTGCAGATGTTGGAATACCACATTACAGCGGCTGCAGAGTGCACAGGCAGACCACAAACACTGCCACAGACCAGAACATCCACTCAGTAAACAGCAGCAAACTCCCCGTAAACCCACGGCAGCATCCCATTTTTCTGGAAGAAGCCAGAGCCTCTCCAAACACTCCCACAGACAAAGTCCTGGCTGTCACTCCCATCTAAGAGACACCAAGTGACCCGTGCTGAGGGAAAGTCCTGCCAGGTGAAAAGGAGAAATAGAGGAGGGAGCTCTCCCGTGTTTGAACCCACCACCTACACCAGAGGTTCAGCTCCAACCAACCCACGCCTGGTCCTTCATCTAAAGACCTTTTTCCCTCTGTCTTAAGGCACCGAGCACCTTCCAGCTCTTGGATTCGTGTGAAACCACCTTTCATGTAACTCATCTACACTGCTGCCAACATTCTACCTGCTCCCCCACCACCCTGGCTGGCCTGGCAGGTGTAAGAGCAGCCTTACCTCCCTCCACCTTGCTCCAGCACTGCTCGAGACATAAACATTGGTTTTCCTTGCCATGTTCTTGCCAACGGAGCCTGGGAGAAGGGGAGAAATCATCCTTCTTGAGGAATGCAAAGTGATTGCTCAAAAGGAAGCCAGACACCTCCAAACTATTTTTATCTGTGATTGAGGAGCTGATTTTTCACACTACAAATGAATCCCTTCAAAAGCAAATATTCCAAGGACTATTACGAGTTTTAAAAGCAGATGGGGGAAAAACCCATGGCTACAAACATGATTAAACAAAACGTGTGCGTTCTTCAGTAACAGAGCGAGACAAACAGGAATTTCTGAATCTTCCAGAAGCCCTACACGAGGATCAGGAAAGAGGATCAGAACAGAGCAGGTTTCTCACATCTCCGTGCTGCAGTGAAATGCTCATGCTGTAATTACTGTATGGGGACTGCAGCAGAGAAAGGACAGCAAAATGCACCATTTAATTGCATTTTATCACCTGCTTTTATGAGCTAAATGCTGCCAAGCTCCTCGTGTCCTGACAACACCACCCCCCCAGCCAAGAGAGAAGCAGTACCAGTGGCAATGATCAGTCCTGGCGCTGACTCCTTGGAGAGGATGGGCATCCTGCGCAGCTGGAAATTCAGCAGCTGGCTCAGGCGCTGGGCCAGGTGGAGAGAGCAGCCCTGGGACAACTGGGAAAGCAGAACAGCGGATTAACACCCATCCCTCACCCTACCTCGTGCATCCCTCTCTGCTTGGAAAGGCAAGGAGGGACTCCTTCATGGTGGCATTGCTGTTTCAGCCTCTTTTCGTGGAGCTCAGGTTGGAAAAGACCTCCAGGATCGCCAAGGCCAGCACCTCTAAACCACATCCCCGCTTTTTTGGGGGAGCTTCTCCCTGTGCCACCCCAGCCCGTGGTACCTGGCAGTCGATGTGCTCCCCGTAGCGGGTCTGTGCCGGGGGCTGGAGCAGCTCCCAGGTGCCGCCCTTGTCGAAGGTGATGACGGAGCGCATGTTCTCCTCGCTGAAGGAGCCGTTGATCAGCGTGGCGATGTAGACGCCCCGCACGCCTTCCACGCGGTGGAAATCGGCGAAGGGCTCGTTGGCAAAGTACCTGTGGGGGCGGTGAAATGTAAGTTGAACTCCCCCCACGGGTCTGGGCAGGTGGGGGGGGGCTTGTCAAAGGTAATGCACCGATCCAACACGGCCAAAAATCACCGGTTTTGGGCGATGTTCTCATTCTCCATCGGCTGAGTCCCGTCTTACCTGACCAAGGTGTCGCTGCCAGCTCCCCCCGGGCTGTAGTAGAGCACGTTTTCCAGGGACAGGGAGAACTTCAGGCCCTCTGCCTCCGAGATGTAGAGGTTGGTGCGGTTGTTGTCGTGGCTGACGCACACAAACACCTGGTCCTCCGAGGCATCAGCGATGTAATATTCCTTTGGGACACAAAGAACGAGCTTCGGGGGTGTGTGTGCACACAGGGAGGGTTTACACACAGGCTGGTTTACGTTTCCTCTTAGCTTGCTTCCACCTTTTTGCACTTTTTCCACTCAGCAGGTGGAAAATCTTCACTTTGCTTTCCCTGTTGTGTTCCCCCCACAGTGATTCCCGTCCTGCGCCCTGCAAAGCCCCCTGGAAGCAGCATTGGTTGCCAAGCCCCGTCCGTGCTGGATCTCTGGATCCCCCCCCGAGGCTGGGAGTGCACCCCACTGCTCTGCCAAGCACCAAGAACTTGCTTCTCGTGCCCTTCTTCATCCCCCCCAGCCTGGGGACACCACGGCACGCCTGGTTCGTGGATCAGGGACTCTGCGAGCCCTGGCTGTGCCCTGGGCTTCCTCAGCCCGGGAGAATTGGATGCTCCAGGCCATGCCAGTGTAGCCCACGCCACGGGAAAAGGTAAAGTCCCCAAAAGCGGAGTCAGGGCAGTGGGATCAGCCCCTCTCTGGTGTCTGGGCTTTGCTGCCAGCCTCCATCCCAGTGCTGGGGGAAGGGGGTGACTGTCCGGGTGCCATCGCGTAAGCCACAATTTCATCCCACCGTGAGCCTTTGCTCTGCCACCGCCCTCAGCAGGGTCATGCGAGGTCCCTTCCCCCTCCTGCATCATCTGGAGCTGCTGCTGACACCGCAGGGTGTCCTTGGCAAGGCAGGGAGCTGGGAGGCTGCTCGGGAAGCACCACTTACCTTAATTGGATGCTTGGTAACGAACTGTGCCACCCGCATGGGCTTGCGGTTGAAGGAGACCCAGAGCTGGACCGAGGGTGGCTGCGAGCTGCCAAGCAAACGCTGTGCAGAGCACAGGGACATGTTAGGAGGGGCTCTCACCCCCCAAGCCACCCTCATCTCCACTGGGATCGCCCAGTGCCTGGCACTTCCCCCTCCCTGCACGTGGGCAAAGCGTGGCCGCTGCCCGCTGCTGGGAGCAGTGATCCCCGCTCGGGGTTTAAATTGCCACAGCCAGGGCTCAGCAAGGAGACAAACTGCCCCTCCTGGTCCGTCAGGTGGGGGTCAGAAGGCTGGTTTTAATTCCTCCTTTTTCCTCAGAGCACACTGTCCTTTCCTTCCTATTTTTACCGATTTGCGCAAAACAAAAGGCGCCGGCGCGAAGCCGAGAACGCAAAAAAGCTGAGGGCAACCTACTTCACACAGGATGCCAATGGTGAGGACCTAAACCCAGATCTAGGCTCCAAAAATAAGCGGCCTGGTTTTTTTGTTTTTTTTTTTTTTCCCAGGCTCTGTATCACTAAGCAACCGTACCTCCCACGGCACGGAGCAGAAGTCAGAGCCCGGGGCGCCGCTGCCACCCAGCCTTGGCCTTTCCCCCAGCACCGCCCCTGCTGCGGCCAGGGTTGGATGCAAAGTGCCTCTTTCCAGGCCTGGGGATGTGATTCCCAAATGAGGGGTTTGCAGCCAGCCTCCCTCAGTCTCAGTGTTTCCCGGCAGTGCTGTGGAACACGGGTGATGTTGTTGATGTTTAGTCATTACGGCTGCAGGAGGAAGCAGGGCGTGCTGCCCGCTGGCCCCTGAGTGCTCCAGAAGCAGAAAAAGCTCCAAAGCACCCCCAAACGGAGCCCAAACCCTCCTCATGCTTTCAGGATGCTGTCCCTGAGCTCAGAGGCTTCTCTGCAGAGACACAAACCACTCCCAGTGTTTCACCCAACACCAGCACCGAGCCCTCGATAACATCTCCTGCAAACCACAGAGCAGGCACAGCGCCAAGGGGCCGGGCCCTGGCAGTTACAGGCTGTACTACCAGCAAGGGAGGCTTCTGAGAAACTGAAATTGCTCTGCAAATGTTCCCTGCCTCTGTCAGACACCGCTGTGCCCGCTCAGGGGCCCGGAGGTGACACACCCGTCGCTTTCTGCCTAGGAAACCCTCCCTGGTTCTGCCAGCAGCCACCCCTAAATAAAGGTTCCTTCTTAAAACACTCCGTGAGAGCCGCAGGGGAAAAAAGCATCTTCTGAAAAGAAAGCTGCTCCTTCAGTTCTAGAAGGATCAGGACTTCATCCCTCTGGTGCTGTTTTTGATCCTCTAGAAAGGCCTTGCCCTCAGAGGAAGCACAGACACTTCCTCGCTTCCTTTCAGGTTTGTCCGAATTTGGCCAAGAACCATAAAAAGCACAGGGAGGCTCCAGCTGCAGAGGGACCAAAAGACCCCTTCTGCTCACCCACATCTTTTTTTCTTAGGAAAGCAGACTGAAAATCCAGCTTTCCTTCCAGGCTGGAGCACATGAGGCTGCTTGGACCTCGTCCACGTTTGATGGTAATCTCCTCTGACAGGCGGCCTCCTACAACCACCGAGCTGCCGAGCCACATTCCCCCTCCCCTGCCACCCCCACCCCGACGTCCTTCCCAGCCATCCTCTGGTTTTTCCTGGGTCCCAGCCCTCTGCAGGCTGACCTACTTCTGCCCAGCCTGCCGGAGGCCGGGGTATGGAAACACCACCGGGAGAGCGGCACAGGCAGCCACTGCAGTGCCCACGGCAGCGTGAGCCCACGGGGGGGTGGCAGCTGCCAGGTGGGCTGGGTGACACCTCTGTGACAAGCTAAATGTGAGGTCTGAAGGCTGTGAGGTGCAGCAGGGAGTGGCATCATCCCTGGCAGACGCTCTTGCCTGCTGTGGTTCTGCACCACCTCCTCGACCCTCGGCGGCGAATTCCCCGCGTTGTCACTCACCACAGACTTGGTTGCAAACATGTATTTGTCCCTGAGCTGGAAGTCTTCAACGTCTTCCAGGATTATCTCCTTGTTTTCCCGGCTCTGGAAGAAGTCTGTGCTGCGGATGACCGTGGAGGCCCCGGAGGGCTCGTGCCGCTCGATGTACACCGTGCTGGGCTTGTCGTAGGGCTCAACCCCCCTGGGGAGGACAGGGGACGTGGTGGGGTTGGAGAAGAAGGCAGCAGGAGCCAGGAGGTGGGGTCGGGGGAATGGGAAACACCCTTGGGTGCCAGTGAGGGCGGCTGTCCCTTGTCACCCCGCTGTGCCACATCCCCGCAGCGCAGGGTGAGGGGAGCAGGGGGCAGGGGTACCCTGGTACCCGGATTCTTGGTTCCCACAGGGCAGCAAATAATGCAAGAAGTGAGGAATTAGAGAAGACAGGAGCTGGGTGCACACAATACATACCAGGAAAAGGACTTCACATGTTCCTGAATCATTATCCAGGTCTGGCCAAAATCGTCTGATTTCCAGAGCTGCAACGACAAAGGTGAGAGATGCCAGTGGGAGGGGGACAAAACCAGACCCAGTCCTTCAAGAGACCCAGTGTGTCCATCCATGACTACTCCCATGACTTCTTTTCATGTGGCAGCTCCTGGAGCAGCAGCAACCTTTCTAACAGAATACCCCAAACTGCAAAAAACTGTCCTTTAGCCTTCTACCAGAAGGATTTCCCACTGCTTCACCTCCAGGTTTTGCTCACTGTGTCTCTCTGAATGTGCAGTAACTATGTTCAGTCTTTACCCAATAGCTCCCAGGGGGAAAAAAAAAACCAAAAACATTTGTATTCAAGCAGCAATTTGTTATTCAGGACCTCAAGCCAAACCACAGGCCCACATGAAACACTGCAGAGGTCACTCTGCCTCAGCTGCCAGTGCTCTGTGGTGAGTTATGACCACGATTGTCGGGGTGATGGATACGGTTGGGAGCAGCGTGGATGAAGGAAAAGGAAGGGAAATAAGACAGGCGTCCTGCAGGTATTGCATCCTCATCGTCCAGAGGTGAGAACAAGACAGACTGTAGGGAAGGGGGTGTCCTGGCCAATTTGGGACAGCTCCGTGTGCGAGATCAGACCCCCTGAATGGGCATAGCATGAAGCCACGTGGCCCTGGCACGAGGCAGGGTGGCTCTCAGCTGTGGGGGGCACGGGAACATCACAGCAGGGCAGGGGTAGGATGCTGGTTTCCCACCTAAGCAAAGTGCTCACCTGTTTATTAGGGTGAGACCTGTCGAAGCCCAAGAGGAGGTTGGGGTTCCTGCTGTGCAGGAGGAGGTCTGCTGCTCTGAAGGGAATGGAGAAGCCTTGGATGGTGTTGCAGAAGTCGGTGGTGATCCAGAGGTACGGGGCGAAGGCATCCACGAAGATGTACTGGGAGCAGAGGGACAGACAGGGGAGAGGAGAAGGTCAGAGCAGGGCTCAGGCTGGCAGCGATGAAGGTGCACATCCCAGGGGAGCCTTTGGGAGGGCAAACTCTGGAGGAGAAGAATTTGGCTGTCCCAGCCACCCCTCTCCCGCCACGCTCTGAGCGTCACCAAGCCATACAAGAAGTGCCTGGCACGTGCCACCTCTGCCCCAGGGACAGCCCAAGGGGTGCCCAGGCTCCCTGTGACAGCAGGGGTAAAGCCCCAGCTGCCACGTGCCCCTCACCCTCTTGTTGTCGGCCGGGCTGTGGTAGAACTGGGCGATGGCCACCTCGCTGCTGTTCCCCCCGTCGAAGCTGAACCTCTCCGAAATCTTCTTAAAACTCTTCCCATAGTCATAAGACACGTAAACCTGCAAAGGAGAAGCCCCAGAGTGAGAAGCACAAAGTTGTGGGCTCCCTTCTGACAGATTTGGTGCAAACTCAGTAAACTTCAAGGCGGGGAAGGACTTGAGATTTCCCAACCATGCCTTGAACCCAGGATAGTAAATATTTTTGTGCCTCTGAACCCAAACTCTTTTTTTTGTGGGCCTTTTTTTGTTTCTCAGGACGCAAGAGCAAGCCAGGCTGTAGCTCAGCAGCCACCATCACCTTTGCCTGGCCCAGAAGCAGAAGGTGCCCCTGGAGAGGGCCAGGGGTTGTTACTTACATCACTGTTTTTGGGACCCAGCAAGGACAGGCTGTCCCTGGCCAAGGCCACAATCACGTTGCTCTTCTCTCCTGCCCAGTGAACGACCATCTGATTGTGGGAATCGTTGAGGCTGACCTGCAACGCCAAGGGAAAGGACACCCTGAGTCACAGCCTCCCCCCCAGGGACAGCAAACTGCCGCTCGTGCCACCCTTCCTCGGAAATACCAGACTTGGGGACAACTCATTCCAAGCGGCGTCTCTCCTGGACACGTTGGCAGAATGTGCCTAAAAGGGTAAGTTTTCTCTTTATTCTTCCTCAGAGAAATGGGATCTGGGGGATGATGAGAATGAAAACTCAAGCCAAGGACTGAGAAGTGTTTGTAAATCCAGGCTGATGAGGCCGCAGGGAAACAGAGGCAGCTTTCTGCCTGACGGGGAGCAGAGGGCCAGGCACTGATCCCTTCTCTCTGGTGACCACTGACAGGACTCGTTAGGCACTGCCAGGAAGCTGTTTCAGGGGAGGTTTAGGATGGATTTCAGGGAAAGGTTCTTCTCTCAGAGGGTGCTGGGCACTGCCCAGGCTCTCCAGGGAATGGGCACGGCCCCGAGGCTGCCAGAGCTCCAGGAGCGTTTGGACAGCGCTCCCAGGGATGCCCAGGGTGGGATTGTTGGGGTGTCTGTGCAGGGCCAGGGGTTGGGAACCTTCCAGCTCTGGATATTCTGTGATTCCAAAGGCGCTGCTGGTTTCCAGCACGCACATGATCCCGTTACTCCCGTGCGTGTTGTATCTGCCAGCAAAGCGCTGCTTTCTGTGGGGAAGCTCTCGCAGCATCACCACAGCGGGAGCTGGAGGCGCAGGACAAACCCTCGGCGGCTGTCACCAGCGAGCAGGGACAGCCAGGAGCGCCGGGAGAGCCGGGGACAGCAGCTCAGCTCGGCCGTGGATGGGTGCCCCGCTCCCCGCAGCAGAGGATGTGCGTGCCTGAGCCCTCGCACGCCGCAGCTCAGCCCAGGGCTGCTCACCCCGAGCTCAGGGCCTCGGGAAACTGTAAAAATACAGGGATAAGCCCTTCTTAGGCTTGATACCCTGCAGCTCTCGCTGACCCCGGGATCAGCGAGCAGCACCGCCTGGAAGAAGGGGCTGCTTTAACCTCCAGCTTGGAAAAACAAGGTCTTTATTCTGGAAGAACGGGGAGGGGGGAGAGCCGAGCAGAAGCCCTCAAATCCCTCTTATGCAATAGGCTCACAGGAGGGGAAAGAGAATTGAACCCAGCCCCCGGGAGCAGCCCCCGGGGCCGGTGCCCCCCGGGCCGGTGCCCCCCGGCCGCACCCCCGGCTGCCCGGGCGGGGACCCCCCTACCGGGCAAACCCCGCCGGAGCTCCGGGCCACGAACGCGGCGCAGATTTAGGTCAGGCAGCAGCATCAGCTACAAAGCCAGGCAGCCAGAGCCCTGCGTGCCCGCCGGGGAAAAGAGGGGAAAAAAAAAAAAAATTAAAAGGAAGAGACGCTGTTTGAGGATGCAGGGGAACGGGGAGGAGAAGGAGGAATTGCTGCTGCCCACTGAGACAGCCGCCAGACAGCCTCAGGTGTGGAACCCAGCGCAGCTCCACGCTCCCCGTTCCCCTGCCCTGCTCTGGAAGCAGAATAACCCCGTTTAAATCTCCGACATCTCTGCTGCTTATTTTGGGTGCAGCTTTTTTTTGGGTGCCCGGCTGTGCTCAGGCTGGAGTTGGGCACTGTTAAGAGCGCAAAACTTGGCCCTTTAGATCCTGTCAGTCAAGAGGAGTTTGTTACTACCTCAGTGTCACTTCTAATAGTACTTCTCGTGTTTTTTGGTTGTTTGTTTGTTTTTTTTTTTTTTTTTTTTTTCACAAGAAACCCGACACTGGGAGTCTCAAAAGCAGGAAAACCAAAGGAGGCTCCTTTCTACACCTTGATTTAACCTCAGCAGTAAAACTCTGCAGCTATTTTTCTCGTAAGATAAAGCAGACAGCGAGACTCCTCTTTGGAGACTTGGAAAGAGTAGTAAAACCCAAAAACCAGGGGCAAGGTGTTTGGGTTCAGGGGAGCCAGCTGAGCTTTGTTAGTCCCTGAGGAGCTGGGTGAGCTTAGGCAGCCCCACAATGGCAGGGCCCCTATTTAAAGACAAACTGGAGGCAGGCAAGGTTTGGCTCCCTGGTAGGAGGGAGGAGTGCTCAGCAGGAAGGTTTGGAGCAGCTGGAGAAGCTCTTACCAGAGGATGTAAAGCAGGAGAAGGCAGCACAAGGATGCTGTAAGTCTCCCAGGAAGGGGTTGTACGGCAGTGGCTCGGGTTTAGGAGCCTCACGCTTCTGTGTTTGCTGCTTTGCAGCCCCTCAGAGCTCTGTGGGGACCCAAGGGGCTCAGGGGAGCACCAAACAGGACCCCACAGGCAGCAGCTGATGTCCCATTAACCAGGATGGGTTTTGTGGAATAGCTTTGCAATAAGGCTGCTCTTAGGGACCCTGCCCTGCTGCCGTGGCACTGTCACCGTGTTCCCACCTCCCCTAGCAGGGGACACCTTCCTGAGGAGCTGGTGTAACCTCTGAACAGGCCTAATGGAAACAGCATTTAGCATAAATTCCACTTAATGGGGAAGTGTTTTGGTCTTTGCCAAGCCATTAAGTATATATGAAATATGCATGAAATTCTAATTTGCCCTCCTAATGTGTAAGGTGCCAAAGGAAGTCCAAGAGGGGAAAACTGGAGCCAAGACGTAGCAGAGGCTGCTCGTAGCCGTAGTTAACATTTCTAGATTTGCCATGGATTTATTTCTTTGTTAACAGCATCTTCCAAGAAATGAATGCCCTGCAGGAATGGGATGGGAAGAAGACCCCTGGAGCTGCCCTCTGAGAGCAGGTACGAGCTTCACGGATGCAGCTGGAGCCTGAGCGCTCCAGGCTGGGCTGGCAGAGGGAATGTCTGGGAGCTGGGATGGAAGTGTTGCCCTGCTGAGCCTGGAGAGGTGATGGCTGTCAGTAATTGAGGGGACCTGGGTGTAGGGTACAGGGCTGACTCCTCGAGTGCCCAGAGCTGGGAGAAGAGCCCTGATCCATGTTCTGTGGTACCTGAAACACCTAAACACCAGCTTCCCTTCTGTCACATCCCTCTTAGTTGCCTATACCCAGATTTGGAGTTCGGAGAAGGGTTTTGGTTGTGGAGGTGTCTCACCCCTGGCATGTGACAAACGTGAAAGCCAGGGCTCCAGCATGGTCAGGGGATGAGGGACTGGCAGGGACAGCTCCCTGGAGCTGCTCTCAAGCCCTTCCCTCACCAGAGGACTCTAAATCCCAGCCTTGGAGCCCCTGCCCTGTGTGGGAAGCGTGACTTCCCTGTGCGGAAATCCCACCGCTGGCTGTGGCGAGCCGCCAGCAGAAATATCGTGTGCTGGCTGACTGGTAACAGCGGTGACAAGTGACAGGACAGCATCAGGGGCTATTCCTGGTGTCCAGTGGGGTCAGGAGCTCCCTGTGTGTATCCCTGGTTTGCTTTGGTGGGGATTAATGCTCCAGCTCTGGGGCTGGCACTGCAGCTCAGGCCGGGCGCTCGCGGTTCCTCGGGAGGTGACGCAGTGTGACAGCTCAGGGGCTGAGGCTCGGCGCTGTAAAACTGAGCGCAGAACAAAGATTCCTTGGGATCGCTGGGATGTTTTCCCATCCTCAAACTGGCCTACAAACAAATGCAGTTCCCAGGGAATTTGTGAATAGTTAATAAGTTATTGCTACTGTTTGATAAGTGAGGGTGGCAGAGAGCAAGGGTCCTCTGCAGCTGTGACCGGCTGCTGAAACCATCCAAGTGTTGCCATCAGCTCCGATCACGGCTTCAGGGCTGCCAGGACGCGCTTGCAGAAGGGGAATGGGCTAAACATTTTGATCCCAGTAGCTGGGGGAATGAGGATGGGGCTGAAGAAGGGGTCAGAAGCAAAGCTGCTGCCCGGATAGCAGAGGGCACAAAAAGAAAAGGTGCTCTGACCGTGCTCCTCCTCATTCCAGCTCGCTGGAAGCTGCAGAGGACAAGTGCCAGGCCTTTCGTCCCCGTTCCCTGTGCCTCCCCCGGCAGGGCTTACGCAAGAGCCCGGCCCCGGAGTGCCATGGGTGGCTGCTGCGTTCCCGGCACGCCGCGTTCCCCGCGCGCTCCCGCTAAAGCTTCATTACGGCACCTTCTGCTCTGCTCCCGAGCATCTGTTTCCAGCCCTGCCATGATATTTTAAAATACAGCCTGTGCCTGCCGTGGCGCTGCTTGTGGCTTGGACTGAAAATGCCAGGGTCTGAAATCATTGATATGAAACACGGGTGACTCATTTCGGAGAGCGCCAGGCCCCGCGTTAATTTAGTTAATACTGAAATCATCTGCTCGCAGGGCTGTTTTCTTTCTGCCACCACCAAGAGAGCTCTCCCCAGGCTGTTGTTTCCAGGAGAATGGAAAAGGTAGGGGAGGGGGAAGATTGGGGTCAGGGCAGGAATCCAGAAACAACCCCAAAAACAACCTGGGCTCTCCTAAATTGATAGAGGGACAGGCGTGCGATGGGAATGGAGGCCGCCCCAGCAGATTTGGGAAGTGCTGATGAAATTCACTCCCCCTAATCAAGGAGGAAGGCTGCAGGAGAGGTCCAAAGTGTGCCATGAGCTTGTCATTCCAGCTCTGGAAATCTTGAGCGATGCCCCTGGGACACCACAGTGCTCGCAGGATCTGTGAGGAAGCTGCTGGAGGGGAAAAACAGTGGATAAAAACACAAATACCTCTCCCAGCCACCACGGTGCCGGGAGCAGGAACTGTGTGGCCTCCAGAGACCAAGCTCTGGCAAAAAGGAAATGCCAGGAACGAGGAAACCTTCTCAGGGTGGCCACGAAAGACCCAACAACAGGGAGGGGGACGTGCTAACACAAAGGAGGAGGAAAGGGACGTGGCTGGGACGTGCTGTCAGCACCCAGGGCACCTCCAGAAGGTTAAAGTCTGATCTGGGAAGGACTCTGCCAGGCTGGCAAAGTAGGTCAAAATTAGGTACGGTTCAGTTGCGACGCGGCGTGACTGATGTCTGCGCTCCCAGGGCAGGATGGCATCCACCCTGCACAGCACTCGCTGCCTCCTGAGAGGAGCGAGGCTCTCTGCCAGTTCTGCACATTGAGGGGAGGTTATCCGAGGTCTCCATCAGTGCAGAGGGGTGGGCAGTGTCAAGGTCAAGTGGTGGGCTGATAAGAGGTCAGGTCGTAGTAAATGGCCTGGAAATGATGAAAACTCGGTGCTTGTCCTCAAAGGCAGGATGGGTTATCACCAGGAAACAGGAAGGCTGGGAGCAATGAAGTAGTGTCCCCCAGAAGGGGAAGAGAAAAATGATGTTGGGGCAGAACCTGACACTGGTTCAGGGGACAGGAAGGCACCGAGGTGACAGCCACATGCAGGTTGTGGGCACAGGGAGAGGCAAGAGCCTTGCAGTGACAGCAGGGAGGGGAAGTGGCTGCCACAGGAGCCACCAGCACTCAGAGAAGATGTCTTTTGTCCCAGCGTGGTTTAAGGCAAAGATTTCTCGTGAGCTGTGTGCGTTAGGGGGTGGCTTCAGATAAAGCCTTTCCAAAGAAGGGGAAGGGATGTCTGCAGGTAAAGGTCAGATCTGTGTTAGCAGAGGAATCGCTCTCATGACTCCCTTCCCTCCCTCAGGACCAGCAGATCCAATCTGGGCTCCTGCCCCAGCGTTTTTCCTCTCTGTCTGCCACAGCCACGACACAACACTCGCTGCACACCCGTCCCCACGGTCACCCTCCAGCCCAGCACACACACAGGCAGCCAAAGCGGCTGCTCTTCTCTGCCTCCTTTGTTGCAGGCCCTGTGGTTCGCGGCTGCTTCGCACCCAGCAGCCGGGATTTATGTGGGATGCTGGGGAGGTTCCATGGAAATGGAAAATGCTGGAGCCAGGCCCTGTCTCCAGGTCTGAGCAGGGACGTGTGGGCAGGAGCACAAAGGTTGTGAGGGGACGGGAGGGTGGGTGGCAGACCAGCCACTGTGGTGGTGGCCAGGGGCTCGTGCCAGGAGCAGGAGGGCAGGGTGAGGTGCCACGCTTGTGGAAGGGGCTCAGGGAGCCCTGCTGGCCCCGAGGGGTGAGGTTTCCTTGCCCTGGGGATGCTTCTCGACTGTCAGTGGCATCCTAGAAAAGTCCTGTCTCGTGTCAGTGCCCGCTTCAAACAGTCTGTCCATTGTAACCCTCACCAACAATCCCACAGAGGTGAGGGCTGAGCAAGGGAACAAAACCTGCTCTGTCTCGGAGCTGACAGGCTCCAGAGTCGGGCTTTTGGTCTCTTGATTGCTGCTGCTACAGAGTCAGAAAAACCAAGGGAAAGCCACAAAGGGGGTTAGGCTGCTGCTCCTGTTATTTGGTGATGTTCCTGGAAAGTTTTGCTGCAGCCTGCCCGGCAAGGATGCGATCAGGGGTGAGGGCCCAGATAAAGAATCCAAGTAACATCCTGTGCTTGTGCTTTGGTGTCCAAGGCAAGAGGGCTCTGAGCCTGTTCCTGACGGTGCTGAGTAAGCTGTGTTTGGCTGCTGAGGAGCTGCAAAGGGTTTGGATGTTCTTCCCCTGCTTGGTTCCAGACAGAGCGATGCATCCCTCCCTCTGCTCCCCTGATGACATCACCCACACCAGCAGCAAACCCTGCTCTCCCCCCGCCCCTGAGCTGAGCCCGGCCTCTCAGCTGTCCCACCAGCCTGTTTCAGGACCACAGTCGAGAGCCAGGGAAGGGCAGGGAGTTTTGGGGCACGAGCCAGTGCGTAGCATATGGCCGAGTGACCTGCCAAAGGCACGGGAGCGGGATGTGTCCCAGATAAGGGACTGCAGTGACACGGCACGAGGATGCTCGGTCCAAGCACTGCCCCTTGTGCTGATGTCCCTGAGAGAGGAGTGCTTTGACTGCACGATTTTTCTGCTGGGATTGGAGTGCCAGAGAGCTGGGGGAGGGGGACCACGGGGATTATTGGGTGCTTGTGACCAGGCACGAGACCCCTGAGCACGGTGCTGCGCAGCTTTTCTGGCTTCCCAGGCATTAGTGACTTGTGTGGTCAGGTCTGTAACGCAGCCTAGGGCACACGGGCTCCCTCTGGTCCCTTTTATTAAAGCAGACCCCTGATTTAAAGCGCTGTAGCCCTTGGGAGAACTCAGGGCTCTGTTGTTTAGTGCCGAGCAACTCTTCCTGGTGACGCACCTGGGCTGTAAAATCTGTGTGTGCTGCCCCAAAGCAGGGGAAGGAACAGGTTCTGTGTGCTCTGCTGCCAGTGAGAGCAACTCCATTCCCCAGGCAAATCCCCTCTGGAAGCTTGAGGCAGTGAGAAAAGCCCAAACAGTGGCAAACTGTTGAACTCCCACTGCTCCCTATTAGTCCTGTCTCGGATGGAGACAGGGTTACTGCAGCCTCCTGGAGCTGCAGCTCCGTGCCCAGGTGACAGGGACATTCCTGCCAGAGCAGCTCTCTAGCTGGCAGGTGGGCTGGATGGAAGGCACGGGGAGACAGAAGGGAAAGTGCCACCAGTGTCTTGCCGTAGATGAGAGACAAGTGTCATGTTTTCTTCTAAAATGGGGTAGCTGTGTTATGCTAAAAACAGCCGAACGCTGAGGAGGTAGAGGAGGCGAAGCAGATTTTCAAGGGGAGGAGGAGCAGCTTTTCCCTAAACAAGGGAACAGAAGGGCTTTAGGAGCAGCACCAGCCCCGCGTGTGCCCCTCCAGCAGCTCCAGGGCCAGCCCTGCCTCGTGACCGGCTCCTTCTCATCCTACAAGTAGCAAAAAGGGGAAATTATGGAGCACCCGGGGGGAAAGCACTATCCTTCAGATGTCACTGAAGGCTCAAAGCCTCTCCTCAAGCGTGCCATGTCCCTCCGTGGGCTGGTCCCCCCCTCATCAGCATTTTGGGCACGTGATGGGGACACAGGCAGTGTCAGCAAGGAGGATCGAGCAGGGCAGCGAAGCGTAGTCCAGCATGTGGGGACATCAAAAATAAAGTAGAACCTTTAAGGCTGAAGCTTTCCACAGCCGAAAGTCCAGGTGTAATTTGTCAGCACCCCCCAAAAGAGATGGAAAGGAGGGGGTGAGGGGGAGCCTTCATGGTCCTGGCAGCAAAACTTGCCAGTGAATCGAGCCCGAGCAGGGGTACTTTCAGAAACAGCAGTTTCTGTGTTTCCCTACGATGAGCAACTCCGCTCCCCTTCTTTTCCAAGGATCGGTGGAGGATGGCTCAGACACGCAGGGAGCCCTTCTCACGGGGAAGGACACGGTGCCTCAGCAATAGCCATGTCTTCCCCGGCGTCACCTCCCCGTGCCCAGCTCCCGGCGCGGCGATGCTCACCGCGAGCATCCCTGGAGGCGCCGCTGCCCCGGCGCCCGCCCGCGGGGAATCGCCGTCCCTTCCCGGCTCCCAGCGACGGGGATGCCCGGCCCGAATCCCCGCCGCGTGCCCTTGGCCGCTCCCGCTGGGAGCGCATCTCGCCGGGAACGAGCCCGCGAGT
>VZTE01000963.1:88863-99657 GCA_013397775.1 Eulacestoma nigropectus | reverse complement strand
AAAAAAATAGAATTAAAAAAAAAAAACAAAACTAAAATAGAATAAAATAAAAATTAAAAAAAAATAAAAGAAAATAGAATAAAAATAGATTAAAATAGAATCAAACCAGCCCCAGGACAGGACACTCACAGATCCTTATTCGGGATTCCTCTGAAAGGATAAAATTAATTGGAATTAATGAAGAAATTAAGGGTAAAAATGGTTGTTTATATAATTAATTTGTGCAATTAATGAAATGGAAGAGTTTTTCCCCAACTGCCCCAGGACTCACCAAGCTCCACGTTAAGCTCCGCTGGAAAAGGAGGAAAAGGGAGAATTTCCATGAGGGGCCGTGGGGATCTGACAGAAATTCCCATGTTGGGAGGAACTGGACACTCACCGATTTGTCTGTCCCGTTGTTCTGTGGAAAATTGGACAAAATCCAGGATAATGTTACAGGTGCAGCATTTAAAATATTATCACACATCAAACATAAATAAAATGTTGTTTAAATATATAACATATTTGAATACATAGCATGCTTAAATATATAATATATTAAGATATACTAGAATATAGGAAATATATCTAAATAAAATTCAGAAAACATGAATATAAATAAACTATATTGTTTTAATAAAATTGATAATAAAATATAAAAATGACAGATCTTATATTTATCAAGTACAACAAATACAAATATTAGAACACAATAAATGTGTTATTGTTTATAATTAATAATATCCTAAGTCTGTTACGATCCATTTTTCCTGAATTTCCCTCACCGAGCACCTCCGACAGCTCCGCTGCGAGGGGAAAAACCCAAAACTCCTCAGTTTCATGGGGCTCATGACCAGAATGAGCTGAAATTCCCAAATTTGTGGAATTTCAGGGTGGGGGAGGGGGCACACCCACCGATCCTGGCGTCTCGATCTCCTGGGATGGGAAAGAAAAGTGGGAAAATTCAGTTTATCCCAGAAAAATCCCCTCTGCCGGGACTCTCATCCTGGGGGGGATATCCCGGGATTAGAGTCAGAACCAATTCCTTAATTTTAAATGAAAATCCCAGATTTCGAATTAAGAGCCTTAATTTTTAATCCAAATCCCAAATTTTTAATAGAAATCATTAATTTAAATGGAAAATCCCAAATTTTAAATCAAAATCTTTAACCAAAATCTCTAATTTTAATGCCAAAATCTTGAATTTTCAATTTAAAAAATCCCTAATTTTTAGTCAAAATCTCTGATTTTAAATCCAAATCCAGCTCTGCTCCTCCCACCCCAGGATTTGGGAACTCTGGACTCACCCAGCGCCGTCCTGAGCTCCTCTGGGAAACCAAAGGGAAATGTGGTTAATTTGGGATATTTTTCCCTCCAGCTCCACCCCAGAAACGGGAACTGAACCCACCAAGTTTTTTGTCGACTTCCCCTGGAAACAGGGAAGGAAAAAACAAAGTTAAAATAATTTAAAACAATTTAAAATTATCTGATGGGTTTGGGAGATTATTATTATTATTATTATTACTATTATTAACTTTAAAGTTAATTTCTGGCCACAAAAAAACTTGGAAAATGCTCAAAAAAGGGTTTTTTTAAAGTGTTAAAAAGGAAAATTCAGTTATTCCGTACCAGGTTCTTCCATGACGTTTCCTGGAAAGAGGAAAAAACCAGGAATTTCCATTGGGATCTGCTGATTCCCCAGATTTTCCTTCTCCCCTCCCCTCCCTCCTTCACCCTTGAACACCCAAACTCCTCCATTTCGCCCTTAAAATTGGGGAGAAAGGGAAAAGCGGCTTCTGGCCATGCTGGAAAATCCAGGGATTTGGGAATTTTCAGTAGGGAATTTTGCTGACATTTTTTCCACTGATTTGTTGGGGAAACAGCCCAAGTTCAGCGGGAAAATGGGGAAAAAAAGTGTGGATTTGGTGCTGGAAAAGGGAAGGACTCACCCGGTTCTCCCAGTTCTCCCAGTTCTACTGGTTCCTTTTCCTCTTCCTCCTCTTTTTCCTCTTTTTCTTCTTTTTCCTCTTCCTCTTCCTCCTCTTCCTCCTCTTCCTCTTCTTCCTCTTCCTCCTCTTCCTCTTTTTCCTCTTCCTCTTTTTCCTCTTCCTCCTCTTCCTCCTCTTCCTCCTCTTCCAGTTCTTCTTCCATTTCCTTGGGGAGTTCATCTGAAAAGAGTTAAAAAATAGGGAACTGTGATGGTTAGAAATTAAAATGAAATCTGTACAGGTATCAAAACAATGATTAAAAATTCAAATCACAAAAATAGAAATAACGTCGATTATATTGACACAACTGCTCTAAATTCCATCCTTCCAAACTCCCTGGAAATTCCCCAAATCCCAGAGAAGGGCAGGAGAATCTCACATACCGACTTCCCTCTCCTTCAGTGCCTCTGCAAAAAAAAGAGGAAAAGAAGGTGAAACACGAATCTTCCTTCCCTGTCCCCATTTTTTTTTTGGGATTCAGGATCCTCCCTATTGCCTTGTTAATTTTCTTCCCTGGGAATTCCCGTTGTTTTTAATCATTTTATTTTTAATTCGCTCCCACCGTCATCTCCGATCCCACATTCCTAAATCCAATTATGAAAAAAAAACTCCAAAACCCGCCTAAAATCCCAAATCCTTTTTGGAAACAGAATAAAAGCCACTCACCGAGCTCCTCCCTCAGTTTTCCTTAAAAAGAGGAAAATAAAATTGTTTTGAATCCACATTTTCCCTTCCCAAGGATACAAAATCCCCTAAGCCAGGCAAAGACTTTATGCCTCTTAATTCCATTTTTTTAAACATAATTTAATTAATTTGGGGACTTTTTGGGCCAAAATTCTGAGCCAAAGTGGTGGCAGTGACATCCTGGTTGTGATTTCCCAAATCTCCAGGGATTGTTCCCAAAATCCAACAGCACTTACTGATAACAGAGTCCTGTTCTCCTGAAAATAAAGAAAAAAGGGATTGAAAATGGGATAAACCCCTGATTTCCTGCAATTTTAGAGTCAGGGGAATAAAAAAAAGAGTGGTTATGGCCCCCCCGCCAAACTCCAAAAATCTCTATTTCTGTTTTTTAATCTGGGATATTTATGAGGGGGAAACTCCAAATTTGGTTAAATTTTGTGTTTAGAAATGGGGCTTGCACCCCAAAAATTAGAGTTTGGGGCCCAAGAATGGGGCTTGGGACCTTAAAATTTGCCTCAAAAATTAGACCTCAAAAATTGGGGTTTGGGGCCTAAAAATTGGGATTTGGACCTAAAAAATGGGGTTCGGGCCCATAAAAATGGGGTTTGAAACCCTAAAAAGGCGGGGTGTTAATTACTAATTAAATCAGACGCATTTTGGGGAGAGAATTCCCATTTTCCAAAACTTACGTGCTGCCGATTCCTTCTCCTCTGCACACAGAAATGGAAATTATTGCCACGTTATCACCACATTATTAATTATTATTACCCACTATTTCCCATTATTACCATATTATTAACAATTTTTTCCCATTATTCCCCATTATTTCTGTTTTTCCTCCAAGATTTCCCTCCCGCCTCCAGGGATTTTGCTGATATTTTTCCTCAAATTCCCTCTTAATTGTAATTTTTCTGTTAATTTATTGGCACTCACCCAGCAGCTCCTTCAGGTGCCCTGGGGGAAGCAGAGAGAAATTAATTAAAAGTAATGACACCAAATTTATTGATAGAATTCAATGTACAGGTGATCTTAGTTATTATAGATTTATAAATTTAAATCGGTTTCATTGTTATAGAATATAAATATAAATATAAATATCTGACTTACTGAGCTCAGCTTCATTTTCCCCTAGAGGAATAAAATGATTTAAATAAATAATTATTTTAAGACGTCTAAAATTGAAATAATTCTAAAAAAAATTTCAAAAATTCTAGAAAGTAATTTTCTTCCCGCTTCCTTCATCCATAAAAATCCCCAGAGGTGGTGCCGAGTACTCACGGATCTGGGTGTCCCGGGCCTCTAAATGAACAAAAATCGGGATATTTATTATTATTCCTGAATATTAGAAGTGATATTTATATCTCAATGACACGTTGTATTAATCCATACTTATGTCAGCTTTTGCACCTGCACCTCTAAACTCAGTGACAATCCCGATTTCCCCCTGAAACCCATCAGATTTTCATGGAAAACGCCCCAAAAAAGGAGAGAAATTTCCTCACCCAGTTCCGCCTCGTGTTCCTCTGGGAGAAAAGAGGGAGAGAAGAGGGAAAATGGGAATTTCCAAAGTTGGTTCAGAACAGGGTGGAATTGTCAATGAATTATTCTGTAATAATTCCATCCTGGAAATTAAAAATTCGGGCACTTACGAAGCTTTTTATTGAAGACCTCTGGAAACAAAAATGGGAAAATCAATAATAATTATAACAGTAATAACAATAACAACAATAACAATAATAATAATGATAATAATAATAAGAATCTCCAATGCCAATTTTTTACCCAATTTCCACCCAAAATGAAGATTAACGGGATCAACTCACCCACGTCGGCCGTGAGTTCCCCTGAAAAAACAGGGAAAAAAGGGAATTTTGAGACCGAATTTTCATTTTTCCAGCAGCCCCAGAGAGGGGGAATTGGGGAATCCCAGGGATTTTCTCCCCAAAAGTTCACCCCAGGATTTTTGGGGTGGAAACCACCCCAAACTCACCGATTTTCGTGTGGCGCTCGCCTGGAAACGACGGGAAAAGATCCGGATTTGGGGTTATTTTGGGTGAATTAATGAGTGATGGAACTAACGAGGGGCAGGGGCAGGAGGGGACTCACCGAGTTCCACCGTGAAGATTCCTGGAACCAGCAAATCCCGTTAATTCCCCGACGGATTTTCCCCCCTCCCAGCTCCTCCCATGGGGTTTTCCTCCTGTTGCTTTTCCCTTTTCCCCCCTAATTCAGGCTCAGCCCCGCCCAGCCCTGCAATCCCAGGGGCTTGTCTCCCCAAATTCTGTGGAATTAGGGGACTTTCCCCTGAATTCCATGGAATTAGAGGAATTCCAGCGTTCGAGGGGAGTCCAACTCACGGATCGTGGCGTCGCACTTGGCTGAAGGAAACACAAAATTAAAACCACTAAAAATTTGTGTTCTGGCTCCTTTTCCCACTATTCCCCATCACTCACCGAGCTCTGCTCGGAGCTTCCCTAAAGAGAGAGAAATAAAGTGAATAAATTCTAATAACAGAATCGAGTCCAACCATAAATGAAATACGATGATCAATATAATCAATTTTAGTCATTAACAGAACCGATTTTGGTCATTAATAGAATCAATTTTAGTCATTAGTATCATTGATTTTTACCATAAATATTCACTAGCAATAAATATATTAAATTTTAAGTGTGGATATAATGAATCTTCATAATTAATATGGTCAAGATATTGATACAACCAGAATAATAATTATTAAATGGCTATTAATTACATTCTTATGAAATATTGATTTATTATTGGTGTGATGTTACTATGTATTAGTTTATCATTAACATTAATGGGTTCTAACTGGGGGGAACCCTCCAATCCCAGCAAATCTCCCATTTGGAGCCGTGTCAGGGGTGGGACTCCCAAAATTTGGGGTGAAAACAACAGGGATTGGGGCCTGGCAGCTGCAGGGGGGACAAAATCCTGAGGAATTGGGGAATTCCAGCACTTACGGAGCCCGGAGTCGCGCTCGGCTGCAGGAGAGGGTGGGAAAAGCACCAAAAATCAGCATTCTGGGGTCGTGTTTTACCTCCCCCCTCCCCGAGGACAGAACCAAAGCCAAAAAGCTCCAAGAATTTCCCTCATTCCGAGTTTTCCTTCCAATGAAGATTTCCGATTTCCTGCCATTTTTATTCACCGTTTCATCCCTGAGAAATGAAGTTTCTCATTTTGTCTTGGTCATTATTCCCAATTTTCCCGATGAATATTTGTCATTTTCCTATATTTTCCATTCCTAACGTTCCCAATTTACCGGATTTTCAGTTTCTAATTTTATTTCTAATAAATAGTATATCTAATGTTATTAAACCACAGCACTAATTATTAAAACAGCCATAAACCCCCCCCCCAAATGTTAATTAAAGCCGTCCATACCCAGCAGCGCCGTGAGTCTTCCTGTGGGATGAAGGAAAACAGGGATTAATCCAGGAAAAGCAACAGAACTGACCCAAAAATGAGGAGTTTATGCCCAAAATCATCAAGTAAGGTGGAAAATGAGGAGCAGGACTCACGGACTTCAGCGGCGAGTTTGGCTGCGGAGGTAAAACGAGATTTGTGGTTCTTTGGGATTTTTCTCAGAGGGAAACGCACAAATTTGGGCAAAATTTGGGGGAAATTCGACTTATTTCTCGTTTTTTTCTCAGGACAGGATCAAGAAGGATCCGTCTGACCCAAAATGAGGTGGTTTTACCCCAAAACCAGCAGGAAAAATGGCACTCACTGATTTTCCGGTCGCGTTCCTCTGGGAAGAAGAGGAGGAGAGGGGGAAAAAAGCAGGAAAATGAGAATTATGAAACAATTCCTTCATTTCTGGGTCGGTTCCGTCGCGGTCGCAGAGCGCCTGGACCAGGAATGGGGATATTTCCCCCCAAAATTCCTTTAAAATGAGGATTTTCCATTGCAATCATCCAGGGGGCGTTTGGACTTACTGAGTTTGGCATTGGATTCACCTAAAAAACAGGAAATAAAATAAAAACCAACCCCAATTCACCTGAAAACCCGGGAAATAATAAATATCAAAAAATCCCAAAGTGGTCCCTCCCACCCCAGAACCTCTAATTGGAAGGAATTTTTATTCCACAGAAGTATCCCTCTCTACAATCCTCAAAATTGGGTTTATTAAGGAAAAAATTGCCCTAAAAAC
This sequence comes from Eulacestoma nigropectus, assembly GCA_013397775.1. Lineage (NCBI taxonomy): Eukaryota > Metazoa > Chordata > Aves > Passeriformes > Eulacestoma > Eulacestoma nigropectus. The sequence continues at coordinate 92,832 of VZTE01000963.1, read as the reverse complement.
CACCTAAAAATGAACAAGATGGTCTAATTTTAAATTTTACAACCATAATTTGCATAATTAGGGCCTAAATTTTTATTTCAAGGCCACAGTTTTCATTTCAAGGCCAGAATTCCCATTTTAAACAAACTTGGAGGGTAAGATTTCCATTTGAAGACCCCAACTGTTCATTTTAGGGAGAAATTGATCATTTTTAAAGCCAAATCTTTCACTTTAATCCATGAACCTCCTTACCCAGGTCCAAGGTCAGTTTGCCTGAAACCAAAATAAATGAAAATTCACATTATTTCGAGCTTTTCCAGGTCTGGATCCGTCTCCGGCACCGATGGGAACAGGGAAAAGGGGCCCCAAAATCCCAAATTCTTTAGGTTGGCGCAACCCCAAAACCTCCCGGGGATCCCAAAATTAATGGAAAAACAGATCCAGGGGCTGTAATTCCGTCAGGAGAAGGGAAAAGGCACTCACTGATCCTCCTGTCCCGCTCCTCTGGGGAAGGGGAGAGAGGGAAAAGGGAAATGGAATCAATAAAAGGGGAAAATAAGAGGGAAAAGGGGGAAAAAAGGGGCAAAAGGGGAAATCCAAGGACTCACCGAGCGCGGCCGTCAGGTGCTCTGGGAGGAACAGGGAGGGAAGAGGAGAATAAACCCGGGATCTCCTCAGGAATTCAACCCATCCTGCCCCAAACTGCCCCTTGTCTGTGGGAAAAATGGGGCCATCGGGCTGGAAAAGGGAATCCTGGGGTGAAATGTCATGGTTTGGGGCAAAGCGGAGGCATGTGGACAGGATTCAGCCCCGTGCCCCAACACAGCTTCGGATCAGGAGTTCTGGCTTTGTCCCAGCCTCAGTTTCCCTGGTTTTAGGTATTTTTAATGTTAATTAGTATTCAAAAATACTATTTCTCCTTTTTTTTTTTTTTTTCTTTCTAATCAGGCCAAGGAATGGGAATAAATCCCAGGAAACTGGTTAAAACACGACACGAAGGGGCCTGGGAAAATCCAGTTTGGGACTCACCAACTTCGGCTGCGAGTTCACCTGAAACAGAGAAATTTGGGATTGACAATTTCCCCGGTGGGGGAATTTGATGGAGACAAAACCCAACACTCGCCAACTCCTGCAGCTTCAACCCCAAATTAAAGGAGAAAGGGAGGAAAAATGGGTTTAATTTCCTTCTCCTCGTTCCAGGTAATTATTTTATTCCCAATATTAGAAAACAATTAGAGAATAATCTGTCTTGGCTGGATTTAGTCTATTTATTCCAATTTATTGATCCTATTGATCACTTTTCCAGTGAGTTTGGGGGTTTTTAAGACCTTCTTCTTCCATTATTCAGATTTTTAATAACAATAATTTCCTTATTTAGGAGAATTCGCATGTTAATAATAATAATATTTCCATGAGTTAGGAATTTGGAACTCACCATTCTCCGTGTCACATTCCTCTGAAAACAAGGAGAGAAAGAAATTGGAGATTGGAATGGAAATTGATAGGTTTGGATATAAATCGATATTTTTGGGCATGAGTTCATACATTTGATATAAATTTGATATTTGGGGATAAATTTCTTGCTCCAAGGGCTCATTCCTGGTTTCAAATCCAACATCTGGGAACTATTTTTACCTTCAGTGGAGCAAAAACCTCCCAAATTACCCCCCAAAACCTCCCAAATAACCCCCCAACCCCCCCAAATAACCCCAAAACAACCTGAAAAAACTCCACTCACCCAGTTCAGTGTCACTTTCTTTAGGAGAAACCAAAACAATGAAATAAAATTTATATAAAAATATAAAATTTTAGGGTTCCATCAGTGGCTGCTGCTGGGTCGGAGTGAAGGACTCACCAAATTCCTCCGGTAATTTCCCTTAAAATCCAACAAAACTCCATCAAAACCTTTGGAATTGAGGCTTTTTTGGGACAAGGGGGAGTAAAAAATTCCACTCACGGATTTGTGTGTCCCATTCATCTGGAAAAGAGACAAAAAGAGGGTTTAAATCTGGATTTGATGATTCCCAAGGTCCTTCCCAACTGGAATAATTCCATAATTCCAGGAATTCACCCCCCAGCAGCCCCTCCTGGGTGGTTTTTCTTTTGGTTTTCACCCTCAGAATTGTCTTTAAAAAGCATTAATTTGGGGTTTTTCCCCTGGATTTGATGATCTCAAAGGTCTTTCCCAACCAAATCGATCCCATAATTCCATAACTGAGCTGGATCCAGGTTGATTGAACGTGGTCTGGAACATTCCAGTGGTGGAAGGAGGAAAATCACTCACCCAGAGCTGCGTTTTCCCCTGGAAAAGAGGAAAAAAGGGATAAACGAGATCAGTCTGGGGCATTCCCAGAGGTGCAACTCAGGGAATTAAAGTCCAGTTAAATTAAATGTGGATATTCTGGGATGAGCCCAACTCCAGGAAGGCCAAGAATGTCAAAAGAGGGAATTTGGGTGCGGAAATCTGAGAAAATCCACCCAAAAGTGAGGAGGGGGGGGGTTGGGGCACCCTTGGGAACCCAAAGCCAGGATTTTGGGCCAAAGGAGCTGGAATTTGGCACCTGATCCTCAAAAAAATCCATTTTCACCCACCTGGCTCCATCATGGTGTTGTTCCCAGACAGAATCGGCTCCGGGTGCTCGGTCGGCCTGGGGGGCACAAAGGAAGAATTGGGTCACGGATGTGTTTTCCAGGAAAATGTGGGAAAGTTGTGAATATTTCAGCCCAGGGGAGCAACAGCAAGGAAGGCGTTTTCCCAGTTTTCCATGATTTCCCAGTTTTCAGGCTGGGAATTTCCCATTCCTGGGGGGGTTTTGGGATGAAGGGTGACAAACTCTACCCCCTCGTCTCATCCTGAAGCTCAATTTAACCAAAATTAGGGATTTGGTGGAGGAAGGGACGTGGATTTTGTGTCCTTATGGACACCCCGGCAAGGACAGAGATTCCATGAGGGAATTTCCCTTCCCAAACTGCTCCCGCTGGATGGGAAAATCATGAAAATGCCATTTTCGTGCCCATTTTTGTGCTCACGATCCCTGAATTCCCAGAAATATGGGAATGCTGCTCCATCGATATAAACAGAGAAATGCCAAGATAAAAACAGGGATTTAGGGAGAAACAGAGACACGGAGCGAGGGAGGCAGCGTCAACTCTTCCCATGTGGAATTATTAATTAATTAACAATATTAACATTTAATTATGAATTATGGAATCAACAGGATCTATTCTTTTAACCCTTCCCCTGTTTTTTGGGATCCTCGGCCAGTAAAACAGGGATAATAAATAGAATGTTTGGAGGCACCGAAGGCCCTCCGTTGCCGGGGCCAGATCGTGTTCCCACCACATTCCAAAGGCACCTCTGAGATTCCCATTCCTGGGAATCTCCCCAAATCTGCCTTCCCGGCCTCTCCAGAGCCCCGGGAACGGGGAAAGGACTCACCAGCCTCGTGGCTGCTCCCCCGGTGTTGGTTTTGGGGTGGGAAGGGGGGTTTTGGCCGGGATGAGGGTCCTGGAGCCTGCGGAGGAGCTGCAACAGCTGAGCTGGAACAGATCTCGATCCTAAATTTAGATGGGGAGGAGGATCCCGAAATGGCCATGGAGGGAATGGGATCCTCGGGGTGGGAGCAGGAGCAGGGGTCAGCCCAGGCCACTCTCCAGCCACAGCGGGACTGGGGTCCTCTGGGGGGATATGGCGATTCTTCAGGGGGGATATTGGGACCCTTTGGAGGGTATACTGGGATCTTTTGTGGCGGGATATTGGGATCCTCTGTGGAGATATGGCGATCTTTTGGAGGGGGCTTATTGGGATCCTTTGTTGGGGGATATTGGGATCCTCCGGGAGGCCCTCCCCAAATTCCCCCCTTTTCCGTACAACACCACCGGGCGCCGCCATGTTTCCCGTGCGCACCGCCATGTTGCCGTACGGCGCGACGTCACTTCCCGCTCCGCCGGAAGCGGCGCCGCCTCTCTTTGCCCGCGCCGGCCTGAGGG
>VZTE01000963.1:69866-80230 GCA_013397775.1 Eulacestoma nigropectus | reverse complement strand
CGGTGCCCGCCGGGTCCCGCCCGGTCCCCGCCGGGTCCCCCCGGCCGCGCTCGCCCGGCGGCGGCTCCGCCACAGACGGGAAACGCCGCGGCACTTCCGCCTTCCGGCGTGGGCCCCGCCCCTTCTGCCCAACGTGACCGGAAGTGGCTCCAGTTGCCGCGCAACGGGGGAGGTGTCACCCCTCCACTTCCTCTCTGGGGTTTGCCTACCCACGCAACTCGTTGCTCTGGGAGGACTGGGGGCCGCGCCAGCACTGTGGGGCGGGGCCGGGGGCGGGCATTGCGGGCCCCCCCCACCCCCTCCGCGTAGGTCAGCGGCAGCTCGGGGGACTCCGAACCTTAGAGCCGCCGGTTCGAGTCCCGGACTGGGTGCTCGCACGTAATTTTTTACCCGAAACGTCTGTTTTCTGCCATTTTCCCCAGCTCCTCCGTCGGCCGCGGCCGCGGGGCCCCAGTGACCCCGCGGGGCTCGGGAGCGGCGCGCGGGCCGCGGCCGTAGGGTGGCGGGGCCGAAAGTGCAACACGGCGTTTCTGTAGTGTAGTGGTTATCACGTTCGCCTCACACGCGAAAGGTCCCCGGTTCGAAACCGGGCAGAAACAGTCCCTTTTGGTTTTTTCCTCTTTTCCCTCCTTTTCTTCTCTTTTTTTCCCTATTTTTCTCCCTCACTCACTCTGGCACTTTCAGCACATCTCAGCCCTTCTTCCATCATTTTTCTTTATATATATTTTTAATCTCAACCGTTCTTCCTTCCCTGCCTTCTCCAACCAACCTTTCCTCCATCACTTTCCCGGTACATATTTTAATCCCAAACCTTCCCCCCGCCCTCATTTCCCCCCTCAATTTCAGTTTTCGCACCCCAATTTCACGTGATTTCTCCCCAGTCGCTGCTCCAGCCCCGCCCTGGCTCCGGCCTTATCAGTTCCCCCACATCTGCTCCCCCACATCTGCTCCTTCAGAGGCACCGAGGAGAAGGAGGAGGAGGAAGAAGAAGAAGAAAAAGAAAGGGGAAAAGAGGAAGAAGAAAAAAGGAGGAGTGAGAAAGAGGAAGAGGAGGAGGTGAGAAGGGAGCAAGGAGGAGGGGGAGGAAGAAAGACGGGAAAAAACAAGGAGGAAGAAGAGGAGAGGAGGAGGATGAAGAGGATGTGGTGAGGAGGAAGAGGTGAGGAAGAGAGGAGGAAACAAGGAGGAGGAGGAGGAAGAGGAGAGGAGGAAGCACCCCTCCTCTCCCTTTCCCCGCTCCTCTCCATCTCTCCCAGGCAGCAACTCCCAACCATCCGACATCCAAGGCGGAGGAAGTGCAATCCTCCTCCTCCTCCATCCATGGCGGGGCCCAGCCTGGCCGAGCAGCTCCGCGCCGAGGCCTCGTGCCCCGTGTGCCTCGAGCTCTTTCAGGACCCTGTGTCCGTCCCCTGCGGCCACAACTTCTGCCGGGGCTGCATCGAGCGCTGCTGGGAGAGCTCCCGGGGCTCCTTCTGCTGCCCGCGCTGCCGGAACGCGGCCCCGGAGCGGAGCCTGCGGCCCAGCCGGGAGCTGGGACACGTCGCTGACATCGCCCGGGGGCTGCTCCCGGGGGTCCCGGGGACCCTCTGCGGGCGGCACCAGGAGCCGCTGCAGCTCTTCTGCCGGGAGGAGCGGGCCCTGCTGTGCCTCGTGTGTGGCCGCTCCCGCGTCCATCGGCTGCACCGCGTCGTGCCCGCCGAGGAAGCCGCGCAGGAGTACAAGGTAGCATCTGCACAGCCCGTGGGGAGCGGCTTTCTGGGGGAAAATGCTCCAGAACTCCCGTGGGAAGCAGGGATCGTCAGGTTTAAATTCCTCGGTGGTGATTTCAGTACCCAAAGGGTGTGAAAACGCCTCAAAATGCTTTTCTTTTGGGATGTTTTTAATCTGCTCTCAAGGGCATCTTTGCTGTTTCTTTTGTTTCAAATAAATAGGAATTACTTTTGTTTAGGTATAAACACTTAGAAATCACTTTCCTCCCCCTTTATCTGCTCCTCTTCTCTTCTTCTTCTGGCCCAACCCCTTTTTTTGGCAGTTTTCTCCCCAAAACCCCGAGCTCTCAAAGCCATATAACTCCAAAAAGACTTCTTGAAAATCTTACATAAATTTAAAGAAGTCATAAATCAATACCAGTTCTTGTAGATGTAAACACCTGCTAAATAAATCCGCCTGGGGTCAAAGACAGAGATCTTTATCCCAGAACCCAAATTTCCGGAGGCCAGGAGTAGTTTTTTTGGGGGAAATCTCTCTTATCTGGCGCTCCCAGCCCTCCCTGGATGCGGGGTTGGCTCGGGCTCAGCTTCTCGCTGGTGAAGCCTCTCCCATCTCAGACGAGGGATAGAGGAAATTTTAGTGGGAAAATGGATTTTTCTCAGCCCCTCCGAGCTCACCTTTTATTTCCCTGCAGGCGCAGATCCAAAGCTGCCTCCAGGCTCTGAAGGAGGAGAGAGAAAAATACCTGGAAAGCCGAAAATCTGGCGCCTGGAGGAGTTTGCACCTGGTGGGAGCGCCCGAGAGAAACCAGGGGGGTCAGGGGGTCGGGCGCCGGTTTGGATCCCGGAGTGGGGGCGGTTTTGGATCTCTCCCTCTACCCCAGCAGTGTTTTGAGGCCAAATCTCCCGGATTTGGCTCACGGAGTGTTGGGTTCCGTGTTTATCTGCCGGGGTTCACCGGAGGCTGCGCCGGGACGATAACGCGGAGCTGGGAGGGGAAGGTAGGGGAAGGGAGGGGAAGGGAGGGGAAGGGAGGGGAAGGGAGGGATCTCGGCCCTTCTCCCATCCCCTGCCCTCACTGCCGCTCCCGGCAGGACAAAGCCAGGAGCGAGGGGCAGCAGATGGTGTGGGAATTCCAGGAACTGCGGCGGTTCCTGGAGGAGAAGGAGCGTCTCCTCCTGGTCCAGCTCGGGGACCTGGACAGGGCCATCGGCCGAGCCCAGGATGAGGCGCTGGCCAAGGTCTCGGAGGAGTTATCCCAGCTGGACACCCTCATCTGGGAGATGGAGGGGAAATTCCAGCAGCCCCCGAGCCACTTCCTGCAGGTGAGAGCCCAGAGCACTTGGGCTGGGAGGGGAAAAAGCAAAATCCAAGACCCAGGAGCCCAAATTACCCCCACGGGAGCTCCCCTGGTGTCACTGCCACAGCCCTGGGAATGTCTCAGGTGGGACAGGGCTTGGACACTTCTGGGAAGCGGATTGGGTGTCGATTGGGATAGTTTTTAAGTCCCTCCAACCCAAACCAGGCTGGAATTCTTTGATCCCATGATTTGAAGGAACACAACTTGTCATTCCTCCTCTCCAACCATCTCCTCTCTCTTCCCACATTTAGGACATCCAGCAGCTCCTGGACAGGTAATGCAGCTCCTTCTCCCTTCTCGCACCCCTGGGGCCATCCAGGTGAATCCCGAGGTCGAGATTTCCCTCCAGGAGCTCAAATTCCCACTGCATTGCTTCGGGAATTTGGGTCTGGGGGAAGGAAACTGCCCATGAAGGGCAGGGAAAAGGGGGTTGGATTTGCTCCTGGGATAAACAGCCTCAGCCCATCCCGTAATGGCCCCAGGGATATTTAATAAGAATAAAATGAACCATCAGACTGGGGGGTTTTTGCCCCTTTTTTGGCCTCTTTGCAGCTGTGAGATGATGAAGTTCCACCCCCCAGCCGAGATTTCCTCCGACCTGCAGAGGAGCCTCGAGGATTTCGTCCAGAGGAACATCCTGGTGAGGGGCACCTTGAGGAGATGCCAAGGTGCTGAGCAGGATCGGGAGGGGGCAGGGGGCCTGGTGTGGGAATCCAGAAGGAATGAGGTCCCTGGGAGTGAGATCCGGGAGAAATGGGGTCCTTGTGTGGGATATCTGGGAGAAATGGGGTTATTTTGTGGGATACCTGGGAGAAATGGGGTCCTTCAGTGTGAAATCCATGAGGAACGGGGTCCTTGTGTGGGATATCCAGGAACTGTTCACCAGAGAAGGACCCTGTGGTTTTCCCTGAGGTTTTTCCTGGGGCAAAACCAGTTGGGAAGCGGAGAGAAGGGAACAACCAGCCCAGCAAAGGAGTTTCTTCTCCCAGGTCTCACCCGAAAAGTGGATTAGGGGTCGCTGGTGGGAAAATCTAATCCCACGTGGGTGCAAAGCCGGGGAGAGGATAGAGGGGGGATAAATCCATGTGGACAAGTCCTTGGGGATGATTTTGGCTTGGCCAGGGGGTCCATCCCGTGGGATGAAGGTATTGTCCGACCCTGAGTCCATGACACCTCTCTCTCCTCAGACAGCCTCATGTTCCAGCTGCAGGAGCCGGGTGAGTCGGTGGGAGGAAATGGGGGATTTGGGCTTGTGGGAGCGGTTCCCATGGGAAAACCAGTGCCATTCCCGCTGCGGGGAGGAAGGGAAGAGTGACGGTCCTGATGTTGACGCTCCTGCTGCGTCCAGGGCCTGAGACACGGCCCAAACATCCCAGAAAGGGCATTTCTGCTTCCCTTTCCCTGCCTCCCCAGCCCCGCCCGTGACCCTCCAGAGCCGCAGGAAATGGGAGAGCGGGGCCGATCCAGGTGCTGGGAGGGACAGGAGCATCTCCATCCTCCCCGACTCCCTCCAACGCTCCCTTCTCCCGCAGCCGGTGTCACCCTGGACCCATCCACGGCTCACCCCAACCTGCAGCTCTCCGAGGACGGAAAAGAGGCGCGGGGACAGCTGGTGCCGAGGGACGTCCCGGACCACCCCGAGCGCTTCGACTTCGAGCCCTGCGTGTTGGCGCGGGGGGGCTTCGCCTCGGGGCGGCATTTTTGGGAGGTGGAGGTGGGGCAGGGCGGGGTCTGGGCCCTGGGCGTGGTCCGGGAGTCCGCGCGCAGGAGGGGCCCCCTGAGCCTCACCCCCAAGGAGGGGGTGTGGGCGCTGGAAGCGTTTCATTCCCTGACCTCCCCCCGCGCCAGCCTCCGCCTGCACCCCCCGCCCCGGCGGCTCCGCGTCTCCCTGGACTACGAAGGGCGCCGGGTGGCTTTTTTCAGCGCCGGTGACGACGTTCCCGTCCTGGAATACACCCGGGCCGCCTTCAACGGGGAGAGGGTCCTGCCCTGGTTCAAGATCGGGATCGGGGCGCGGCTCCTGGAGGTGACGCGGAGCCCCCGGTGCGAGGACCGGGCGGTGGCCGGGCGGGTCATGTCCCCTCTGGACTGGGTGGGGTTCGGGTTCTCGCTGCGGATCTGTCCCTGAGGGGGCTGTCGAGTGTGTCCCGAGTGATGCCGCGGGAATTCGCTGCTCCTCTGTGTCCGTCGGGAGCTCTGGGATGGCCCCAGGGATCGGCCGGTGGCGGAGTGGCCGCGCCAGGAGGAGCCTTGAGGGTGTAGAGCCCGTTTCAGTGTGTGGGGTTTTACCTTGTTGTGCCCTTGGCGGGATGAATCCTCCCGGTTTTCTCTCTTCCCAGAGTGCTTTTTGTCCAGGGTGTGTCTTGGACCCTTCACCCCTCGGTTTGGGGGCTGCTCCCAACGTCTGTCCACGTTCCTGACGTTTCCTTACAATAAAAGAACATTTTGGGTTGCACCCTCCCCTCCCTGCTCCTCCGGGAATTGTGTTCTTCTGGATTTCTGAGCCTCTGGGTGATAAATTAGGAAAATCCGCAGGGGCTGGGGACACCTCGCTGAGCTTCCGCCTCCCCAGCCTTTCACACCGACCGTGGAGGGACACAAATCCTCCTGGCATCCAATTTTCCACATTATTACTTCCCAAAAGGCTGTCCCCCCCATACTGGCCGTTGGGGAGGGACGAGGTGGGATCAATCTCAGGGCGGGTGGTGCCAGGCGGATGCTCCTCAGCCCGGAGAGCCGGGAAGGGCAGAGGCAGGACACGACTTCTGGCACCTTTTGCCACTTTCACCGACAGCGATTTCCTCAAAAACGCGCGATTTTCTTCCGAGGAAACCCAAAAGAGGAAGCGGCGGCACCGAAACAGCCCCATTGTTAATTTCGGAACCGAGAAGAGGAACCGGGAGCGACGCTAGGCTCGGAATAACAGGCACGGGATGAGTGGAGACCCCGTGACGGAGCCCGCTCCCCATCCCCACGGGTCCCACCGGGGATCCTCCCGGAGGCACCTCCTGGGAACCCACGGCACAAACGCCATGTCCCGGGAATGCTCTGCATCCCTCGGGGACTCCTCAGGGTCCCTCCCTGTCTCTGATCTCCACCCAGGGCGTCCCTTCTCTCCAGAACGATGCAAAGCAGTTCCCACCCCGGCTGGTTTTCCAGGCTCTGCCGACTCTTTTCCCCACCTGATTCCCCATTCCGAGATGAAGGAGCCGAGCCCGAGGCTTTGCCGGTGTCTCACCGGGGTCCACCCCCTTCCCTTCGGCCGAAACTTCCCTGGAAGCGTTTTTGGGGTGTTTGCTCCCAGCCCTGCCGTTCCCACAACCAGTGGCTCCTCCACGGCTCTTCCCGGTGGGAAATGTGTGCTGGAATTGAGATTTGCCTCTCCAAACCTGCCCGGGCTGTGGGCCCCTGAGCTGGTGGCAGAGATCCTGCCACTGAAAGTTCCGTGAAAATAAATTGGAATGTGTCCACCGAGCTTAATGGAGGAGCAGAGGGTGAAAAATTCCCTGGAGAAGTTTCCGGGTGAACTCAGAGCCAGGACTTGGCCACAGGGATGGAGGTGAAAGGGTGTCCCGGACCCCGATTTGTGTCCCTCTGCCAACGCCCTCGAGGTTCTGATTGTGCTTTTCCCTCCCTTTTTCCCTGGATTTTCCCCATCCGCGGTCCCTCCAAGCCCTGGGAGCTCCTCACCCACCTGGGAACCTGGACATCCTGTGTCTCCAGGGATTTCTGGGGAGGAGGATGGTTCCAGTGCAAAAGGAGCGAGACGGCAGCTCCCCAGGGCAGCAGCTCCAGGGATAAAATCCTGGAATTCTGATGAGGAAAACCCAGGAGAGGTGGGGGGAGACCTGACGCGCAGGCTCAGCCCAGCCGTGCCACAGATTCTCCCGGGACGGGGAAGGAACAGGAAAGGAAGGACCCAGCCCCGCCAAAGGGATAAGACCGGCGGGGTTTGGATCCCCTGGGAAGGAATTTCAGCAGGGATTCGGCTTCCTGAGCGAGGAGAGGAGGACTCCGAGGAAGGACAGCTGCCCTGGAGTGTGGGAAACTGGAGGACCTGGTAGGTGCCACCTGCTGACCTTCAGGGACATTTAGGGACACGCCGAGCTCGGGAACATTTCTCTGGGAGGAAAGACGCTGTTAACCACACGGATTTGGGAAGAATTTGGCCAAATTTGGGCAGGGAGCTGTGATATTCCCAAACTTCCCAGTAAATTGATGGAGAAGAATCCAAACTGGAGTTTCTTGGTTGCATCAGATCTGATTTTTCCCCACACCCCCTCACACCCCCCTCCAGTCCCCGACACAGATTTCCCCAGGAATTCAAGGAAAATGAGTCAGGATTTGAATCCAGAGGTGTTCTCCCACGGGAAATGCCTTTCCATGAGTTCCTCGGGGTATTTCCCACCCCGCTTTTCCTTTGTTTGTCATTTAAAAGCCCCACTTGGACTTGGGGCCACAGGTTCCAGGGGGATCCTGAGCTCCTCTCCCTCCCACAGCTGGAAGACCTGAAAAATGAGCTGGAGAAGAGGCAGGCGAAAAAAACCCCGGAGATTTCCCACCTGGACACCCCGGCACAGCGGCAAGAAGAGAAGAATCAGCAGCTGGTGAGAGAATTCTCCTGTTTTGAGGGAAAATCAGGGGGAAAATCACTGCGTTAATAATTGGGGTTCTCCTGGTTCCTGCTTGCTCCCTTTCCCTCTGGAGAGCTGAAAGCCCCAAGGGGATGAAAAGAGGGAGGTTTGAGCCTGGAAAGATGGGGAAAAGGGAATTAATTCCCTGTGGGAGGGCTGGTGGTTCCCTATACTTCCAAATAATTCCCTTTGCTGTGATTTGAGGGATCTCATGCTGAGCTGCCTTTCCTTTCTCTCTTCCCCCAGGATGCAAAAAGCTCCATCAGCAGGTTTGTGGCCTTCCTGAAAAGCTTTTCCATGAGTTTTCCCAAGAGGAAGTGGAGGAGAGAACTCGCCGGTGCCGCTGGAGGCTCCTCCTCAGCTCCAGAGAGGAGAATTTTGGGTCCTTTATCACTTTTGGGATGTCCTGATCCACGGAGATTTGATCTCAAAATCACCTCCACAGTGGCTCTAATTTAAAGTTTTGGCTCTTCTCTCCAGCCCAGCCCTCCCCAAAAGTTCCTTCCTTCCTCATAAAAAATAAGGTTTAGGAAAAAAGAAAAAAAGGTGAATCCAGCAGGGAAATTTGGCCTTTGATCTCCTGGATTTCCAAGGGAGGGGGCAAAATTAAAACCCAACATCCCAACAGCACCATCCCTCATTCCTCATGGCTCCTGAAACCTCCGTGGTTGTTCTGAGAAGTATGAGGGGAGTTTTGTTGTTTGTTTTTTTTCTTTTTATCCCAGGTATGGGAAAGTGACTTTCCAGCTGCCCCTGGATGCAGCTCCGGGGTCGGAAGAGCGAGTTTGTCACTTCTCGTGGAGGAGCAGTGCCCTGAAGGAAACCCTGAGGAAGCTCCAAGGTACCCAGAAGGAGAACAAAAGTAGATTTAAGTCATAATTTGGGAGAGCTGGAAGAGCTGAGCTGCCCTGCTCCCATCCCGGATATAATTTGGGAATAGAAATGTTGCAGGGACAACCTGGAGATAGAGGAGAGGAAGGGAAAAGGGCTTTCCTTGGTATGAAAAAAATATAATAATTTGAAAATCATGGTGACCCAAGGAGGTTTTTCATTAATTTTATTTGTTTCAGCCCAACCAGCCGGGTCTTGTCCCATGGCTGCTGCAGACTCTGCTCATTTTCCTCCCACATCACCTCTTCCGTTCCTCCTCTTCCCTCCCTCCCTCCCCTTGGTGTTTATTTTTAGCCTCAAATCTGCAGGGATTTCTGCACCACCATTGCCATGGCTTTTCTTTGGATTTTTTGGGGTGAAACCCAGTTTTTTCTGCTTCAAGGACAGGACTTCCCATAAAATCATGGGGTGACTCTTGGGGTTGTCCTGTGCAAGGCTGAGAGTTGGACTCAGTGACCCTTGCGTGGCTCTTCCAACTCGGATATCCCGGGAACACCCTGGGCTGGGAGGGTTTTCCCCAGTTCTGGGAGGTTTCTTGATGCTTCTCATGGGTGATCCAAGAGAAGGGATCTGAGATCGTCAGATGCCAAATGGAGTCCTGGTCCTCACCCCTGGTTCTGTCCTCCCACAGCCAGCGTGACCCTGGACCCCGACACGGCTCATCCCGACCTCCTCCTGTCCGAGGACGGGAAGAGCGTCTGGCGTGGAGCTGGACACCGCGAGCTCCCGGACAACGCGGAGCGCTTCGACTACTGGCCCTTCGTGCTGGGCCACCAGGGCTTCGTGGCCGGGCGGCACTGCTGGGACGTGGACGTGGGGGACGGCGGCGACTGGGCCGTGGGGGTGGCCCGGGAATCCGTGCGGAGGAAGGGGCGGCTCAGCCTCGGCCCCCAGGGTGGGATCTGGGGCCTGGAGAAGTGGGGGGGGCAGATCCGGGCGCTGACCACCCGCAAGGTGACACTGGTGGCCCTGCGGTGGCTGCCCCGCAGGGTCAGCGTCCACCTGGACTGCGGCGGGGGGACGGTGGCATTTTTCGACGCCGAGGACGGGGGGCTCCTGTTTGTCTTTTCCCGCGTGTCCTTTGCCGGGGAGAGGGTCCGGCCCTGGCTCTGGGTGGTGGGGGCCAGGTCCAGGCTCCGGCTGTGCCCCTGAGGGAAAAGTGTCCTGGGCAACTGGAGCAGCCCCTGAGGCAGGGTTGAGTTTCCTTCTCCACCGGGAGAAGGGAGAAACCTGGGAAAAACGAGGCAAAGAGAGGGAAGAAGCTGTGGAGAAGGAACCCTGGGGCAGAGAAATGGGAAATGGTGGGAGAATAGGAGAAATCAGGATGGAAAGGCAAATTTTCCCAAGGCTTGCCTGACTGGCTGTAGATGATCCCATCTGAGCTGGTCACCTCCAAACCAAGGCCTACAAATTACATTTTTTTAGCCTTTTTCCCAACCTCCAATGGGTGGAACTGCCCTAAAGCAGCCGTTTTCTCCCTGGGAAAGGTCTGTGGGTTCCATGATTTATATCATTAATAATAAAAAAGGACGTGATTTCCCGCTCCGTGTCCTTCCTGACAGCCGGCAATGGCACTTGGATTCCAGGGAGAAGGGACAGGGACAGTCCCTGGGCCACCTGCACGGGGCTTGTGGCTCTACTGGGCTGCAAACACCAGGAATGGGGTTTAATTAAACAAAATTCCAGCTTGATCCTGACACCCAGGAGCAGCAAACACCAAACAGAGAAGTTAAAATATGTAAATGTTGGGTTTTTACTTTATCCGAAGCC
>VZTE01000963.1:54428-69574 GCA_013397775.1 Eulacestoma nigropectus | reverse complement strand
GAGGAGAGGAGAGGAGAGGAGAGGAGAGGAGAGGCATCGGGATGGTGCAGAATGGGGTGGGACAGACGTGGCTCCGTTTTCAGCCACCAGATTTGGGGGTGACAACTCGGAACAGAGACCCCAAGGGATGCTCAGCGTCGCTGGGGGTGGAAAGAGAGACTTCAGCAGACACAAGTCCCCCAGAGTGCCAGGAATGGGTGATAAACCTCAGGATTTGGAAGCTCAGGGACACAGGGTGATCCTAGAGCCCTCGCCCCACACCAGGAACCAGGGGTGGACGCTCTGCCCCTTGAACGAGGCCGCCGGGAAGGCGAAGATCAGGTTCCTCTTATCAGCATCAAAAAAAGCCACCTGGCCCCTCTCGTAGTCCAGGGCCACCCGCACCCTCCCGGGCGCGCGGATCGGGAACAGCGGGATGCGCTCCAGGGAGGTGAGAGCCCAGAACTGGCCCTGGCAGAGCCCCATGGACCAGAGCTCCCACTCGGCGCTCCCGGGGGTCTCCCCGCCGCTTCCGGGGGTCTCCCTGGCCACCCCCAGGGCCCAGGACCCCGCGGGTGCCACCTGCACGTCCCAGCAGCGCCTCCCGGCCGTGACGCCCTCGCGGCCCAGAACGGAGGGGTCGGTGCCGGGTCCGGCTCCGTCCGCGGGAGGGTCAGTGCCGGCTCCGGCTCCGTCCGCGGGAGGGTCAGTGCCGGCTCCGTCCCCGGGAGGGTCCTGGGCGCTTCCCCAGCTGACGCTGCTCCCGTCGGGCGCCACGAGGAGCTGGGGGTGAGCCGTGCTGGGGTCCAGCGTCACCGTCACTGCGCCAGAGGGGATTCCATGGGTCCTGCCTCCCCTCGTCCCGCGGGGATGATCCTCGCCGTGAGGATTCCCCGGCTCCCCGCGGGGCTTTTCCCTCCTTCCCCATCGCTTGTTCGGCACTTCCCACCCAGCTCGTGGCCCACCCCTCATCCCCCATCCCAGGACTTACTTTTCTCCGGCAGCTCAAACATCAGGATGTCTGAAAAAAGGGAGACATGCATTGATATAAAACGCGAGGATCAGTGGGAACGGGAATGTGGGGAGGCTGCTCTGCCACGCTGAGAATGACGACCGGAATTGTGATAAAACAGGATTGTAATAAAAAAATAATTGCAAAAATAGCAATAAAAATAATCTCAGTAAAATACAGCATATGCTCTAAGTAAACAAATATAATTTATGATTGCACATATACATAATAATTATATAATAAACATATAATAAATATAAACATATCTAATAAATATAATAAATACAATTAAATATATGTAATAAAATCAATGAAATTCATCGCTTCATCCCCCAGCCTGCTCCCAATACCTTGGAAGCTCCTCAGAGTCTCCTCCAGGAGAATATTTTCCTCCCTGAAGTGATGAATTTTCTTTTCCAGCTCTGGAAGAGGTGACGGGAGCAGCTGGAGGTTTTCCTTTCCCAGCCTGGAGAAGAATGGAAGGAAGAGGTTGAGGATCCACCCCGGAGGGAGCCCAAGGAATTCTCTGTGCACACTCACAGAGGAGCCTTTGACCCCTTTGTTCAGGGATTTGGCCACAAAACCAAATACTTTGGTCTCTAATTGAGGATCCAACCCCAAATCCCAGCCCGGGGAGGGAGGAGGAGCTCAGAAAGCCCCGTCCGTACCTGCTCAAGGTGCCATTGATGTCCTGGAAGGGAGAGAAGGGAGATGGGACTTGGTGAGTCATGGAATCACTCAGAATCATGGAAACACTTACGCTGGAGGAGATTTTCTAAGCCCATCGAGTCCAACCAGCGGGAAAATTGCTGAGGCACCGGATTTGGGTCCGGAGCAGGGCGCGGCCGCATCACAGAACAGTTTGGGTTGAAGTGACTCCCAGAGACCACCTCGTTCCACCCCCTGCCGTGATCCCACGGGACCGGGTTGCTCCAAACCCCGCCGGACCCGGTGGCTCCATCCCGTTGTCCCTCGTCACCTGCAGGAAGGTCCTGGCTGGTTGCCGGCACTTCTCCTCCAGCTCCTGGATGAGGGCGTCCAGCCGGGAGATCTCCTTCGTCAGGCTCGTCACGTTTTCCTCCTGCACCTTCCCGATGTCCCTCTCCAGGTCCCCCAGCCAAGCCAGGAGGTGACGGGAATGCTCCTCCAGGGAGAGGCGCAGCCCCTGGAACTGGGAGAGAATCCGCTGCCTCTCGACTTCGGTCTTCTCCTGCAGGATGGGACACACGGGGAGCGGAGCTGGGTGGGAAGGGGGAGTCAAAGCCCCTCCCTGGAGAGGGACCCCAGCCCCAGGGACGACCTCCCCCTCTAAAATCCATCGGGAGACACCAACTCCCCCACCCCTCCGCTCCAAAGCATTTACCAAATACTCCCAGTTTCTCCTCATTTCAGCCTCCCGGAACTCCAGGAGTTTGTCTCTGTCGTCCTTCAGGGTTTGCAGCCGAGCCTGGATTTGTCCCTGAGAGAAGGAAAAATAGAGATCCCCTTTCTCTGGAGACTGGGACAGCTTCAAAAACACGCTCTGGGCAGGGGGTTAGAGTGCGGAGTTCCGTTTCTCCTCCCTGTCCAGGAAAACATTCCCGCTCTTATTGTCCGCGTTCCTGCTGATTTAGGGATTGACAGGTATCCGCCAAGCGCTGGAGCTGGACAGAAGCTGGAATTCCCCAGCAGGGAAGAGGATGGAGAGCCGGATCCCCCCAGGCTCGGAGGAGAACAGAGAGAGCAGAAGCACCGGAGCGTGTCCTGTCCACTTGAAGCGGGCTGGGGACACGGGGGGGCAAATCCAGGGGGACATTTCTGCCCTGGCGGAGCTGGCCCGGCTCCTGGATGGAAAACCCTGCGTTTACCTGGTATTCCCGGACAACCTCCGGCACCGGGAGCACGGTGTGGGCGCGGTGCGAGCGGGACTCGCGGCAGATCGCACACAGCAGAGTCCCGTCCTCCTTGCAGAAAACCTCCAGGGGCTCCCGGTGCCTCTGGCATCCTTCCTCCTCCTCCTCCCCAGTTCCCAGGGCTTCCCCGCAGCTCAGCCGCCGGGCGATCTCCAGCACCCGCGCCAGCTCCCGGCTCGGGCGGAGGCTCCGCTCCGGGGCCGTGTCCCGGCACCGCGGGCACGCGAACCCCGCCGTGGGCCATTCCCAGCAGCGCTCGATGCACGAGCGGCAGAAGTGGTGGCCGCAGTGGATGGACACGGGGTCCCGGAAATATTCCAGGCAGATGGGGCAGGAGGCCTCGCTCGGGAGCGCGTCCCGAGCGCTCGGCGCGTCCATGGGGCCCCGGGGGATGCGGGAGCCTCCGCTTTCATTTACTCCCCGGACCGGGGAAGGCGTTGCCTTCCTGCCCCCCGCGGGTGGGAGGACGCGGAGCCCAGCGGGGGTGGGTATGGGGAGGTGGGCGATGGCCAAAATCCTCCCGGTTGTGCCCCCTGGGTGGTGCCAAACCGCTCCTCCGGATGGATTCCTGGTACCCTGAGCCTGTCAGGGAGGAAGGATTGGGAAGGAGAGTGGGAAGGAGAGGTGAGTGATGGCCAAAATCCTCCTGGTTGGGCCCCCCGGGTGGTCCTAAACCTCTGCTCCGGGCGGGATTCCTGGGATCCACAGTCCGGTGAGGGATTTTAAAGATTTGGATTTCTTAAAATTTTGATTTTTTTTAAAATTTGGATTTTTAAAAAAATATAAATATAGGATTTAAGAAACTTTTTATTTAGGTATTTTCCCCCTGAAACTGTGGGAAAAGGAGGCAGGTTGCTCCCAGCCCTGCATTTACCTGCACCTCGAAGCAGCTGAGCAAAATCCCGCAGAAAACCTTGGATTACTGATTTTCTTTTCCTCTGGCACTGAGAAATGTCTCCTTGTCTGTTAAACCCGAGCCTCCAGCTCCCTCTTGAGCCCATGCCGGGCGAGAATTCACGGTGATTACACCCGGTTAATCAAGGAGGGAAATCGCTTGGAAAGGGGGATCTTGATCCATCCCAACTCTCCGCACGTCTCACCCCCCGATAAATCAACCTTAGCCCCAGATGAACCAAAAAAAAAAAAAAAGGTGTTTTGAGCACGAAGCCGCCCCCCAGGTTTCAGTTTGAATGTTCCGAGCACCGGAAAACCCGGAACGCCAAAAAACTCCCGCACAGAATTAACGGCGCATGAGTTTTTGACCTATTTCCTCCAAAAAAAGCATCATTTCGGTACCGACGCCCGACGCCAGCGAGTTCTGGTGGCTTCTGCACGTGAAGCGCTCCGGAGTTTACAGGCTGGTGGTCCAGGGGGGGCTCTTGGAAGAAAAGGAAAGTTAAAAATAGGAGGGTCTGTGGTCAGCGGCTCAGCCCCGACCCGTGAGAGAAACGATTTCCTGTGTAAAAGGAGAAGTGAGAAGAACAGTAAGAGTATTTTTGAATAAAAGTATTTATAGCTGCACTCACGGGTGGGGGTGTTGGAGTCGGGAATTCAGGAATGCTGAATAATCGGGGAGCGGAATGAGCAGTGAAGGATAAGTTGGTGGTTTCACCCGAAGAATGACTCCAAGCTCTGGCCCCATGGCCGTGCCCTTCAATTAATAAGCTAGGAGTGAATTGATAAATTAAATATTAATATCAATTAAATTTATCAATGAATAAATTAGAAGAAAATAAATTGAAAGCAGTGAAACCAGGCTGGTTCCTGGTTCAGACCCCAAGGGGAGGCTTGGGGCAGCCTCTCACTTTTGAAACCTGGGTGTTTTTTGGGGGAGAAGGGGGTGAAACAGGAGCTGCAGGTGGATCCCAACCAAACCGGTCAGTGATGAAGAAGTTTAATTTCCATTTAATCTCCTTCCAGCCCGCTGCGGGCCTGGTGGGAAGGGGGATTCTCTGTCCCTCTCCGGCTCGGCTGCGGCTGCAATTGGGGGTCAAACCCGGTGCCAAACAACCCAGTGCCACACCCGGCGCCAAACCCAGCTCATCTCAGTAGCGAAGCTGCTCCGCTCTCGCTTTCACCTCCCCGGGGCCGAGGCACCTGCAGGAAGCGGAGCAGCCGCGGGGCCAGCCCGGCCGCGGGGGAAAGCGAAACCGCCCCGTCCCCGTCCCCGCGGCCATGGCAGAGCACGGCCCCGCCGGGAGCCTCCGCGCCGAAGCCTCCTGCTCGCTGTGCCTCGGCCTCTTCCAGGACCCCGTGTCCATCCACTGCGGCCACAACTTCTGCCGGGGCTGCATCGAGCGCTGCTGGGAGAGCTCCCGGGAGAGCTTCCCGTGCCCGCGCTGCCGGGAGACGGCCCCGGAGCGGAGCCTGAGACCCAACCGGGAGCTGGCCAAGATCATCCGGATCGCGCAGCGCCTCAGCCTGAGGCGGGGATCCGGGGGAGGGGAGCGGCTCTGCCAGAGGCACGGCGAGGCTCTGAAGCTCTTCTGCGAGGAGGACCAGACCCCCGTGTGCCGCGTGTGCCGCGAGTCCCAGGATCACCGGCTCCACGCCGCCGTCCCCATCGAGGAAGCGGCGGAGGAGCACAAGGTGGGAGGTGTCCGGGTGTCCCGGGGGATGAGGGAGGAGTAGAAGGAGGAGGGAGGAGGAGGGGAAGGCCAGGTGAGAGTTGTTTTCCTTGCAAAGGTCTGGATTTCTGCGCCTTCTGCCCGTTCTCTGCGTCCCGTTGGGCGACAGTCACCCCCCCCGCACCGCTCCCCGCTCCCGACATCGCCGGATGGAGGGAAAGACACCGACTCGGTGTTTCCCCTCCACTCAGGAGAAATTCCAGGCTCACACGCAGATCCTGAAGGACAGGAGAGAAAAGATGCTTGGGCTGAAAGCGGCTGAGGAAGGGAAAAGCCTGGACTTGCTCGTGAGTGACTCTTCCCTTGTCCCTCCGGCCGTAGTGATGGATGTGGAGGCACACCTGGGCTACCTGTGCCTGTCATTGCCCTCACGGGGAAGAATTTCTCCCCAGTATCCAACCTAAACCTGGATTTTGCTAGGTTATTGTGTATCTCTGCCTCCCTCCATGTGCTCACAAGTGGGGCACATTCCCAGGTTCCCCCTATTAACAGACAGAAAACGGGAATCACCCGATCCCATCTTTCTTGCCTTGTTTTCCCTTTCCCGGATCTCTATCACTGACTAATCCATTTATGGGTTTATTTTGCATCTTCCCTTGTCCAAAGGTCTGGAGCATTTTGGGTACAAAGTTTACAGACCATGGGAAAATGCTTTGCCAGCAACCCCCACCTAGAAATGGCGAAAAAAAAAATTCTCTTGATTCTCCCCAGGCTTCGCAAGAACCTTGGAATTTCTGGCGGTGATAAATCTCCCCTTCAATCCACTCTGCTGGCATTTCTCTCCCCCATCCCTGCCCCGGCCCCGCATGTCCTCCATTCCCGTTGCAGGAGCGGGTGGATGCAGAGCGGCAGAGGGTCCGGTCCCAGGTCAAGGAGCTGCACCAGCTCCTGGAGGGGCAGGAGCGGCTCCTCCTGGGCCGGCTGGCAAAACTGGACCGGGAGATCGTGCGGAGGCAGGAGGACAACATCAGCAGGCTCTCGGAGCAGATCTCCTCCGTGGGCCAGCAGATCCAGGAGCTGGAGGACAAATGCCGGCAACCGCCCTGGGAACTCCTGCAGGTGAGACCTCAGAGCCCTCCGAAAACCCTCGGCCACCTGTGGTGTCACCAGGCCACCAGCCAAATTAATCCTAAACAGAATCCCAGGATCATGGTTTGGGTAGGAAGGGGCCTTACAGACCACCTAGACCACTGGGCCATGTTTCTCCAATCCCCGTCCAACCTGGAGATATAAAAACTCCTTTTAAAACCCATCTTTTTTTCCTAAATTATTCCCTTCAATCCCCACAAAGTCATCCCAGCTGTGCACCAGAATGTTGTGGATCACCCCCAGGGCCCAACTCGCTGGTCACTGGGGTTCACTTGTCTGGTTGAACACCCCAGTGGTGGTCTGAGTTCCCTCATCTGCAGTGGGAAACCACTGGCTCTCCCCTGGTCTGGAGGTTGCCACCAAAGTCTCCACCTGAGCCCACCTTTGGGCTTGGCTTCACCCCTGATTCGATAATTAAATATTAAAATATAAAAAAATTCAAACATTCAAATGTCTAAATATTCAAATATCCAAACATTTAAACACCCAAATGTTCCAATAGTCATATATTCAAATAAGCAGAGATGTCCATTAGCAGCAGTCACGCCCATCCTGGGAGGGGGGATGATGCCGATAACCCAACTGCTCATTAAGGTTGCCATGACCTCGCCTGAATTCCCACAGATCCAGAATCCCTCATTTAGGCTGAGCAGCACGCCAGGGTCTCCCCATAGCCCTTCCCGGTTATTCACCCCAGACTGGCTCAGCTCTGACTCCACGATCCCTCTAATCTGTCTCTCTCACTCCCCTGCAGGACAGCAGAGACATCCTGAGCAGGTTTGTGGCTCCTCTCCTGCGTTCCTGCCACGTTCTTGTCATTTGTCCCCACGGCTGGTAGACTCCAAAACCCCAACAATCTGTGACCTGTGTGACAGGAACATGCAGGACACAACTAGGACACCACAAAAGTCCAGTTAGGATGCTGGAAACCAGAGTCAGGTACTGGGGGTGAAGGTACCCCTGGCTGTGCTGCAGCTGCTCTGTGACCCATGAAAACCTCCCTGTTCCCAGAGGAATGAGCTTTTCCTTTTGAGCCTCTCAAAAATAGGGAGCCAACAGCTAAAAGTGTTAAATTCTAAGGGAATCTTCCACCCTTTAACAGACCTGCTCATGTCCCCTTTGGATTGGGAGGTGGGTTATTGGAAGAAGGAAAGGGGACAAGGAAAGGCATTTTTATTCCCTGATTTCCACTGGTGGAAAATCTTCACCACCCAGGGACTCCTCAGCCATGGTTGGGTCAGCAAATGTTCTGCATGAGCTCCTTGATAAGGAGCAGATCCCAAAAACCTCCTGCAGATGCCTAAACCCAAGAGGAATGGAATTATAAGATTGTGGAAACTTGGGATGGTTTGGGCTGGAAGGGGCCTTTCAAGTCTGCCCAGGGCCCAGCTGCCTCCCCAGTCCCAACATTCCATATTTCTGTGGAGAAAATCTTTTCCTTCTTTCCAGGCTGGAGAAGCAGAGTGCCCCGGAGCTGGTGGAGACATCACCAGAGCTGACAGAGGAACGCATGGGTCTGCCCCAGAAAAATGTCACCCTCAAAGAGATGCTGAGGAGGTTCCAAGGTATGGAGGGACCAGGGAAGGGGGCCAGAGGCAGCGCTGTGTCAGCGTTGCCTTCCGAAATCACCCCTCAAAGGTGAAAATCCCAAATATTTCCGCTTGGCAACTTAAGAAAGGAAAGTCATGGGACACCTCCCAATGACCAGCAAAAACCCCCACAGTCCAGAGCCTCTTTTTGCTCCAAGCCAAATTCCCTTTGTTGGCTTTTCCACTCTCCCAGTCCTGCATCCCTGGAGCATCCCAGACTGGGGAAGATGGGACAAACTCAACCCCAAAGCTCTCAAGGGGTGATACCCACGCGTGACACCCATCCCTTCCCTCCGCAGTGAGCCTGACACTGGATCCAGACACAGCCCATCCCCGGCTTGCCCTGTCTGAGGACGGGAAGCGCGTCCGGTGGGAAGACACCCGGAGGGCCGTCCCCGACCACCCCAAACGCTTCGACTCCTCGCGCTGCGTCCTGGGCCGGGAGGGATTCGGCTCTGGTCGGCACTACTGGGAGGTGCAGGTGGGCGACGGGGCTGCCTGGGCCGTCGGTGTGGCCAAGGAATCCGTGCGCAGGAAGGGCCGGATCAGCGTCAAGCCCGAGGTGGGGATCTGGGCCGTGGGGCAGTGCGGGAGCCAGTGCCAGGCTCTCACCTCGCCCACCGTCCCCATCTCCCTGCCCGATGCCCCCAAGGTGGTTGGGGTCTACCTGGACTACGAGGCCGGGCGAGTGGCGTTCTTTGATTCCCAGAGGGAGATCCCGATGTTCACGTACCCTCAGACGACCTTTGACGGGGAGCAGGTCCTGCCCCTGCTCTGCCTGGGCAGGGGGTGCCAGTTCACTCTGTCCCCCTGACCCCCCCCCCCCCCCCCCCCGGGCGCGGCCGCGCCCGACTTGGANNNCGCCCCCCCCCCCCCGGTGGGTCGCTCACCTGGAGTAGTTTCAGAGTGGAAAATTCCCCTTTCTCCAACATTTCTGCCAGCGAGAAGCCGCAGTTGTTCAGAGAAATGCTGATCCGAGGGCTGGGAGAGACTTTCTGTGCCAGGGCGGTGGCGAGGGAGAGGACAAGAGGGGAAAAGGTTGGAAAATAAATGGAAATAGGGCAAAGAATTGGAATAATTGGGGTGATCAGAACGATCTGCTGGCAGCTGGGGCCACCTGAGGCATTTCCTGGGACCTAGGCATCTGGATGCCTGGACATCTGGGGTCTACCAGGATCATCTCCTGGGATCCAGCAGGATCATCTCCCAAGACCTGGGTCCACCAGAGGCTTTTCCTGGAGCTTGGACACCTGGGGTCCATCGGGGTCAAATCCCGGGGTCCATCGGGATCATGTCCTGGAGTCTATTGGGATCATGCGCTGGGATTTATCTGGGGTGCATCGGGATCACGTCCTGGGATCCATCGGGATCACCCTGAAATCCGTCGGGCCCGGGATCAAATCCTGAGTGCCATCGAGCTGATACCTCCAGAAGGGACCCACTCAGGAAAAGCTTTCCGTTGGTTCCCTGGTGGTCTAGTGGTTAGGATTCGGCGCTCTCACCGCCGCGGCCCGGGTTCGATTCCCGGTCAGGGAACTTCTTCTCTTTTTTTCCTCGTCTCCTAAATACATTCTTTTTTCTTTTGGAAAATTTTTTCCTATTTAAACATCTCCTGACCCCTAAAACACCCCTTTTCTCCTCTCTTTGTGCCTCTCCCTTCCCCCGGTGGGTCCCCTACCTCCTGCCCCAGCTCCTTCTGTTATTGAGCAACAAACAAACAAGCAAACAAACAAGCAGTAATGCTAATTGCATTTTTTTCGATTACGTTTATATGAAAAGCGTTTACCAGCTGTGGTAAAATAATTGCAGTTGAATACTGAAATTAAATAATGGCGATTATTGAGGGGTTAACTGTTTATTATACATCATGATTATTTACAAGGAGTTATCATTTCAAAAAGGAACAAGATTTTTTAAAAGCATAATAATTTGGAAAAGGGGAAAAAAAAGAAAAAATGTTCAGTAATTCGAAAAAGGGAAAGCACAGCAAGAAAAAGGGCTCGTTTTTTAGGAATTTCTCCAAAAGCTAACCTTGTCAGGAGTGGGATTTGAACCCACGCCTCCATTTGGAGACCAGAATTCCCGGGGGAAAGTAAATCCTTGAGTCTGGCGCCTTAGACCACTCGGCCATCCTGACAGCAGCAGTGGTGGCTTAAACAGACCAATTCAGGGTTTTAAGAATCAGGGTTTTGGGGGGTGATTTTTTTTTTTGTTTTACTTCCTTTTTTGTCTGTTGCTTTGTGGGGGCTTTTTGACTACTAGGAAAGGATAATTATTTTTAAAAAAATAGGATAATGTTTGTTAATAAAAGTAAAAAGAAAAATTAACTTTAAAAGCAGTAGTAGCTGAGGAAAAAAGAATTTCAAAATGGAATAATGATTTCTGAAAGGAACAATCATTCTCAGAGTAAAAATAGTGAAACCCGACATAATAATAGTAATAATGATAATAATGATGACGATTATGATGATGGAACAATAATAATTTTGAAGTAAAAATAATCTAGAAATTATTAATTATTTAAAAACTAATATAAATAAAGAGCCAAAAATAACAGCTTTGGTTAAATTCACGGGAAAAAGTTTTTCCGCCCAACGTGGGGCTCGAACCCACGACCCTGAGATTAAGAGTCTCATGCTCTACCGACTGAGCTAGCCGGGCTCTCTTCCACACGCCTTCCGTATCCTATATTTCATGTATGAATGAAGATAGTTCCACCCCATTTTTCCCGGGAAAACTCCCATCTTTTTGGGGTGGAAAAGGCCTGGAAAAAACCTCTCCGTCGAGACGATTTTGGCCTTTCCGCCAATTCGGCCTCCGCGATCAAAACCCGTCGTTAAACATTTCCCCTCTGGGACAAATCCCCGTGGCCGCCGCGGGGGGGTGTAATTGCCTGAAATATAGAGGAATTCTGTGGGAAAAACGCTTTTTTTTGGTCTTCGGTTTTGAGGGTAGAAAGGGGGAAAGGGCAGATGTGCAGCGTTTCTGTAGTGTAGTGGTTATCACGTTCGCCTCACACGCGAAAGGTCCCCGGTTCGAAACCGGGCAGAAACATGTCGGCTAAGCAACATTTTAAAAATCACTTTCATACCTCAATACTCCTTAAAATTCCGTCATGGCGATGCCGGCAAAAAAAAAAAAAAAGAAAAAATAAATCCCATTGTTAGCACCAAGTGCTGTAATTTTTACTCCTTTCCCTGCTTTTTTTGGTTCAATATTCCTACAAATCCCTGAATGACGGCGCTGGTAAAAATCGGTGTTACTAACCCAGAACAGGTTTATTTTAGTTTATCCATCAATATTTTCCCTGCGGACAAGCTTTTTTGGGCAGAAACCCCTACAAGTGTCCCTGTCTCCCCCAAAAAACATGGGGAACGGAGGCAGGCAAACATCTCCAAAAACTCACTCCCAGGAAGTGGGAATATGATCGCGCCAGGAAGAGCTCACACCCCTTAGTTTTCCGTGGATTTGGAGTCGCCGCTTCCTTTCTGAAGGTACATATCCCCCTGAAATGGGCTGGCAGTGATTAATATACTTTGATTTTAGGAAAACCTAACACCTTGCTTCCCTGACCGGGAATCGAACCCGGGCCGCGGCGGTGAGAGCGCCGAATCCTAACCACTAGACCACCAGGGATACGTTTCGGGCTGCTTTTTTACCATTTACAGGGATTTTTTTACTTCCAACGAACCGCCCCAAAGCTGCCTCTTCCCATCAGCCTGATGACACTGCTTCGCTCGGGGCGCGGAAGGAATCAAAAATAGGAAAAATCGCGGAGAATTCAAAATTAATTTAAAAATCCCCCAAATAATTCAAGATAATAAATGAATCAATCAAAAACAGGAAAGCAATAAAAACGATAAAAATATTTAATAAAAATAGCAAAACTAAGTTAAAAAATAGGATTTATTGCTGAATTTGTTCTCCCTGATGGTCTAGTGGTGAGGATCCGGCGCTTTCACCGTCGTGGCCCGGGTTCAATTCCCGGTTCAGGGAAAGAAAATTCTTAAAACCTGTGAATTGTTCAAAAATAATCATTTTTAACCTCGGGGTCCCCCAAGGTCTCCCCTGTCCGCTGACCTTAATGTCACCTGTCCGTGACTTCACGCGAAAGCTCCCTGGTTCGGAATCAGACAAAACCCACCGATTTTAGTGCTGTTTTGGGAGGGTTTTAAGCATTTCCCTGATTTTTCCTTTATTTGCATCCTTCAGCACAACCTCCCAAAAGTGGCTGGAACTAAAAGGGATAAGGGAACGGATTAAAAACCACGAGGGAATGAATTAAGAGCGATAAGGGAATGAGTTAAAAGCAATAAGGGGATCGAAAAGGACGAGGGGAGCTTTTCTTACAGGATTGAAAGATAGTCACAGAGGGCAACAGAGGGAATTTGGGTTCCCGATATTTCAGGAAAGGTGGGTAACCCCAGAAGCGCTTCGTTTCTGTAGTGTAGTGGTTATCACGTTCGCCTCACACGCGAAAGGTCCCCGGTTCGAAACCGGGCAGAAACAGTGGTTTTTCGAGGTTCTTTTCCCCATATTTTTTCAGCTCTTATGGCAATCGGGTCGTTTTGTGGGGCGCTGTGACAATTCCACGTGGTTCAGCTCAGGTGTGGCCAGCTGGAGAACTAAATTTGACCCCGAAGGATGAGTGGAGACTCCTGGATTTTGGGGTGTCTGAAATAGTTTTAATCGGGGAATTCCTTCTCTGATGAACAAAGCTGGGGTGTTTTGGGGGGCTCTTGGTCGTGTGCAGCCTCGGGAGGGAGGCCCTGGTGGATGTTGGGAAAAACAACCCAAACAAGGAAGGAGAAAAAGAGCCAAGGGATGTAGACAACGCCGCCAGAAAAAGGGAAAATAAAGTGAAATAACCTCTTTTTTTTTGTGAATTCCAACAAAATTCACTCCCTGGGGGCTTCTAGAGTAGGGTTTTGTAGTATAGTGGTTATCACCTGCGCCTAAGGTGTGAAAAGTGCCTGGCTCGCATGCAGGCAGGCACAGTCTATCTTGGGGTATTAACTCCCTTTTCCACCCGCGCACTAGCTGGGACTTAATTTCGGAGTTATTTTTGGGGGGGGTTCTGAGCTGCAGGGGTGCTATGGGGTGGCGGCTTTGTCCCTGGCTTCCTTTACATCAATAATTTCTTGCGTTTGCTTCCCAGAGGGGAAATTATTAAAAAAAAAAATCAAATTATCAGAGATAGAGAGGGATAATTCACATTTCTATCCCACTGCTCCATCAAGCTCCATCCTTGCACATCCCCGGCCAAGATGGAGAGGAAAGGGTGGAAAAAACTTTTAAAATGTTCGAATCCACCCATTCCTCGGTGTTGCACCTGCAGGGGTGATCCCGATGTGCTGGAAATCCAAGCAACGACTTCCCTCCCTTCCCCCCCAAAATATTTTGGGTTCGTTCATCTGCAAGACAAGCTCCAAAAAAAACCCAAACAAACAACAACCCAGGGATTGTGTGGAGGGGGAGAGAGGGAGCCATTGCAGTCACGCGCTCCTGCTCCTGGATGGAGTTGCTTGTTCTTGGGACGTGACCTGGAATAGCAGCCAAAATTCCACGTTCAACACTCTCCCTCCCAGCCGTGTTTTGTCGGAGATCTTGGCTCCATATTTCCCATTATTCCAGAAATTCGGATGTTAAGAGTGCCGGGCAGGCGGAATGGCAGCGTTTTTCCTGCTATATTTCATCCCCTTATCCTCCTCCACTTTTATTCCCATTCCTCTGGCAGATCCACGCTGATACGGCCTTATCCATAGTGCAGTATGCTCGGATTTGAAGGGAAAAATCGGGAAAAATCGGGAAAAATCAGTAAAAGGATCCAAAATCCTCCTGAAACCAAAGGTTTGGGCTGATCCCTTCCCAGCAGCGTCACTCACAGCTCTTCCCAGATTTGTGGAGCTGCTGGAATGTCCATAATCTGCTTTTTCACCCCCACGAAATGGCTGGATTCTGGGGTGTTTTCCCTCTGTGTGGAATGCACGGAGATGAGTTCAACCTCTGGAAAATTGGGAAAACTGCCCAGTTCTGGTGGAGTTTGGGACAGGGTGTCCGGGATGGGGGTAAAAAGGGGTTTTTGGGGGGTAAATTCTGGTCTCCTAGGTGCCTGAGAAGCCACTGAGGAGGAGCCAGCGTGGGAGATGAGCCAAGGATGGGTTGGGATGAGTTAAATGGGAAGGATTTTACAGTTTGGAGGGTAAGAAAAGAAGGGGAGAAAACACGCAGAGACCCTTTCCACATCGAATTCAACCCAGACGCTTTTGCCAGGTTCTATTTTGGGAGATAAAAAGTGTAGGCCGACTCCCTGGTGGTCTAGTGGTTAGGATTCGGCGCTCTCACCGCCGCGGCCCGGGTTCGATTCCCGGTCAGGGAACGTCGTTTTGAGATCGCTTTTTCTTCTTCTTTTTTTTTTTTTTTTAAATCTTTCCAGAATTTAACATCTCCTAAGCCCCGAAACACACCTCTTCTCTTATTTTTGCGCCTCTCCCTCCCCGCGGCGCGTCCCCTTCCAACTGTCCCAGCTCCATCTTTCATTGAGCGAGATATTTAAAAAATTGAAAAAGGGAAATAAATTGAAAAAGGGAACAATAATTTGTAAAAGTCAACAGTAATTTGGAAAAGGTAATAATAATTTGAATAAAAGGGATGAATAACTTTTAAAAAGGGGAATAATAATTGGAAAAGGAATAATAATAATAATAATAATAATGATAATAATAATAATAATAATAATAATAATTTTAGAAAGGGGAAANTTTTTTTCTTTTTTTAAAGAATTTAAAGGTTTTTAACTTCAGTGGAAGCAGCAGCGCGAGGGGACGTGTCCTCTACCCGAATACCCCGGAAAATCCCGCACATCCCGGCCTGGCTCCTGGCTTTTATGAGCGTTGCCAAAGGCGCGCGCGGAAGCCCGGCTAGCTCAGTCGGTAGAGCATGAGACTCTTAATCTCAG
>VZTE01000963.1:32512-54015 GCA_013397775.1 Eulacestoma nigropectus | reverse complement strand
AAACTATCATTCCTTTTTAAAATTCCTATTACTTTTTAAATTATTACCCCTTTATATTTTTCATCACCATCATCATCACCATCATCATCATCATTCCTTCTATAATTATTGTGCTGGGTTTTGCTATTTTTATTGAGTGAGAATGATTTTTCCTTTCAGAAATCATTAATCCATTTTGAAATTATTTTTCCCTCAACTACTATTCCTTTTAAATCTTATTATTTCTTTTTACTTTTAATAATCATTATTATTCTATCTTTTTAATAATTAACCCTTATTAGTAGTTTAAAAGCCCCCACAAAACAACGGACAAAAAGTCCACCAATCAAACTGAGATAAACCCAAAAACTTAGAAATGAGGGGTTGTGCCCGAAAAGGGGGGTTTGGAACTTAGAAATGAGGATTTGAGCCCCAAAAAGGAGGGCTTGGACTGACACCAGGAACTTCACGCTCGGGAAGGTCCTGGTACCGCCCGGGCAGCTGCACAAACACCGGGATAGGATTGGCACCAAAGGCCTTGGAAGTAACCTGCAGCAGGGAGGCAGGGGAATGAATCACGTGCTAATTACCCCTGTCATTAATTAAGGCCGTGACCACGCAGAGAAACCCGCCGGGCAGGGGACCCATCGGCACTCCAGGCCCAGGTTCCATTCCCATTTCCCAAATCCGTGCGGTTTGTGGGTTCTTTGGGACGATTCCCGTTTGGGATGCGGGGCACAAAGGGACTCCGGCAGCCGGGAATGGCCCCGGGCGGCGGTGACCGCGTGTCCCGGGTGTTTGCCCAGGTGCGTTCCTGAGCATTGTTCCCAGGGGACGGCGTCTCCCGAGGGATCTGGGGTCGTTCAGGCCTCGAGGGCAGCGCGGGGATAAAGGGACCGCGGGGCCGCGGGCGCCGGGAGCGCGGAGGGAGCGGACAGGTGGGTAAGGGACCCGCTCCGGGGCTTTTAGGGGATTCTCGGGGTTGTCCTTGCGCACTCCGTGTCCGTCGGCATCATCCCGACATCTCTTCAAACCTCCCGGGGAACAGGGATTTTTATGCCCATTTTTATGGCCAACCTTATTTTTAATATATAAAAATTGTTATATATGTGTTTTAATATACTCTTATATAAAAATATATAGATATAACAAAATATTCTAATATGAATTATAAATAAGAATACATAAAGATATAAATAAAATTTAATATATAGTATATAATTTATGTATATTAATATGTATAGGAAATATATAAATGCCTTATATAGTACAATATATAAATAAATAGGTAAAATATATTTATAGCACATAAATGTATCCTATATTATAATGTATAAATACATGTTTAATATTTCCGCGTAGTTTTATATTTTATACTTTTATGTTTATATCTTGTACTCTTATTTTTATATTTTATAAAATAGAAACCAGTTTAATCTTTAGACAATTAAACACTTTACTAAAGTAAACAATTTTTACATCGAATTTATGCTTGCAGTGAAAAAAAAGTGGAAAGAGGCCAGACGCGGGTGCCCGGCTAGCTCAGTCGGTAGAGCATGAGACTCTTAATCTCAGGGTCGTGGGTTCGAGCCCCACGTTGGGCGATAAGCAGTGTTTTTATCCCTTTATTCACTAAAATCTGATCTCTTTTATCTTTTTATTTACCCAAATCCGCCTGGTTTCAGTTCAGTTGCCGGCGCTGTGTCTCAGCACCTTTGGCAGTAAAGTGCCTTTTTTCCTCACTAAATCATTTTATTCCCATCGGACACTCCTGCCCTGGAACTACAACCACTAAAGTCTCCGGAATTCCCTATATTTCAGTTTTTAAGGATTATCTCATAACACAAACCAAGCTTTTCTCAGCTTGTTTTGCCCCAAAAGGCACAAAACAAAAGCAGCAGAAGGGTTTTGCCCGGTTTGGGTTTTTTCCCCCACTCCCCAGGGCTGAGCACCGAGGGAACTCATCCCAGTGATGAATTCCTGAGCCGTTCTCATTCCAGGAAATGCTGGGCTGCACTGGGAAGCAGATGGAAGTCAGGACCTGCCCCTGCCCCACGATGAAGCTGCTCCTGCTGGGGCTGAGCCTCATCCTGTGTGTCGGAGTCGGTGAGCGGGGAATAAATCGGGTTTAATAACGGTGGCACCTCCCTGGCCCATCCCCAGTGTCATCCCAGCGTTCGAGCAGGATTTTCCCCAGTTCTTCCCAAAGTTCATCCCATTTTTTCTTCTCTGCTGCAGCTGAGGCCCTTCGATGCCACGTCTGCAAGTACAAGATCCCCTTGGTCGGGTGCTTCCGGGGTGCCAACGTGACGACCTGCGAGCGCCGGGAGAAGTGCGCCCTCATCAAAACCACCCTGGGTGTGTTAGCTGGGGGTTTCCATGCCTTTCCCCATTCTTTCCTTGGCTTTCCCCATCCTTTCCTTTCCTTCAGGGAGATTCTCCCCGTCCTTGGAAAACCAAATTGCTCCTGTGGATGGGTGAGGATGCAGCGACCAAGCAGCTGGGAAAGGGCAGATGGGAAGAGTCGAGTTCATCCTCTCCATGGAGGTTGCCCTAAAAAAGTTTTAAAAAGTTGTTTTTAGACCAAGGGGAGACTCCTTTCCAAAGAAGCCGGGGGGGCAGGGGTTGTCTCTGTGGGAACATCCCCTGATTTTCTTTTTCTCTTAATTAAACCAAGCTGTGACTTGATTTGGGGGGTATATTTCAGAGCTTGGTTTCTCCTCAAAGCCCAGAGTCTGATTTTTACGGAGTTTGTGGCATTCTCCTCTCCCCTGCAGGGAAGGTGACCCTTTATTACCAGCAGGGCTGCACCTCTGCCCTGAACTGCGGCCGGGAGCGGGCATCCGACGCCGAGTCCCGTCTGACCTCCCGCTACTCCTGCTGCGAGACTGACCTCTGCAACGAGGAGTGGGGCGAGGAGCCCACGGACTGACCTGCAGTGGGGCCAGGACTGGGATCTTGACACGCTCTGGTGCTCCTCAAATGAATCCCAAATGCTCATCACTTGCAATTAGGGATGGCAGGCCCCACGAGGCTCCCGCCGTGCATCTTGATTTAGCCTCAGCTCTAAAATAAACCTTCAGGCTCGGCACTTGCGGCTGGATCTGGCTCGTGTCCTTGTTTCCCTGCCTCAGGCAGCTGCTCCTCTTTCCAGCTCTCCAGACTCAGCATTCCTGGTGGTCTGGGAGCAGTTGGTGGGCCCGAACAGGATCCTGACACCCAAACCCCAAGGGCGAGCCAAGGAGCTTCCTCCTGGTCGTATCCCACTTTTTTTTCCTCCAGTGAAGGGCTGGGAAGTTCCCGGCTGGGAATTCTGGGAGAGGAACATCAGGGAGCTGCTGGAAGTCAGGGGAAATAAAGGATGTGTGTATTCATTGATCTATACATTTATAGGAAACAGATAGTTATTGATCTATAGATTTATAGGCAACAGATATTTATCTGACAGGGACTCACGCTGCCTTTCCTTTTATTTTCCCCCTCTTCCTGTTGGTTTGGGTGTCCCAACCTCTCCTTACCTGACCAACACACCTGTGGCAGGTGGGGGATGCCCCACGGGAGACTTTCCTGCCCTTTTCCCCCCAAATATGAGCAGCGAGATGAACCATTTTTTGACCGTTTGGGAAGAGGGAAGAAAAGCTCCGCTACTTCCCCAGCCCCGCTGAGCCCCTGGAAGGAGGGATGAGGTTCCTGGAGAGGGTTTAAGGGCTGACGAGACCCCGGGGAGAAGGTCTGGGCTTGGGGACAGGTGGAGGGAGGTGCTGGAAACGCGATTCTGGCGCTAGGCAGGGCTAGCTTTGGCACGGAGGAGAGAAGCAGAGCCGGAGGGGCCGGGAAGGAGGAGGAGAAGGAGGAGGAGGGAAAGACCTCGGTGGGTGCCCAGGATAGAAGAAATGGGGGAGGGGAAAGAATGGTAAGTGAGACGGGAGGGGGGTGGTGGTGACAGAGAGGACAAATGGGGCACCCGAGGGCCGGTAAGGAGCCGAAGCTCGAGCGGTGCCGCGATGTCCGAGGCAGCCGCGGCCGCGGCCGGTTTCCTTCGCCGGAGCTCGGCGGAGAGGCTGCCACGGACCCCGTCCCGCTGGGACCCCGCGGCGTCCCGGCTCGCCGCCCAGCTGGCCCCCTCTAGACCCGTCCCGACGCAAAATCTCGGGCGATTCGGGCGGTTTGGAAGGACGCCCCTTTCCGACGCCTCCGCTCCGAGGTACGCGGGGGCAGCCGGGGACACGGGGAGGGGTTGCGATGCGCTTGTCCCTCTGTCTCTGTCTTCCCTGCACCCGCCTCGTTCTCCTTGTTTTTCCCACCAGGCTGACCGCGGTTTCTGTCGGGGGGTCTCGCTCTTTTCCTTGGCCGGTTGTGCATCCCTGGGTTGGGGTGTGGATTTACCTCCACTCCACAGGCACCACCTCATCCTTTCACTGCAGAAACGTGAGGAAATATGCGTGGAATAGGAAAAAATAAACACACTTTGTGTTTATTTACAGATCAAAAGAAACGGAAGGTGGGAAAGAAAGAATTCCATTTCCGTAGGGAGTGACATAAATATACACAAATATATAAATATAAAAAAATTATAAAAATATATGAATATATGAGAAGGGACAGATAAACACGCACAGAGGCGGTAATGCTCTGCAGGACAATTCCAGGACTGTTTTTGTTCATTAACTCCTCCAGCAGAACTTCTGGGGTCGGGATTTGTCCCCCCATAGCTCCAGATCTGTCCAAGATCCCGACTCGGAGGTGTTGGATCAGTAGGGGCTGGCTTTCAAATCAGAATTTATGGATCACTCGATCTGATTTCAGGTCCTCATTAGGAGAAGACAAATCGCTCTCTAGAGGATCCCACATTTTCCAGTCTTCGGTAACACGATCCCCCTCAGTAACTGGGTGACTGTCACTCCCTCCTGTCCCTGTTTGCCATGACAAGAATTTGGTGAAGTCTCAGGTGGAAACCACCACATTATGGACAACTCCAGCCCAGGAGAAATTATATTTATTTTAATTATCGTTCCCATTTAATGCACGACCTCCAAACCTGCACAAAGTGTTTCTGGAAGAACAAGACTATTTTATTTTGAGATGCAGGACCCCAGTCCCGAGTTTGATCTTCATGGATTCGGGAAACTCACCCACAGATCTTGATAAGGGCTTTGCATCCTCCTGTATTCCCTTTTTCCTGTTGCTTTTTATGGCCCCTGATGAGCCCTGGAGCTCAATCAGGTCATCTGAGTCCCCAGCTGAAGTTTCAGGGCCGAAACAGGACTTTAACGAGGGCTCAGATGGTTCCCTGGATCTGAGCCTGGAGCAGCTGCTCCACACAAGCCCCAGGGCTCAGATTTAGCACCAGCTCAGTCATAAATCAGCGCCATCCTGAGCCGGTGACACTCAAAGGGGAAGCTATCCCAAAAGGTTTTCCTCTTCCCACCTCCCTGCTGAAAGGATTTAAAAAAAAAAAAGGCAGGAAAACCAGGATTTGTGGGGAGCAGAGGGCAGCGTTCCTGCTTTCTTGAGTGTCCCCCAGTGCCGAGGTCCCCGTCCCTGGGCTGGAGAAACCAGACACTGCAGGAGTGACCCTGGGCAGCGGCCGCGTTCCTGGAAGAGCACCGCCCCCGCGAGGCCAGGTGCCAGGCATTCCTGTTCCAGCCCCGCTGAAACCATTCCTCGCCCGCAGGACAGAGGCCATGGCCGCCGTGTTCCTGCCCGGAAACCTCCAGGACGAAGCCACTTGCTCTGTGTGCCTGGAGTTCTTCAAGGACCCCGTGTCCATCGAGTGCGGGCACAACTTCTGCCGGGCGTGCATCGTCAAGAGCTGGAAGGAGCTGGAGATGGACTTCCCGTGCCCGCAGTGCCGGGAGGTTTTCCAGCAGAAAAGCTTCCGCCCCAACCGGCAGCTGGCGAACATGTCCGAGATCATCAGCCAGTTCACGCTGCGCGGGGCCAAGGGCGCCGAGGAGGACGGGCTCTGCCCAAAGCACCGCGAGGCCCTAAAGCTCTACTGCAAGGACGACCGCAGGACCATCTGCGTGGTGTGCGACAGGTCCCGGGAGCACCGGCCCCACGCCGTGGTGCCCGTGGACGAGGCTTCCGAGGAGTACAAGGTCCGTCCGTCCGTGCGTCCCGCGGGAGACTCCCAGGGAGCTGCGTTTGTCCCCGCGGTGTCGCCCGGCTTTCACTGGCGCTCAAACGCTCAAACGCCCTCCCGAAGAGCTGGCGGTGCTTCCCAGCCTCCCGAGAAGCTGGGAGAACGTGTTGTCTCTGGATGTGCGCACCCCTCTCCTGCGTTCCCCTGGTTTCTGGGATGGATTCACCTCGCCGGGAGGGGAACGGCTGACAGAGCCAAACACCCGCGGCTGTCTGGGGGCTGGGAGAGCTTCCAGAGATGAGCGAAGTTAAAGCCGGGCTGAGCTTTGCCTGTGCCAGGAGCCGATGGGAACAGGGCACGTCCCGTCCCGTCCCCGGCATCCTCCGTTCCTTTTTTGGGGGGGGTCCTGGTGGTCCTTGGGGCCGCCGGCGTGGGCGGAGCTGAGCCAGAGGGATTTCCCGGCGAGCGCATCCCGTGTTTTCCTCCCTCCCCATCCCACCTGGCAAAGAGCAAACCCTGCAGACGGAGGGACGCAGCGAAGGAGAGAAAGCAGCACGGGCCACATCCTCTTCTTTTGTTCCCAGGAGAAAATCCAGGGGCGCTTGGATTTCCTGAGGAAGGAGCGCCAGGAGCTGCTGGAGTTCAAAGTGAACGACGATAAGAAAACCCAGGAGCTGCTGGTGCGTCCCAGGACGGGATGGTGGGGAAGCCTGGAGGGGGTGAGGACCCACTGCCTGCCTCAGTGTCCGAAAAAGGGAAAGGGGTGGTTTTCTCCTTCCTCCTGGCCCCACCGCCATCAGCCACAGCCTCAGCAGACCTCGGGGATGGTGCTGGAGCGTTTGAGAGTGGGGCTGGCTCCAGGGCTCTCCTCCACCCTTCCTCTTCCTCAGCACATCATCCCTGCGGCAGCAGATGGGAAAAAAACCCATCCCACAGAAAATAATTCCTCTCCCAGACCAGCCCCCCCCAAGACGAGTGGCTTTGAGGGCCTTATGTCCCCTTACTTGGGGCAAAACCCACCGAGCTGCCCTGGCCCATCTCGCTGCTCTCCCATCCTTGGGTTTTTTTAACACCACTGCAATTCCCTGTTGTTTTGGTGGCTGGCGGGGTTGGACACAGCCCAGCCCGTCCCAAGCCCCGGGGTCAGGTGTGACGCCAAAGGCAGAGCGTGAAGGGCCCTTCTTTGGGGGCCTGGGTGGACCTGCTGGGCCTGTGCTGAAGGACAATGTGGAGTGAAGAAACCGAAACACCTCACGGTGCCAAAGGGAGCATTTCCTGGAGCAAAATGTTCCCGTTTGCCCAGGACTCTGTCCTGGAGGGGACTCAGGGTGTTTGTGATGGCAAACCCAGCGAGAACCAGGATGGTGGCAGAGCTGAGGAATGAGAGATCCTAACGGGTGGGGATTTCGCTCTCCCACCCCCACCTATTCCCAAGGCTTTTGTCCGGGAATGCTACCCCCTGTCTCCTCACCCCTCCCCAAACGAAGGCCCCCAGTCTCACCAGGCTCCAAATTCACTGCCAGGCCTCTCTCCTGAAAACCCCTTTTTGCCGTGTTTCATTCCCAGAAAACCATTGAGAGCGAGCGGCAGAAGCTGCTTTTGGAGTTTGAGCGGCTACGGCAGTTCCTGCACGACCAGGAGCACGTCCTGCTGGGGCAGCTGGAGAAGATGGAGAAGAACATCTCCAAGAGGCAGAATGAGAACATCACTGACCTCTCCAAGGAGATCACACTCCTCAACAAGCTCATCACTGAGCTGGAGGAGAAAATCCAGCAGCCCATGCTTGAGTTCCTCAAGGTGAGATGTCAGCTCTTAGTCGTGACTTTATTCCTCCTTTTTTCAATGTGTTTGTGGATCCTGTAGAGGTGTTTTAGGGGTAAAAGTCCTTTTTTATTCTGTCCTTAATGAGTGGATAGCGCAAGGAGGTCTCTGAGTGCCTCAAGCCCTGTCTGGCTGAGGAACACCCTGGAACAGAGTGCTAGTGATTTTTTTCCTCTATGAACTTGTCTGGACTTTTCTAGCACCCTCTAGCCCTTGGTTCCAAGGTGTTCAGAGCTTAGTTAGACCAAACTCTCCTTTTCAGGCTGGGAAAAAAACCCCAGGGTGCCTGAAATCCTGAAATCCTGCAGCTCTTTTTCCCTACCCCAAATGGCAGGAGGGCCACGGGTGACCTTTGAATGGAGCTTGTTTTTATTGAATTGAGCAGATTGTGCTGGTGGCTCCTGCAGACCTGCACAGGGTTAAATCCCCTCCCAGGCTGCGTTCTGGGTGCTGTCAATATTTGCAGATGGTTTCAGGACTTGGCTGTGGGTGTTAATTCACCCCACGTGGTCTCTGTGCAGACGGCGCTGGTGCCCACGAGAAACACCCCAGAACAATAGTTGGTATTCTATTAAAAAGCAGGTTGACAACACTGGGCTGGCTCCAGGGTCCTTTTTCAGCCCCTGGGAGATGACTCTGGCTTTGTGTGGGCTCTGGAATGTGTTTTAAGGGCACCAGAACAGGCAAATAATGGCCCCGTTCGGTGTTTGTTTGCGGTGTTGCAACTTTATTGAGCGTATTTGAACCTTAGATTACCTCCATAATCCACCCTGCTTGAGGGAAAATTACTTCCTTGTCCATCCCAGGCTTGTCTTGGTGGTGATTAGACCGTGGGAGTCCAGAAATGATGGGGACATCGAGGTGCAAAGCTGCCCAGTTTATGGCGGGTGGCTCTTGGGCAGGGGGATATTTGCAGGCACCTCCTGTCCCTTAACACTTCACGTGGAACAGGTTGACAGGACCTTCCCAGAAGTGGGAGACTGGCAGGAAGACCCCAAAAACATCCCCGAGGCTGCCAGGTGCCCACGTGTGGGTTCACAATAACAGCCAAGTACTGGGAGATGAACTGCAGAGACTTTTAGGTGACCTGAAGATCCTCCCAACTCACCTGGAGAACCTGCTTGGAGCAGTGGGAGGATGAGAGGCCTCTGACGGTGCCTTCCAGCCTAAAACACAGCACATTCCATGGGCACGAGGCTGGGGATTTGTGGATGAGCCACAGGGAAGGTTCCCCTGGAGCAGCCAGGCCTGGAGATGCTGCA
Source organism: Eulacestoma nigropectus (assembly GCA_013397775.1). Classification (NCBI taxonomy): domain Eukaryota; kingdom Metazoa; phylum Chordata; class Aves; order Passeriformes; genus Eulacestoma; species Eulacestoma nigropectus. The sequence continues at coordinate 44,868 of VZTE01000963.1, read as the reverse complement.
GGGAGTGGGATGGGATTTGGTGAGAATGTCACCTCCCGGAGCTGGAATCCAACCCTTGAGGCATGAATCTGCACCTGCTGGCCACATCCATCAGGGATGGACATCCCGGCTGGGTTTGATGAGCGGGAATCGCTCTGGGGGGCCAGAGCACAGGTATTTCACTCGGTCTCTCTTTTTCCTTTCCAGGATGTGATGGGCATCATAAGCAGGTATGGAATTCTGCTCTCCCTGCTGCCTCCAGGCTCCCATCCCTCCCCATCCCTGTCTGAAGATCAATGTCCACAGTCCAGGTGCCAGAGGGAGGCACTGGGGAGGATGGAATTCTCCTCCTACTCTCTGCAAGCCCTGGGTCGGTTCCAGCTTCTTGGAAATCTGATTTTCCCTGTGTCTTTTTCCTACCGGTGGCCTTCTTCAAGGGTCAAGTGAGACCAGAAACCCCCAATCCCCTTATTTGCTCACACACAGTTCCCCCAGCACAGCAGTTCAGGCACCACCAAGCTCCAAAAATGACACTGGATCTGCAGCAGGAGCAGCTGGAGGGGGGGGGGGTTTACCCAAAAAAAATCCCCCCATCGCCCCAGAGGAGCCTCAAAATCCATGCCCAAGTCCTGATTTCCTCACCCCAAGGAGGGTGAAATCCCAGTGGAATCCTCTGGGGGGGATGGGGCAGGAGCATCGGTGGCAAACGGAGACGGAAATGGGGGAATATCAACAATTTCCTTGTTGTTTTTCCCTTTTTCCCTTGGCAGGAGCGATGATGTGAAGTGCCACAAGCCCGTCCCCGTCTGCACCGACATGAAGATGCATGTCTGCAACTTCTCCCTCAAGACTGTCGTCCTTGAGAAGGTCTTGAAGAAATTCCGAGGTGGGTGGAAAAGGTTTAAAAATAGTCCCTGGCCTTTCCTGGCAGCGGGAGGGAGGGATGGGAATGCCCGGGGTGCTGCTCGAGGCACTGAAATAGGGGCAGAAATCACATTGGAAAGGGATTGTGGAGATCTTTTTTCTCATTCTGGAGATGGGCACGAGCAGGAGGAGAATTGTCCCAGCCGGGTTGTTGGGGAAGGAAATGCCGGGTTGTTTTGAAGAGGGGAAAATGCGAGCGTGAACATCCGTTTTGGTGCAATAAAACCTTTAATTTCAAGGAGTTTCACGCTGAGATTGCCAAGCCCTGGATTTGCAGCAAAGCAGGAAACCACAAGATGGTGCTGAGAGAGCTGGAAAGGCAAAATGCACCAAAAAGGGCATCTCCAGAAGAGAAAAAACCAAATAATTTCTAAATGGAGATTACACCCTGGGGCAAGAATTGGCTTAAAGGATGTGCTCAAGGCCTGAAATTCCTGAGGCCGAGATGTGGCAGGGCATGATAAATATGGTTTAAATAAATCCTGTGTTTTCTTCATGCCTAGAAGGGGGTTTTTAATGAAAATTAAATATATTTAACAGGGATTCTCCCCTGTTGCGCTGCTCCATCCTCAGCTCTCGCTGAGGCTTTGGTGCCACAGTTCCCTAAAGGAGACTTGGGGCATCCCTTCTGTCTCTCGGGGTGTCACCATTCACGTCCCTGTCTCTCCTCCTTTTCAGAACACCTGCAGGACGAGCTGGGAAGAGGTGAAAAAGGTAAAAAAGATGATATTTCAGACATAGCGCCCAGAGCAAAGACTCGAAATTGTGGTTGTATTTTGCAAAGCCAAAGAGAGGGGGACAAAAAGGAAGAAGAAAAAAAAAAAAAAAAAAGGAAAAGACACTCTGACACTCTAGATTTCTTTTTTTCTTTTCCTTAATTTCTTCTCTCTCGATGATTTCCAGATCCAGCCTGCTCAGCTCCAGAGCCCAAAGCCGATTTTTCTAACTGACGCCGGGGATCTGACAGCTCAGCCAGGTCCTCTCTGCCTGTTTGCACCTAACAAACCCATAGATTTGAGACCAAAAAGCCATTCTGAGCCACAACTAGCTCTTAGTCTGCCAAATTTGCTCTGCTGGGCTCCTGTTTCCACCAAGGAATTGGGATAGAGGATGTGGGCTCCAGCATCCGCTCCAGCGTGCAGTCAGAGGGGTTAAATCCCAGCAGAATTTGGTTAATTCCTTAAGTTATTTAAGAATTTAAATTAAATCCCAGCAGAATTTAACTAGTTTTTAAAATTAATGAAGAATTTAAGTCCTTTTCACAGGAGAGGTCATATATTTGAGGGGCAAACCCAGCCCACAACAATTTCCATGCTGGACTTCCCTGGGAAGGGGCTCTGCGGGAATTCTGGGATCAACCCCATCCCTCTGACCTTACCCTGAGGCTAAAACCTGCCCCACCCTGACCCCCTCAGTGTGAAGGTGGCCAGAGTAGAGCTTTCAGAAGAAAAAGCTCATTTTTTGCTTTTAAAGCTGTGGTCTCCAGCACAGGGGTCTCAAAGAAGGACAACCCATGGGTTGGACCCTTTCCAAGGATTCTGCTCACAAACAGCACCCCCAGACACCTCTGGAAATGCCAAACGTTGGCAGAAAACACGAGGAGGAACCTGGTGACCACCGCTGAAAAGCCAAAGGCCCCTCGCTGCATGCCCAGGGGGGTGGGTGCATGTGCAGAGGCGTCACTCGCTGTTTGTTGTCCCACGACGTTGTGGTTGAACCTCAAACCCAAATCCTGACGGTTCCAGGAGCTGGAGATGCCCGAGGAAGGAAAACACCTTGTAGATTAAAAGAATCAGCATTGATGAAATCGGCTCGTTCCAACCCGTTTCCCCACAGTTTTGCTGGTGGGATTTGCAGTCTCTGATGCAGGAGATGCTGTTTTTTGGTCACTCTCCCACTTTTGGGGAGGAACCTGGTTCAAAACTTAAGTTTTGAAGGAAAAATGATCTCAGCTTTCCCTGCCCTTGTTATGACTTTCCCCACCTTTATGAGGCACGGTGAGGCTTTTAATCCCAGTGTGGCTCTTTTGGGAAATTTTTATGCCATTTCCTGACCCAAATCTGCGAATTTTGGAGAGCACAAAGGCCTTTATGGTGCAGCACCTGCTGTGTTTCAGCTCCTGAGGCCCCATTTTAGACTCCCTCCAAAGTGTCTCATGGACAAAGTGGCAACTTTGCTGACTACAACCACAATTTGAGGTCACTCGTTGCTTCCTCTGAGCCTGAGTTTGGAAAGGGGGAAAAAAATCTGTTGGGACCAAGCTGCACCTGCATGTTTGGTTTGGGCTACTCCAGGTGGAAAGATGCCCTTAGGTCATGGCTTCCCACAAGGATCTGGATGCCTTTGGGGTGGTTTGGGGATAAAAACTCTGCGATTTGTGATGCCAGGGAGGTGCGGAGCCCAGCTATGTGTGGATGAGCTGGAAACCAAGATAAAAAATCAATTTATGTGGAAAAAATGTTCTTGATCTAAGGCCCATCTTTGCTGTTGTTATCCGAGAATTATCTGCACGTGCTTTTGTGGTGTTCTTTGCTCCTGGTGGCCTTGTGTTGTTGTCACCCCATTTCTCACCAGAAGCAGCATGAGATCAAAGTTCCCCCTCGAGGGAATTGGCGTGTCCATGGGGGTGTCAGTGTGGGCTGTCTGTGTGGGATGGGGTTATTGGGGTTGGGCTGGGGTTAGGGGAGTTGGAAAGTGATGATTGAAGTTTGGGGGTGAATGTTGAGGTTGGGAAGGGGTTGCTGAGGTTGGGATGGGGTTGTTGAGGTCCGGGCTGGTCCAGAAACTGATAACCCCCACCCTGAGTCGGGCTTTTCATTGCTCAAACCCTCACTGAATTCTGACCACTGTCACTGCTGTCCCCAATAGAGGACCTGACCCTGGACCCTGACTCAGCCAACCACCTGCTGATCCTCTCCGCTGACCTCAAGAGCGTCCGGATGGGCTGCAGGAAGCAGGAGCTGCCTGACAACCCCAAGCGCTTCGACACCAACTCGCGGGTCTTGGCCACCACAGGCTTCAAGTCAGGGCGGCACTACTGGGAGGTGGAGGTGGGGCCCTCGGACGGCTGGGCCTTCGGCGTGGCCAAGGAGTCCATCCGCAGGAAGGGGCTGACGCAGTTCTCTCCCGAGGAGGGGATCTGGGCCGTGCAGCAGAATGGGGGCCGCTACTGGGCCGTCACCTCGCCCCAGCGCACCCCGCTGTGCCTTAGCCACAAGCTCAGCCGGGTCCGGGTGTACCTGGACTACGAGGGGGAGGAGGTTTCCTTCTACGATGCCGAGAACATGCAGCACATCTTCACCTTCAACGTGGCCTTCCAGGAGAAGGTGTTCCCCCTCTTTTCGGTCTGTTCCACTGTCACCTACATCAAACTGTGCCCCTGAGGGGCCTTGGGGAGGGCCGGGGAAGGGCCTGGCCCCTGGACGAGCTCGAAAGACTCAAATCAGCCTGATTTGGTGGGACGTGAGCTGGGGGATGGGCAACCAGGTGGTCAGAAGAGCATCACAAGGAGGGTTTTCAGAGCAGGTGGAAGCAGGGAGATGGCCAGCGGTCCCCAGAAATTGTGGTTGCCAGCTTAAAGGAAAGTTGTGGTCACCAACACAAAGACTGTGGCCACCAACTCAAAGGCTTTGGCCACCGACTCAAACCCACCCCTGTTTGTCCACAGAGGAGAAATACAGTCAGAAATTTCCTGGTTCCTTCTCCCACCTGGGGTAATAATTGTCCCCCAAAAGCTGTTTTTGGGATTTCGTGAGAGTTGTCCGAGCTGTCCCAGGTGACCACTGTCCACCCGGTCCGACCTGTCCGGTGTGGAAGAGTCTCTGTGGGGTTTTGGCTGCTCTCCCTATCTGGTTCCTCACCCACGGCTCCTCTGGAGGACTGTGGAAAAGGTGAAAAGGTGCTTTTTTGGGTTTTTTTTTTAGTGATGTTTGTCCTGCTGGACCTGAGCAAGATCCACGTTTGTCCCTCTGGTGCTCCCGTGCTGAGGCCTCTCCATGGACAAGATGTTCCCAAAATACCCCTCATGGTTCTCGCGCTTTGCGTGGGTTTTGGTGCTGAATCTTGTGTTCCCTCAGGTTCTCAGCAAAATCACTCGTTTATCCTCATTTCTTGTTTCTTTTTCCCTGGAAACCCTCGGTCTCTGCCAAGGAGCCGACGCTGAACTCGCGTTTGCTTCATCCACTCTGGTTTTGCCAAAAAAAAAAAGCAGCTTTAAAAAATAATCAGTATCTTGTTGCCTGAAGTGCCGGTAAAGGGGGGTTCTGGGGTTGGTCAGCTTTGGAACCTTTTCCATAAAACACAGAAATCCTTTTAGGAAATACAGACTTGGGGCGAGGTGGGGGGAAGGTTTATTTGATCCATAACAACCTTTCCTGGGTGGTTTGAGATGAGAAAAGCAGAAACATCCCAAATTTTCAGCCGTTGGGTTGCTTCCTACCCTGAGATTCAAATTTATATGTTTTATTTAATGAGTTCGCCGGGCTTGATGAGGCAAAAAAAAAAAAAAGATAAAAACGAGCTGACCTTTGCCTTTGGACACCCTTGTTGGGGACAAACAGGCATCAGCACCCGAGTTATTGCAGCAGCAACAAGGAGCTTCCCGCTGGTTGGACATTGGCCAAAATCCCTGGAAAAACAAATAAAAATGGAGTTGCCAAGGGCCGAACCCTGACTTTCGAGGAGTTGAGCCCCAGTTTTGGGGATTGTGGGATGGTTCTTTCCGGGCCTGCGTGCTCCTCACCCTCGTGTCAGGCAGTGGACGGGGGGAATTTTGTGAGGGACGGGAGTTTTGTGGGGGAGGAGGAAATTTTAGGAATGTCAGAGATTTGGGGCGATTCCAGCCGGTTCGGGGGTTCCCCCGTGGTGGCCCCAGCAGAATGGCCCTTCCCGCGCCGGCTCCATAGCTCAGGGGTTAGAGCACTGGTCTTGTAAACCAGGGGTCGCGAGTTCAAATCTCGCTGGGGCCTCGTGCTTTTTTCCCGTCCCCCTGGTTTTAGCCTTTCCCCCCGACAAAAGCTTCGTCATTTTTCTCTCCGCGTCAGGATCGGGGGCAGGCACGGGGGGGGCCAGGAAAGAATGCCACAAATGACGGGGGCAGACCGTTTTGAGTACCGACACCAGTCTCAGGGGCGGGCGAGTACAGCGGCTCGTTGGTCTAGGGGTATGATTCTCGCTTTGGGTGCGAGAGGTCCCGGGTTCAAATCCCGGACGAGCCCAGTGCTTCGTTTTTCCACCTGTTTCTTTCAGTTTTCCTTTCTTCTTTCCTGTTTATTTTTGTTGGTTTTCTCTTTTATTTTTCTTTTTTGCGTGTATGTGTTTTTTGGTCTTTACTTTTGTACGGGTTTTTTTTCTTTGCTTGGGGGTTTCTTGTGTGTGTGGTGTTTTATTTGGGTTGAATCTTTTTGCTTTTTTAAAAATGTTTTTTGTTGTGGATTTGAGGGGGGTTTTTGTGCGTGTGGTTTTTTATTTGGGACTTTTTGGTGGGGGTTTTTTGTTTGTTTTGTTTCGCTTTTTTTTCTTTGTACGTTTTCTGTTGTGAGTTTGACTTTTTTGTGCGTTTTTTAATTGTTTTGGGGGTGTGGGGGTGTGTGTGTTTGGAGGTTTTTTGTTTGTTTTGCTTTTGAGATTTTTTTCTTTGTACGATTTTTGTTGTCGGTTTGAGATTTTTTTGTGCATGTGGTTTTTTTACTTATCTGGGGACTATTTTCGTTTGGATTTTAAATTCCAGTCTTCCCGGGTGAGGAGACGAGGAGGGAAAAAAAGGGGAGTGAGGAAAAGGTACTTCTGGCAGCGGTGGGATTCGAACCCACGCCCCCGAAGAGACTGGAGCCTTAATCCAGCGCCTTAGACCGCTCGGCCACGCTACCTCGAGGAAAGCGTTCTCTCAGCCTTCTTCTGCTGCCTGCCTCCTTCCTCATTCTCATCGTTGTCTTCATGCTGTTTTCACCTTCATCCCATCCTCACTGCTGTCTGCATTCCATCCTCATCCTCATCCCCACCTCTATTCTATCTCACCCCATCCTATCCCTGATCTCCATCCCATCTCCATTCCCATCCCTAATCTTCATCTATAAACTCCATCTCCATCTCCATTCCCATCCCATTCCTGATCTCCGTCCTCATCCCCACTGCTCTAATTCGGTAAAAAAAAAACCCCATGAACTTCGACTTTTATGGCATTTTCCCCGGATTTATGGGCAATCGGCCCGAGTCTCTGTGGCGCAATCGGTCAGCGCGTTCGGCTGTTAACCGAAAGGTTGGTGGTTCGAGCCCACCCAGGGACGCGGTGGGTTTTTTTTTTTTCCTTTCACGCGGTGGGTTTTTTTTTTTTTCCTTTCCCTCCCCGCAGTCAGTAGCGAGCTATTAATGAGCTTTAATTGTCCAGAGCCCTCTCCTTCCCATGGCCTGGGGGCTCTGTTTAAGCTCCATGCTGGGAGTTTGGTCCTTCCATCTTGGAGCAGCATCTGGGAGCTGCAGGTTATGAACCCAAATTCCAGGGAATTCACAAACCGAGCAGCTAAAACTTTTCTGTTTTCTCTTTTTGCCACGTTTCACCTTTTGAACTCGCATTTTCCCCTTCTGTTTTCTCTTTTTGGAGAGTTTGGAATTGTATGGGAATTGGGATGAATTACAGGCCAAGCAGCTCAGTGACCACAGTGAAGGTCAATGCGATGCTCTCAGCAACCGGGCTGGTGTTTCCTTTGGACATTTATCAGTATCCAGTCAATAATCCTGTCCAAAAAGTCCCACCTGGAGCACAGATGGAGTTTCAAAAGCTATGGAATTTAGGACAATTACTGGTGAGAGGAGAAACTCCAGCAAAACCTTGGGTTTGCTTGGAAGATTCAGGATGATTTATTTGATATTCTTGTATCAACTTGGTGGTGGCCACGCTTTAGGTACAAGAGACCAGGATCACATCCTCACCGGTGCTGTGGGGAATGGTTAATTACTAACCAGGAATGAGGATTGATTAATGAATTGTGTTGGACCACTCAAAGGAGAGGATGGTGAGGAAGCATCAGGTTCTCTCTCAAATTCTGGGGTGGGGGAACTGAGAGTGATGACTTCCCAAAGGGCTGGAGCGTGGTGATGCCGTTTATATGTGATGACACTGCTCTCAGACACAAGGAACCCAGAAATTCCCACCTTTATTTCACCTTAGTCATTCCATGAAGTGCCTCGCATGCAAATAAACTGGGAATTACAGCAGTGGACAAGGGGAACAGCAGAGTCCTGGAACCCACTGCTTGGTTTTAGTGCTCCCTCCTACCCCCATTAAGTGTTCATAACTCTGATTTACTATTTCAGTGCTTCCTCCTCTCCCCATGACGTGTTTAACCAGTTGGTCCTGCCTGAAGACACCCGATTCTTTAGCACCTTCGCTGCTGACGAATTCTGCTGATTTTTCTTGGAAAGAACCAGATTCGCACCACCAAAAAATGGCTGGGGCCATGCTCAGAGCTCTTCCCTCTGCGTGTGTCTCCCAAACCACTCCCTGTCTGATGCCGGGGCTTCGCCGCTGTTGTGGTGGATGTTGCTGGCGGCCCTGATGGCCGATTTCATCGCAGTGTCGATCCAGGCATGGGGCTGGGCCGTGTGTTCCCCGGCAAAGTGGACCCGGCCCTCGTGAGCGAACAGGGCCTGCGAGTAATCCACGAACTGGTACGGGGTGAAAGCAGCGAAAGCTCCCAGGGAGTGTTGGTCCAGCTGCCACTTCTGGATCACGTGCTGGTCGCAGGTGTACTGCAGGTACTCCTTGCTCACTCGGTGGATGTCAGCGAGGTCCTGGAGCACCACATCCAGGCACTTCTCGTCCGTGAGGGGCAGGAAGAACTCGGCATCATTGTTCCAGGTGTAGGAAGCCAGGATGATGCCCACCCCACTGGAGAAGTTGTGGCTGGGGTAGTAGATGAAGCGGGAGGGGCGGTCGGTGACGGAGTACCCTCCGCGGATCCCGTCCTTCTCCCAGAACTTCTCGGAGCATGCCAGGATAATTTTGGAGGCGCTTGCATAGTGGATGGAGCGCAGGGCGTGGGCCTTGGTAGGGGACAGCGGTGGCAGGAACTGGATGTGCCTGGTAGCTTTGGCACTGGAGGTGACAAGGACGTAATCTGCGGTGATGATCGTCGGGGCCAGCGTGTCTGGAGCACGGTAGAACACTCGGACTTTGTTGCCCTTGGTCATGATCTTCTCCACAGTGCAGTTGAACTGGACGACATTGGGCAGCGCCTTGTGGAAGGCTCTGGGCAGTTGGTCAAACCCTCCAGTGATTTCATCAAAGCTGGAAGGGAGGAGAAGAAGCGGGAGGTGTGGGAAGGATGCCGGGGTTTAGGGAGTGTAAAAATCTGAGCTCTTCTGGAGACGCCAGCAGAGCTTGGAGGCCCCATCGAGCTGCAAGTGGCTCCCGTTTGGAATCACTCTGACGTTTCCCGTTGTGGGAACAGGGTTGGGCTGAAGGGACAGCACTCACCTCTCTTCGGAGAAGATGTCGAAGTCCCACAGTGAGGAGAGGAAGGACAGGTAAAACCCCGAGTCCTCATTCAGCAAGTCACCGATCATGTCAACAGCTCCTCGGCTCAGCCCCCCCACCTTGATCAAATATTCCTGGAGATCCCAGGAGAAGAGACACAGCCTGCAGTTGTTACCTCAGTTAGGGCTCCATTGGAGCTATGCTGGAGCCTTTCTCAGCATTTTTAAGTAGAAGGGATCATTTATTAGGGAAAAACATCCAAAAGGTGACAGAGAATGGGATTAGAGTGACACAGACCCTTCTCAAAGCAGGGAGAGCAGGTTAATTATCAAGAGTTGGGATTAAATTTACCCTTGATCCCCAGCCCGTTACCTTGGTGGAGAAGGAGTCATGTTGAGCCAGATACTTCCTGCAATCAGTGGTCTGGAACTCCTTAAAAGCCTGGAGAAGAAACATTGATATTTTCAAGGAAAAATGATCAATTTCCCAAAGTGCTGCCCAAAATTCTCTCAGGATTTCAAGGTTTGGTAACCCCTGGAGCTTCTGGACATCAAGTTTCGGGCAGCTGTGCCTTGGTGTGCCATGTGCTGCTCATCCAAGTCCTGGTGGACTCATTCCAAATGATTTCTTGTGAACAAAGAGGGGTTTTGCAACCACCCACCCTTGTTTCTTAATGAGCCTCTCTGCTTTATACTCCAAAATGACCCTTTTCTTCCCCAGCTCAGGGCTGAGTCTTCCCCAGTTCATGGCCAAGTCTTCCCCAACTCATGGACTAGTCTCCCCCAACTCATTGTTCAGGTGAAGGGACGCCACGGGAAAATCTTGTACCTTGTTCAGTACCTCCCGGTAGAGTTGGACAGTGCTCTTGCCCCTCTCTGATGGCTTCACTGTGTAATTCAGGATGTCGGGGTTCCTGTTTACCTCCTCCGCCCTGACTCGAGCCCCCTTCAGGAAGTACCAGGTGTTGTTGTCCCTCTGGATGAAGGGGTTCAGCTTCAGGTCGAACTGGCGGATGAATTCACGGACGAGCCTGGGAAAAAGGGCAGAGTGACGGTGCCAAGAGCCAACAACCAAGCCCCCAGCTCTGCCACCAAAGCACTTTGTCCCCTTGGCACGGATGCTGAACCCCAGGGGAGCGATGGGGACGATTTGCTCCCCAAATTGGTTAGGTGCCTTGGGCCGGTCCCTCACCTGACCACGGGGCTGGACATGCCCTCACCTATGCTTGCCTGGCAGGCGCATGGGTCCCAGCTCCACGTACCAGTCCTGTCCCTCAGGGCGGTACGTCCGGATCCTCCCCCCGACCTGGCTGCTCGTTTCCAGAATGGTAACCTAAAAAAATTGGGTGGAAATCAGAAGTGTTTGGGAAATGGCTTGTTTGAAGTGAAACACCCCCAAAACAAGGTCCAGAAGGTGGGACAGGTCCCCTTCAGATGCCAAATGAAGCACCTGTAGATCCAAACCCTTCTCTGTTGGCCAAGACGCCTCTGCCTATGGGGCAGTTTCTCATTTCCCAACTCTTGGGTCGCGTTTGGACACCAGCTCTGGTGAAAAGGTTCTCATGGTGATTCAGGATCAAACAGGGCTTTGAAAGCAGCACCAATCTGTCCCTCCATGCCTTCGAAACCCTCTTTGAGACTCACAGGCACCTTGGGATGGTTTGGAAACCCCTGGAATTTCTGCTGCCCTAAAGACAGAATGCAAAGGGCTCATTTGATTCACAGGAACCAATGTCGGGTGAAATTATCGCAGCCAAATCGCCTTCCCTTCCTTCTCCCACCACTGTGGTTGACCCACTTCATTTCCTTCTCCCTCTCCAACCTGGAAGACTTTTAGAGGAGGGAAACAAGCTGGGAGAGCCTTGTGGAATTCCCACCGTGTGCCCAGCGTCCCGGAGCAGCTTGGCTGCTGTCAGCCCGCCAATCCCTGCGCCCACCACGACCACGCGTGCCGGGTGAGCCGTGGGCTCCAGCCCATCCCGGACAATCTCCAGCAGCTCCTCGTAGTCCTGGTCGTGGAGACAATACTCGGGAAAGCACGGGAACTGCTTGGCGCTCAGGACACCCGCGAGCAGGAGGATTTTGAAGAGGACTGGGGAGGGAAGAAGAGAAGAGAAGGGAATAACGTGGCCTTGGCACTCAAGGTCATTCCTGATGGCACAGACTGGCTCCAAGGATGTTGGTATCCAAGAGCTTAAAAGAGGAACTGGGGTGCTTGTGAAATCCCTGGCACCAGCAGGTATGTCATGAAAGGTGTCAAGAGATGTCAGTGATGGTGATTCATCTTTTTAAGAGAAATCAACCCATAGATGATTTTTTATTTCTCCATATTCATGTTCTGCTTGTACAGCTGCTGTGGTGAGTTCCCAAAATGACTTTGACCTCCTTAGAATAAGCTCCAAAGCCTCCAAGAACAGTAATTAGTGTCACTCATGTGCAAAGAATCGAGGCACCTCGTTGTCCCAAGTGACCTTGCCCATGCCTGGGTAATTCAGGGAGTTTTTCTGTGAAGGGTGGAGGGGAGAGACAGGATTGGACAGATGGATCTGATGAAGGATCTGCACAGACAGGCGAGATGGAGATAAAATTTCACAGAAAGATGGATGGATTAGAGGGCTGAAGAGAGATGAGATTTATTTTCTTTAAAATTCCCTAATTAAAAATTCTCTACTGAATTTTAGAGAAGAGAATTTTACTCTCCTCTAAAATTCCCTCCTTGATTTTTCCCTCCTTTAAAATTCTCTCCTTTAAAATCCCCTCTTTTAAAAAAATCCCTCCCAATTTAAAATTTTCTCCTTTAAAATTGTTGTGTCTTTGAGATGCCCACAGGGAGCAGCAAACAGACCCAAAATGAACATTTCCACCAGAACAGGCACAATATTATTTAATATTTTCACAGTGAAAGAAAATTTGGGCTGAGCATCACACTCCGCGCCCCCCCCCCCCCCCCCCCCCCGCGCCCCCCCTCTCTTTTTTTTTTT